>VXBW01007089.1:724814-952252 GCA_013400375.1 Thinocorus orbignyianus
CCCCCTCCCCTTGTTGTGTCTAGGATGGATTTGTTGACAACAACGGCGGGTTTATTTTTTTTAAATTATATTCAGGGTTTTTTTTTTTTCTTGATTAAAAACTTCACACCCTGCTTTGAGGATTTAAACTAGCGATTTCAGTTGCCTGATCTTCATACATATTTTAAAAGCAATTTAAATATGGAAGTGAAAATTAGAGGGCAGAGCATTTGACAGTCGTGCACCCACCACGTCCCAGCCTCGGCTACGGAAGAAAGTTCATCAGACAAGTACAAAACCAGCAATAGCAGCCAGAGACAGGTCAGAAAATCGACACCTGGAATTGTCAGAAAACCTTTTGCTCCATCCTTTTAGTTTTAAAATGCTAAAAAAAAAAAAAGTAGAAGTACCGACTAGGTATTCTGTACATTCTGTGCTTCTCTTTCAGTTCTTTCATGCTTCACTGTGCTTCCCTTCCCCCCATCTTACTTTTCTGCCTTGTCCCCTATTTCTTCCTTGTTTAATTTCATTAGACTCATGGGAACGCAGCACCATCGCTGTAAAAAGCTGTTCTGCTTGTTCTCCTATGCAGTTTCTGTTTATTCATATCGTGGGTCCTGTGGTTTGTGAGGCAAAGTTTGGTGTAATCCTTACTGGCTTACTTTGCAGGGAGTGTACTGCTGCTAAAAAAAAATAGGTTGGGCTTCTTGCAAATGTTTTTCATGCATGAATAATATTTTTATACTCCAGATTATTAAAATGCTTAAAATATGTTATTGTCATGGTGTAAGGAAAGGAGATTGTGCAAAATATTGTCATAAAAACCTCTACAAACATCCCAGGATATTGCCCACGCTTCTAAAGAAAGCATTTATTCCGAAGTTAAGTGGATGTTCTGGTGTATGGGAACAGTCTTGTTTCACTTCACAACAAACCTCATGCATTGGAGCTAGATTTTTTTAAAATTACTATTATTATTTTAAGATGTGATTGCTGAAGATGAGCAGAAGTTATTTAGGAAGGTTGGTTTGGATTTCTTCCCCCTGCAGTGAGTATTGTAATACATATATATCTCCCATCATCTTTTAAAGTTATCTTTGTACAACTGTTTTTATTCTTCAGATGTAAGTATTTGTCAGCAATACAGCGTCTTTTCTGAGCTCCTGAGTCTTCTTGAAGTAGTGCCAGAGACGGATTTTGGTGATTAGAAGATGAATAAGTGTAGCAGTCTGAAGACAAAGCCTTTGCTTTTGGAAGTGGCCGTCGGCAGACGGATAGTGAGGCGGTGTTTTGTGCGGGAAGCGTAGCTGGGATCGTTTTCATTCACTTGTATGTTATTTTTTTTGAAGTTGACTGGAACAGCATGTCCTTTTGAAGCCTTCCATGTGTCATGTCAGGGGAACTGGTCTTACTACCAGCGGTTAATCGGGTTAATGGGCAGCTAGAGGTTGGAGCTCTGGCAGAGGTGGTGTGCCTCTTATTTGCGGTACGTGACTTAGTTTTCTTCCGTGGTTGTTCTGGCTTGGACTCCCAGAGAGATGCTCTTCAGTGGAAATGGTTGTAATTACCTTTCAGAATGTATTTTAAAAGATCATCTATTTGTTCCTCATTAGCAACAAAAACTGAGTTAGCAGTCTAATGGCATCCTGTAAGATGCTGATTACACTAGATGAGGGGTTAGGAGCTGCCTTACAGCTTTTTTGTATCTATTTCCTTTTTCCTTCTGTTTTTTCCTCTGTGCTTTTTTTGATAGATACAGGGGTCTCTTTTGGCTTACATTTACAAGGATGAGCTTGAATCCCTCCTCTCCCAAGAACTTGGGGTAAGGTTTTAGTCTTCCAGGTCAATATTATGTTGAGTTACATATGAATAGTGTGTGTTTCTGTTTGATCTGAATCTGGAAACAGCACATTTTCTGTGGGAATGGGCTGTAATAGTCTAAATGCCTTTATCATATATTCAGTGTATTCCCCCTGTAGCACTTGCTCATCTCTCAGATGAATGCAATGACGTCAGTCTTTGAAAAGTAAACTGTTTTGAATTATTGACTGGCCACCACGCGTTCAGCGACGGAGATGAATACATGTGGGTCCACTCACCAGGAGCCAGATTAAAATGAGCAAAATCCCTCACTAAATGGATCAGGCGGCCAAGAAGTTTATTCTCTGAAATGATGTCGTAACAGGGTGCACAGAGAGGGTATGGAGAGGAAAAACTGGGTTATGCGATTGGTTTACACTCTATTTAATAGAAATTGAAGCTATCCTTACATAAGTTTGTATCATATCTTTGTAGTTTTCCTTTCTTAAAACTTGGGAGGTGTTATGGCTTCATATTAAAGCATTCTGACAAGAAGAGTGTCTCAAAGTCTTCCAGAGTTTTCAGCAACAGAGTTGTACTGCAAGGCTTATAGATCACACAATGAAAGGATTGAGGATACTGTGACCACGACTGGTTAAACTGGTGCTCTAGATTTACTAACGTCTGATGTTTTCAGACAGGGTTGGGATTGTTGGCAACGCTTATTTGAAATGATTTTTCTCACTCTTCTCAAAACACAGATAAAAAAAATGTCGCTCAAGAAAAGTAATGAATTCATCACGAAATAAACACTCTTAAATCATGTCAGCCTATTAGTTCGACATTTTAGAAATGTATACGAGATTAGCTTAATTCAATTAGCCCAGAAAGCGTTTAGCAGTGCCTTAAGAGCTCCTTGAGAGCACTGTAGATAATTGTAGAGCACGATCCCAGCTAAAAGTAGTGCTGCCACCGTCCTGCGGCCGCCCAGAGCTCTCCATTGTGCTTAATTGCTAAGAGGAGCCAACGTGGACCCCGCCGGCTGACGAAGTGCTGTGATCTGGGCAAGGTTTGAAGCTGAGCAGCATTTTTGTGCTAGCACCAGTATATCTCAGTGTCTCTCGCTGTAATTTCTTTGTCCGGAACAAGAAATATGGTTTGTTTGTTTGTTTGTTTTTTTTCTCCCCACCTCTGATTTCTGGGTGATAACGCGGCTTTTGTAGCGGAAGCTTGTTGCTATGTTTTACTCCTTAAAAACTTAACAATCATTTAAGAACACAGAAAGTGCACTTGAAAAAAATTATTATTATTTCTCTTAAAATACTAGCTTTAAACATACCTCTTAGAGCTTTTTAAAAATTACATTTTTCTTTATGGAGGAGCTGAATTCAGTTCAACATATTTTTTTTATTTTCTTTGCAAAGTATCTGAATAGCAGAATTTTCATGGTTGGAAGGGACCTCTGAGATTGAGTCCAACCATATAGACACACAAACCCCCCAAACAACAAACCACCACAAAAATCGAGCCTCACAAAACAAATCACCCAACCCAACAATCTCAGCCCTAAAACATGCCCTGAAGTGCCACATCTACACGTTTCTTAAATACCTCCAGGTTTGGTGACTCAACCACCCTCCTGGGCAGGCCTTTCCAGTGCCTGAGCACCCTCTTAGTGAAGTAATTCTTCCTAATATCTAATCTAAACCTCCCCTGCCCCAACTTCAGACCATCTCCCCTGGTCCTGGTCTTACTGTCTTACCGTGTTCTGCGGTTTGGAATAAAGCTATAGAAAAAGTTATGATTTCCTCCTTATGCTGGAGATATTATACTTGCTGGCCACCCGCATGTGGAACGCTTCGGGTTGGCGGGGAATTCCTAATAAATCTCTGTTTTTAAAGAATTGCATTTTCTTACTGTTTGAGTTGCAGTAACATCGATAAAGGTGCTGAGGCTAATGCTTTTTACCGTTCTTTGAAATACATCCTGGGATATAGAGCCTTTGTGAAGTTATTCCAAACGATTTCATTTAAAGGAAGATTCCCAAGGAATCGTCTTTTCAGTGCCTAATAAAATGTCAGGTTCTTTCTGGTTTAGTGGTCTGCAGCTCTTTTGGGACTTAGCAGGAGAAAACCAGTGATCTAAAAGGAATTGTACAGTCTGTTCCTTGGTAGAGTGGTATTAATACATCTGTGAACAGGGGGAAATTGAGCAATTATTGGATGCAATCTAAGTCCAAGTTTGTGTCAAAATACCATACGGTCATTGTTTGTAATCCTTCCATGTTTCCAGGGGGTGTCCTGAGTTTGAATTCTTCCTCTGTATGTGCCTGTGTCAATCTGGGCCACTCTCAGAAGTCAGGACACCCTCCAAGTGGTCTCAGTTTTTTTGGGGAGGCAGTTGGGTTGGAAGCTGACTGTCTTTGCTGTCCCAGGGCCTTGAAAGGAAGCAATTTGAGGACGAATCCAGTGAAGTGACGAAGACCTCCAAAGAATTCTCAGGAAGTGGTGTTGATGGTTGTGCTGCATTGCTTCCTCTGAATATTTGGCCTGTCCCAAAGTAACATTAAAAAAAGCTGCTTTTCCAAGTGCTGTCTCCCAGTTAAAACTTAAAAGCAGAAGGCTTAACCCATTGCCGTGAGAGATCCCGTGACGGTTTTGCAAGAGGAGCATACAGCTTGGGGTTATGCAAGATAATTAGTGCAGGTAATTACATTCTGATGGCCTCCATCCCCCTGCAGTTTCAGTTGGATGTGGTGTAGTTTCGCACATCCTGCCCTAAATTGTGGAGTGTTTGCTATAGCGTGGAAAAGTTTTTATTCCAATCTAATGATGCTTTGAATGATTTCTGCGTAAAACTTTATAAAGCCCTTCTCAAACCAGAGCAAGCATCCAGCAAGCAGGCATCAGTGAGCTGAAGCTTTCACTGCTCTTACTTTGTACCCATGACCACGTTGAAGGATCCTGATCCTGTATTAGATGGTTTGGCTCTAATGTCTTACTTTGTGTGGGGTTAGTATCACTCATGAGCTCACTTATTCCAAAGGGAGCTGACAATAGCTTTTCAGCCTTTTTCATCCTGTCATTTTTTTTTGTATATGTGCTTTGCTGCTTTTTCTAAACAGTTTTTCTGTCTCTGAGTTTACTCTTGAAATATTGTCTTTATTACCTCTGATGGGATTACCGTGGTTTATTTTAACCATTAATTTTGCTTTTAATTGTTCAAATGTTGTTTTGCATTTATACCTGCTTTGACTCTTTTCCCAAATAAATGTAAATTTTTCCTGCTTGGTAGTATTAAAATGAGTAATTTTTCAAGCAGTTGTAAGATTAATTTTGTGCTGTCGAGTATGTGTATGCTAAAATAGCTTCAACTCTGGTTGAACTAGGTTTAAAGGAGGTAGCTTTAGTGCTCCTACTGGAAATACAGAATTTATGAGTGTCCAGGTATTGTAGTTTTTCTAACCTCTACTGAATTTTGTGCTTTTATATTTACACTTCAAGTAGCATAGAACCTAACATAAAGCTTTGGTGGAAGGCTTGTGTCCAGCTGCACTCAGAGCAGATGCTTCCATTTGGGTGTTTTCATGATTTGGGAAATGGGCCTTTTCCTTTGGTCAGTCGCTTTATTTTTAATGAATAATTAGTTGAGCCGAGTCATTTAAACACACCGAAATGAAGAAACTGTTCTTTCTGTCCACGTGTAAGAGATTACTTGCATTGAAATTTGTTTCTGTGCTTGGGCAGTCCCTCGTTCCGTATACTTATTAACTGTTGTCTATTATTTCTCTGATTTCTCTTTCAGACCTTGTGTGTTGCTTTCATTATGATTTAAATTTCAATACATTAATCTTAAGATTTCATATTACAATTTTATACTGGGTTTATTCATTTTTTTTTTCTTTTGAAATACTGCCTTTGAGGGCATTGTAGCTAGAGATATAGAAGTGCTTTTAATCCCATCCTTTATTTCACATGGAAGACCATCTTCCTATAGCTTCACTTGCTGCAGATGCTTCCTTGCTTAATTTACCGAGTCAAGTGCCTGGTCATGTCTAAACTTTGAGGAACCCTTTGATCCAAGGGTTCTCTCAGCTCTCCGACTTGCCACCTTCATTCAGATCATTCTGTTTCTTTATTTGGGTTTATAGTAGTACTAAAAGGAGGCCGTGTCCTCCAGGCTTTCTTTGGGATGGATTGTTCAGCAGAAACAAGATGGATTTTTGGGGACTAAGGGTGGGAAAACACTTTATTGTTTGAATGTTTTGTTTTTTTCCACTTCTGAATTGTAGTCATTCTTGAATGCTCACAGAAGTGTAATTTTTGTTCTAAAAGTGTTTATTAACAGAATCTAGAAACTCATGGAAATGGTCAATATGGTTCTGACTAAAAATGTCTTACTTTTAGTATTCCTTCAGTGTTAAATTAGGGAGAACAGTGATTTTTAAAACTCCTGATATGTGGATCTTCTCGTAAAGCTTCTGAGTGAGGTGTGGACCCCCGTAGAGCAGATAGAAACCTCTTCTCAGTAGACTTGCTCTTCTGGAGGTGTGTGATTTCACACGTGCTGTTTACTGTTGTGAAGGTGCATAGACTTGCCAATATTCATGCTTCCCCAGCCATTTGATCTGCTGGCTCAGGTTACTGGTCCAGCTGAAACTAACCCTTCTGCCCACACCCTCCTCCTTCCCCTTGCCTCCCCTCCATCCTTCTGGTTTGATTATCAGTAGAAAATTCACAGTGTCTCCCTAATTGTAGCGAAGGCACAAAGGAGGGGAGAGGAACGCTGATGGTGGAGGTGCTTGGAGTGGGACGATGAGGATGGGTGGAGGAGAAAGTTCAGGTTGCTACTTCTGGGCTCTGTCATAGTTTGGCAGAGGCTGCTCTCTACCTCACTCTCCCTTTCTTCCATGAACCTACAAGGAGCCCGTGGATTGGAAGAGGTTTTTTGGGTGCTGGATTAACAGTCATTGAAACACACTCAACCTGGATACCAACAGGCATCTTTTTCTGTTACAGATAGGGGCCAAGGTCGCAAGTATGGAAATATACAATGAAATGTTGTAGGTAGTGGTTTCTATTTTTAGCTTGTAAACTTTTAATTTTTCTCAAAAGCTTTCACATTCACTGAATAACCTGAACTCTAGAACTGAAAAGTTCCAGGAAATAAAATGGAAAGCTATTGAAAAAATGAAGCAGATCTTCTCATGCAAAAAATATGTTTTTGACGTGAATGAGTTGGGAAGAAATTATTCTCTGAAAAAGTCTAGATGATGGTTATCTTAATGGCTATTATTGACGTAAGCATTGTTTACTGAAAACAAAAATACAGCAGCTGAATGTTAAAAGAATTTAGATCATCCTGCAATTGAGGCATTCTTTACTATCATTATCCCCAACAAAATACAGCATTAATAGTTGTTTATTCCAAGATCATCAAGCACTTAAGCATGAATCTTGTTATTTTTCCTTAACACCTGTGGAGAGCCAATGTCTGGTAAGTGATTGTGTGCAAACAAGTGGAAATTAGAGAGCTGTGACCAGATGATGCGTTCTTTTAAGCTAACTTTGTCTCTTTTCAAGCAATCAGTAAGGTTAACACGTAAGGTCCTTAATAAAAATAGAAGTTTTTGTAAGGTAGTTGTTGTGCTTTAATCCAAATACACTTTTTCCCTGTTTTTTTGTTATTTTAAGGCACAGGCAGTATACTTCTGGATTTTCAGGACACAAAGGCAGATGTTTAGCATGCAGCAGGACGTGATGTACCGACGTGAACAGAGTCTGCTGTGACCTGGAGTTGAGTCATGTTGCCTTCTTCCCCCGGACCAGTGTGGCAGGTCTTACTTCTTCCCACCAAGCAGGTCCTCAGCCCCTACCATAAAAGAGGGGCTTGAGGGCATTTGCCAGGGAAATGTGGGTTGGGGTGTGGAGAGGAGCTTGCGAGGATGTGTTGGTGCGGGAGAGAGTGGGTAGTGCAATGTGTCATCCTGAAATTAAGACATCGTGCAGATGTGTGAGGTGTGGTCCCTTGTTTGACTGTGCTGATGTGAGTGTTTCAGCTACTGAAAATTTGTACTGAGCATAGGGACAGCTGTTGTAGGGTTTTTTTTGGGGGGGAGATGCTGTAAAGCAAAGTGGTGAGCTGAAAAAAAAATTGAAATAGGATTTGGAGGGATTTACTAGATCAGATGACATTATCGCAGTCGTGGTAGAAAATTTGTTTGATGTAGTTAGTAGGACTTGGAACCAAATAAGAGCAAAACTAAAAATATCTCAAAGAGATGGTGAAGCCTTTTGATTTTTTTAATTGCTTAGTATGCCTAGCCCAAAAATGCATTTGGAAGGATACGCAGTTCTTACCTAACTTTCATCAATAAGTATTAAAGTAGACCTTTAATGCAATAAATTTGTAGAAGTTAATGTTTTAATCCATATTTTTTTACTTCTGCAGAAACTGATACACAAGGGAGCAAGTGGCTTATCCAGAATCACTGAACAGACAGATAGTGTTTTTGGTGTAATTTATTGGTATGTTTGGAATGACGTTATAGTTTAAAGGCAGAAATAGCAAGGTATTTGTTATCTGAGGGCAAAGATGAGTGATCAGCTTAAGTAATTGGTACACTGGGGACATAATCACATATTTTTCATGGATACAAGTTTTATTCTGGAAAGACAATTATCTTATACCATTGGGATAAAATTTTTTATTAGCTGCATTAAATTTTCCTGAGTATGTATTTTATATCTTTTAATGGATGGCCTGTTTCCACAAGAACTTTGCATGAATTGGGAAAAGGTAGATCAGGTTTTTTCACACCTACTTTTACAATACTAATCCAGACCGTTAATATTCTGTGACATCTGAGAAGATGTGTTGTTACACAGTGAGATGAATTTTAAATGAGGTTAGAAATAACTGGAGGACCTAAATCCAGTTTCTCCAAAATTAGTGAAAATAAGATTGAGAGATGTTTGAAGTTGTTGTCTTCTCAGAGAGTGAAATGGAGAGGAAAAAGTTCCTTTTAAATATCAGAAGCTAAGGATTAGCTAAAATTGTAAGGAGAGGTCTTTGAAAACCTGTGGCTGAAACAGATTTCTTGAAAATGTTGATTTTGTTATTTTGAAGACAAAAGTAAATTCCCCCTAGCTTGTTCAGGGGCAAAAAGAAAAACTAAATAAAATAGTTTGTGCTTTTAACAAAATGCAGAGGGGTGAGATCGATCCATTGAAGATTGAATGTCATCATGTCTTCATGTCGTATCTTAGTCATGGGTAGAGGTCATAGGAAAGAGAAGAATATAGAGGACTTGAAAACTCTAGGTTGAGAACTGTCATGTCTGACTTGTGGAGCTGTATGAGCAATGCTGACTTTCTGGGTGTGGCAGAGGGTTAGTCAAAAGAAGGGTGTGACCTCCTGGGTGTATGGTGAGGAGAACAAGTTTGACCACGGTGGAAACCTCCGGTGTTCTTGTCTGCGTACCTGTGCTTGAATACTGCTGAACCTGTGGCAAACCAGACGGAGCCGTCTAAGAAACTGCAAGGTGTGGTTGTGTGTGGTTTGAATGTTGTTGCATCCCTTACTCAAAAACTGGGTGAGCTTGTGTTCATGTACTTGGAGATGACAGTGGTAGAGATGGTTTGCACTCATCCTGTATTATCAAAACTGCTGGATTGTGGTTATTTTGGGATGTTCAGACTAGCAGTGTAGTGAGGAGTTCTTTGAATATTTTCTTGGCCAGGAGATTCAACTTACTTACACAGGAAAAGCAAAAAATCCCTGCCCTCTCCTCTTCAATGTGTCATAAGCAGTCTTTGTCTTTTAACTTGAAAATTAATGAGCTATCATGCTTTCATTAATCAACTCTCATGCTTTAGCTAGCTGGTCCCTGTGATATACCTGAAAGCCAGCCCTTGTTGGTGAGGACTCCCCTGGTATGTGTGTCCTTCAGTCTGGCTGAAAGACTGCATTAGTGCAGTCACTTTTTTTTTTTTTTCTAAGAGGGTTAATTTAGTAGGAAAATGTGAGTTTTATTCATTGTTTTCTTCTTTGTGTTCTTTCAAAAATGAAGGACTTGTCTCTAAACATTATAAATAAATCTCTGTAGTATCAAATGACTGTTTTGAAATTTAGGGGTGGATGTGGAAGAGACTACAGGTAATACTGTGTATCAGTGTTTTTGTAGCTTGTTCATGAGTGTATGTATTATAATAAAATTTTTTTTCATCTTTCTCCTTGTCATGCAGAGTAGAGAAAACGTAGAGATAAGTATGCAGCAATATTTAATTTCTTTATTTACTTACTCACTTTAGATTTTGTTTCTAGATTCATATGCTGCCATTATTCCACCTCATTGAGTGAGGCGTGTTACCAGAGTTTGCTCCACTACCTCTGCAAGGCAGTGCAAGACTCTTGCCATTGACTCTTAGCTCAACAGCTGATTTGCAGTATTCATTCAGCTGTCACATTCCATTTTACTCTTGAATTCAAAGATAATGAAGACTCTGCTTTGCTGGTCTAGGCCATGGATGGTATCCTGTTAACTCCAGTTATTCCCTTACTCCTTATTTGTGAGAGTGCTTTCTGTGAGAAGCTGTGCTGGGTTCTGGTGGTTCTGGATCTTAGCTGGACTTTGGCAGGTCTCTCGTTTCTGTTAGATCAAAGCAGATGTGCTAAATTTCGTTTACCTCTTTGTACTTCCTGATAGTACAAAAACTCATGTTTTGATTCTTCTCTGCTGGCTTTTTCTTTGTGGTTTTAGTATGCTTTCAGGCAATTTCTGTAACAATTAAGATTTTATTAATTCGTATTCTTGGTGTTTTCTCAACACGTGAGTGTGTTTGCTGCCGTGCCAGTGTTCCAGTAGGAGCTTGGAGTTCACAGCAGCAGTTCCTGCTTCTGCAGTTGCATTATTAATTTCTTAATTTTTAAGTTTGATGCTTTTATCATACATTTCTCTTCCTAGTCCCAGAACATTTTCATGATACGTCCTGTTAAGTAATAAGCTTCTGGGTTGAAACTGAAGTACTATTTTTAATCATTAAAGGTACAAATGCTTTGAGACCCAGTTATTTGAGGGAGCAAGTTGGATGCAGTGGAATCATTAGACCTCTTTTGCTGTAAGTGGGAGGAAGCGGTGGATATAGACTGCTCTTTTTAAAGGCTTCTCAAATTCAAATTAATTTAGTTTCTTGTTCTAGCATATCCCAATTTGGCTAATCTCTTGAGTGTAGTGAAAGCTCCATCTCCGTATTTCACTGTAGGTAGGTGAAAGTTCTGGATGGCAGTCTAGATGTGATTTGATTCCCTAGAGCTTGAGTTTTTAAGATTGTTGGTTAACTGGAAAACAGAGCTTGGAATCTTATTTAGTATATATTTATG
Organism: Thinocorus orbignyianus; assembly: GCA_013400375.1. NCBI lineage: Eukaryota > Metazoa > Chordata > Aves > Ciconiiformes > Thinocoridae > Thinocorus > Thinocorus orbignyianus. The sequence continues at coordinate 735,975 of VXBW01007089.1, forward strand.
ATGTCAGTGATTTCTCATTGTAGTAGCTTTGTCACTACTTCATGGTAAAACATTTTGTATCTTAGTGCAACTTCTACAGCAAGTGTCGTAGCTAAGGTTAGTATTTGGGCTTGACTATCTTAAAATTTAGACTTGCTTTGTACTTGCTAAGTTAATGTGTGTGATTAATACACAGACACATGAGGCTCCACTGAAAATAATATCTGAAATGAAGAATAACCAGAAATGATTGCCTCTGTTAAGTAACCACCTTCATTGCTAGTCTAATTCCTTAGGCAACTGCACTGATGTGATCACATTGACAGGTACCCTACCCTTCTAGCTTCGGAAACTATTGGCCAGTATCTGTTCATTTGGCAGTATTAGAGATCTCAACGATACTCAGCTTTTATAAATTTAGTGGATATTGGTAACTCGGTAGCAGAGGGAGGCCTGAAGTGGCAGATTTAGTCCCCAGGTTAGTTGCTAATATTTTGTTTTACCTGCCAGCTGACCACTTGGCAGCTACATAGCTCAGAAGTAACCACATTGCTGTATTGCTTTTGGTCAATAAATAGATAGAATAAATAAGGAATACTAGCTACTTTTGAGACTTGGGACCAGAGACAAGGAACTGGAGGAAGTGCAGAGTAAGGCAGTCATGGGAGAGCTGGGATGGGTTAGGATTTTTGCATGGGAAGGGGGTAGAGATGGAATATGGGAACCTGTGCATTACTAATTTCACTCTTCGCAAAATAGCTTTAATGGTAGCCCTCATAAAGCTTGGGTACGTGCTTGTTCGTCCTCCTTAGCCTCATTTTCTCAGTCTCGCCCAGCCGGTTTAAAACTGGTTCTGTGGCTTACCTTGAAACTCTGCTTCTATCCTGCACAGGGTAGCCCTTGTAGTGTCAGAAAGTAGTTACTAAAATTGACATAGCAATGATGTCTTTCTCTAAGTCTACGAATAAACTTGTGGCTTATTAAAGCAAAAAGCAGGTACACAAATGCTTACAGTATTCAAAAGTGAATACATACACTATTTACATTTTGTGAAAAGTTGGTGTTTTGTAGTTGCAGAGTGTTATGGAAAGCAGGTGGGTGTTTGCACGTGTGTTTTACTGGGCTATGCAAGTCACGGGTGGTTTGTATTTAGGAATGGTGGCAGGTACCTCTGCCACTGCTTTGACTAAGTCCTTGTTCTAGATCCTAAATGCTGCTTCATCTGGTTTAAAGTTTTGATTATGATCTCCTATAGATATTATTTTGAGTTGCATTGAGGTACTCATTAAGTTACACTGATGATTTGACAGGATGAGAGAGCTGGGGCTGTTCAGCCTGGAGAAGAGAAGGCTCCAGGGAGACCTTAGAGCAGCCTTCCAGGATCTGAAGGGAGCTACAGGAGAGCTGGAGAGGGACTCTTTGTCAGGAAGTCTAGTGACAGGACGAGGGGTAATGGCTTTAAATTGGAAGAGGGGAGATTTAGATTAGATATGAGGAAGAAGTTCTTTCTTGTGAGGGTGGTGAGGCACTGGAACAGGTTGCCCAGAGAAGTTGTGGCTGCCCCATCCCTGGAGGTGTTCAAGGCCAGGCTGGATGGGGCTTTGAGCAATGTAGTCCAGTGGGAGGTGTCCCTGCCCATGGCAGAGGGGTTAGAACTTGATGATCTTTTAGGTCCCTTCCAACTCAAACAATTCTATGATTCTTCTTCCTGAAAAAGTGAAATAACAAGCAAGAAAGAAGGATGGGCTTTAGTTTGTTTCTTTTTTACTGGGGTTAAATAAGTCCTAGGATTGAATCTTAATATAGACCAACTTCTTTCCATGGACCTACCACAACAGACTGAAAATGAGATGTGAACACAGGCTGGCTAGCATTTAATACTAGTTTTTAGTATTTTTAGCATTATCGAAAGTATTTGCAAGTATTTATAGTATAAATAAAAATCAAGTCTTTGCCAAATTCTTGGCATCTGAGAGAATCATGCCTGAAGTAGCTGTGGGATTCAAGAGTTCCCACACACTTCTACTTGTTTGAGGTTTTTTCCCTCTCTTTTCTTTCCTCATCCTTCTCAGTTCTACTGACACACTCATTTCATGGAGGGGGGAGATGTTTTTGTCAGATTCTTGTCTTTACCTGCAATATGCTGTGTACTCACCCAGGGAAGCGATTGAATCACTGTCCCTGGAGGTATTTAGATGCCAGGTAGACATTGTGCTGAGGGACAGGGTTTAGTGGTGGACTTGGCAGTGTTTGGTTTACAGTTGGACTTGATGATCTTAAAGGTCTTTTCCAACCTAAATGATTCTATGGTATTCAGTAAATAAATACCACAACATAATGAATAAATTATTTATTAATTTATTAGTATTATTGTAAGTATTTGATATTAGTTAATATTTGTTAAAAAATTTGGAGGATAAAAATATTCTTTTCCTAGTCCCATCCTCACCTCATGTTTTTTTCCTCACAACATCTTTTGCACTTGTCTGATCCCTCAGTGAAATGATTCGTCTCTCTAACCAGGTAGGAACATAATGTAACAGACAGGAAGTGAACTTTTGAAGCTTTAGTGAGCTGATTTGGTTTACGGGTGAGCCAGAGAAACATCAGAAGAAGGTGGTCAAAGAAGGTTGGAGTGGTGCTGTGTGGCCAGGCAAGGGAGTGCATGGGCCAGTCCCTGTTTTGCTGAGCTGTCCTGTCAAACTGCACCCGTATATTTGGATTTCTTTAGGCTTTGTTACTTTCTAAATGCTGTGCTGTCATAGTCTGTCTTCCTCTCGTAAGAAAAAGACCTTTTTTTTTTTAAAAAAAAAAAAGTATTTCTTGAGTACATGAGACATCATGATGTTGAGTTACCTGGAGTATAAATCAGATAGTTGTTAATAAGCCTGATGAACAAATGGGGCTGCTGTGATCATCTTTCTGCATATAAGTAAAATCACCTTTTGTCCTTAGTCTAAGCACTTACTGACAATTCCTGGACCTATTTTGAAATTGGTTACTCTCTTCTTGCAAGAGAGAGTATTTAGTTTTCTAATCAAGACTGTTGCCATGAGCTAAAATTTGTGGTTTCTGGAACCTTGATTTTTTTTTTTTTTTTATATTCTTTTTGTGGTTCACTTTAACAGAAGCAGATCTTCCAAAGTATGCAGTCTGCCCACTTTAAGTAGAATTCTGACATAATCGCTTGTAATCTTTGAGTTTCGACCTGTTTCACCTGTGATAAACGCCTTCCTGATAAGAGACTTCCTTTTTGCCCAGTTTCCCCTTTTTCAGTAAGGTTATATACAAACGAGCCGATTAAGTATGGTCTCATGTTTTTTTTCCTTTTCAGAAAGATGAAGGTAGTGATGCTAGTTTGAGTGATAGCCACATATCTCCTCCCGCCAAACGTACCTCAAAACATGCTGATCCTGTGTGCAAAGACAAATCAAAATCACGCAGTACTGGGCAGCGAGAGGAATGGAGCATCTCAACTGGACAGTCCAGGTAAGTTGGTGCCAAGAGAAAAAGCAATATATCCTGTGTTAACCTGCTTATGGTATTTCTTCAGTGAGCTGTAGCACATGCTCAAGAGTGTATTTTTAAAGCAGTTTATTTATAACAGTTTTCTTTTAGTTGAAGACTCCAGGGATGTGGGTGACATCAGTCTTCTCATCTGTTTCCTTTTCAATACAAATTTCTGCGTTAACTGGAAATTAATATTATTGTAGATGCAGTCTGAACTCTAGATTCTTGATGCACCCGAATTTAGTAACTTAATTGGCATTTTTATGTACACGAGCTACAAGAAGATGTGACATTTTAATTTAGGAAATCAGTATTACCATCTTTAAGGAATGGATAATACTTGAGTTTCTTTCCATTGTTTTCAGCTTCCCTTCCCTGCTTGGTTATAAGGACTCAAGTAAATTACTGTCTTTTATTAAAGATAGCCTCAATCCTACCGCATTTTTGTAACTCAGAAGTAATTAGTTTTATTTTCTAACTGTGATTAATAATATTTTGCACAGCATTCTTGTGTTGACAAGGTTCTTCATATGGTTACAGGTAATTATGGGACACTGTAGACGTTATGTTCCCAGGACACCAACTTTCAGTTAATACTGATTTTTTTGTAGATACTTATTTTATGTTTATGTTCAAATCGAAATCATTCTTGCAATGCTTTGTATGTAAGAATGACTGTAATTCACTACTGGACTGTCATCTGCTAGGATAAGGTATATTTAAAAACTGTAAATCTTAAAATAGATCTCACTTTGTTTTTTAAAAGAGAGCAAATTAAATATAGCATGTTATGGATCGTGGTCATCTGGAAATGTATTGAGAGTCATGCACCTGCTATTTCTTTTGTTTATAAGTGTAGACTTGTACCTATTAGAAATGCTGAGATTAGAAAAAAAATATTTAATGGGACTGAAAGAATTTGGATCACTGTGTCAAATGAAATTTGGCCATGATACTGAAACTCATGTTGTTGCTCCTATAGAACCAACTGTGACATGTCTTTCCATCTTGAGGTTTTTTTTGCTGTTTCCTGCCAAAATCCAAATTGCTCAGCGTAACAGTGATTTTGAGTCACTAAGACTTTTTCCAAGGCTTCTGTTGCTAAACCTTTATTATAATCAAATTTCACTTCTTCAGTTGTGGTTTCTAAAATACTTAAAATATTTGACCAGAAAAATGTTACTGGAAAGTTGGATGTGGCCATGATTTTTGTAAATGTGGTTTTCTGTTTCGCTATTAAATCCTTGTAAAAATCCTTTCTTAGTGAGGATTTGGTAAAGCCCACATCTTCTGTAGCTCTCAGTTGAACTCTTTGTAGTCTCTTGAACTCTTGGCAACCTTCAAGCTCAGATTGCACTTGGTATTAAGATTTCCCCTCCTTTTTTTTCTTTCCCATCTTAGTTTTCTAGTTTGAGAACAAGGAGTTCCTCCCTGTCCAGTACTGGTGTGCAGAATATTCAATTCACGTGTCTGTAAAGTACTTGGTGTTTCTGAGAATGGAAGTGAGATTTAAAAAAAAATGTTTCTTTTTCCTTTTGCCTGATTTATTTCACTTTTTTTTTCTCGTAGAGATGTTGAAAAATTACTTCTAGCAGTCTGCTAGTGGTTGTAGAATTTTTGTTCGTTTATTCTGAATTACCTATTAGTAGAATCATGTCTAATTAAGAATATTTTCATTTTCTTAAAGATAAAAAGCGAATGAAGGAACAATTGCTTATGCAATAAAATTGCAGAAAACTGGAATCTTTTTTTGTCTTAAACTATGAAGTAGTAGGGGTTAATTTTCCTAAAAGTTAATTTAAAAATAAATTAAAAATATTGGCTTGATAGAGAAAATGAAAATATTTTTTACTGATGTTAAGTATAGCCAGCATAAGTTAATCCTGTTCTGTTACTGTGATAATTTTGTTAAATTCTTTCTCTGTGAATACAAACCAGCTTTTTATTGTTGTACTAGTTTGTCCAAAGAGTTGGAATAATAATTGTCTTTGAAGAGCTATATTAAGATCCTGTTCTGAAACTTCAAGGGAGAGTTAGTAGTAGGAGATGGCGTGGGGGAACACTGGAGGGATTAAGGAAAGAGATGTTTAGATAGTTGGGGGGTTTCGTGTCATTGGTATTTGGCAGTTCTGTCCTCATTCTAATGTTGGTCATGAGGCAAACTCTTCAGAGGCGATGGGTCACAAAGTTTGTAAGTCAGAGTGTGTCATACAACATTCTATGCTTAAAGTTTTGTTTTCACTGTGTAACTTTTGCTTGGCTGGGGACGGTTAAGATTATTTGTGTGTCTAATGTAATTGTTTCCTAGGTTAACTTCTCAGCCTGGTGCTACACTACCAAATGGACGTAGCTTATGTAAGTGTATTCCAGTGGACCTTTGGGATCTACTTTTACATTTAACACTTTTATGTCAATGATTTTCAGTTGCATATATTTTTAATAACTTTACTGATTGACCATTTTAAATAGAAAAGGTACTGTTTTGGCTCAGTTTTCTTCTGTCAACATCTTGGATGCTCTCAGTGGACATGGGGAACATTTTGAGCTAGAAGTCCATTTCTCTTCTCAATTCAGACCTCCTGGCCATAATCTTGATGTTTTCCTTAATTCCTAAATTTACTGTTACGAATAATTTTGGCCTTCCTCTCCCAGCTGGTCTCTTTACTTATTCTCTTCACTCATTTAAGATTTGGCCTTCTGTGGTTCTTAACATTACTTAAGTCTACTATTGCTTTAGAGAGACCTGCCTTGTCTGCAGCTCCTGCTACTTGGAACAGTTTTCCTATATGCTTGTACCTTACCAACTTGCCATCTCATTGCATCTCAGCTAAAACAACTTTGTCTTTCATATCCCTTCTTCATCAGTTCTGTCTCACTTAGTTCTGTGTTGGCTCTCTATGAGTGTTAATCTTTTAAGCATATTTGGTGTTTTTATTATTTATTGTGGTGCCTAAGGAACAATCAGTAGTGGGATCCATTTGGTGCTGCACAGAGTAGCTGATACAGATTTGCTTGTAAAATCTGACCCTTTGATACTACATTTGAAAGACTGAGAATCGAAGCTGTGGGACAAATGTGCATTTTAGTATTAATGTTAACTTAAAAATATTGGATATATGAATGCCAAATATTCATCATAAGCTTGTTTCCTTATACAGTCTTGAGTCTGGAGAAACAGCTTCTAAAACAACTTTGATAGGAATTTTAGAAAATGTATTTCCTTAGTGAATATAAATGTGTTCATACTGTGCTCCATAACTTTTTGTTTATTGTCCTTGCTAAGTATTCTCTTATCAATTCTTGTTTGTGAAAATGTTGTTTCCTGCATTTTGAAGTAGTAATACAAATTTCTCTTAGCTCTCAAAAGCCATCCCCTTCGAGGGGAAAAAAAGGGAGATGGGGACCATGCTTGCATAAACGGAGATATAGAAGTCAGAAAAAGTTGTCGGTCCAGGAAAAACAGATTTGAAACTTTGAATCAGAGTTTGTTGTTTGATCAGCTAGTAAACAGGTATGTGGGGATATTTCAGTTGTATTCACAAAGCATCTTAATTATTGTTTTTAAAAGTTAGAAAACCCTGTCTTCCAGTGCCATCTGTGTGTTTTACTGTGGGAATGCTTCAGCACTGAGGCAAGCTAGACTGTGGTTTGAGTTACAGGCTGGGTCCTGTGCTGTAACTGCCTGTTACCCATCCTGTAAATGCTAAACAACTCACCAGACTTCCACTGGGGAGTAAGTTACTCTGTGCTTACGCCTGGATAAACCTGTGTATGTTGGCGGTTATTGCAGAGCGGCCAACACCCCGTAAATCCACACCCTAGTTTGTCTCTTAGTAACTGTTCATGTAGTGATACCCTCAATGTGATGTAAATTGGTGATTAGCAACAATGCTTGGAAGCTTTCTAGATCTTGCTTGTATGGTTTTGATCATAAAATATCAAAAGTTTGTAGCTTTCTTTTTTTTTGTTTTTGTTTTTTTTACCATTTGTTAGTAATTCACGTAGGGTGGGTGTCACTTTTTTTGCATTTACTGTGCAGACAAAGTAGGTCAGAGAGGGAGGCACGGTCTGGTCTGAGCATAGGAATGGGAGCCAGAAATACTATTCATGAAGTATTATTTCTGTGTAACCCTGGGCAGGTCACTTAATATGTCTCAATTTTCCCACCTGTAAAACTGGTTTTAATAGTCATATCTGTGGGAGCCTGCTTGCCCTGGTACCTTGAAAATGATTTAAACATAAGCATTTAATTGCCAAGTATAATCTTTATTGTTAAATATGTTCTCTTGAATAATTTATTAATTTAATTTTCTTTTTCAATTTACTCAGTAACTACTTGGTATCACTTTACAAATTTATATTGAGTTACATTTATTTTTCTAGTTGCAGTTGAATCTCCCTCTCCTCATCAACAATAGGAAAGTCTACCATGAAGATTGTAATTTGATAAGATCATGGTACTGAAGCCTATATACTGATAACAGTGTGTCCCATAATCATTGGAGGTTTTTTAAAAACAGGTTAGACAAATTCTGCCAGGAATGATTTAGGGGTTGTGTAACTTGTTCTTGCCTGGCAGAGCTGGTGGACCTTTCCAGGTCCCTCCAACCATATTTTCTTTGATAGTAAACTATAGCATGATTTTACTTGAACTGGTTATATCACACATCACAGATATTTTAGAAAAAATGGTTAAAATTGAGAGGGATGCTCATAATGAAATCTTAACTTTAGTGACTTCTGTCACCAGAACTTCCACTGACTTCTTTCTAGGCAGGATTTCAGCCTTTAGATTTACTTTGAAACAACTTGAAAGAGAGAAAGTGAAAGTTTCTGCCTTCTTACAATTATTACAAAATTATAGTAGAATTCCAGTGGAAATCTACCATAATCACTATGGAGAGCAGTAACTTGGTGTTCAGGACAGGTGGCCAAATAATTGACTTGGCCTGGCTAATACTCTCTTGTTTTCTTCCTTAGCCATCAAGCATCTTGGCCAAGGTTATTATTTATACACCGCCATTGTTTTGACAGCTGTTTACAAATACTTCAGATAATGAAAATGCAGACTAATTAAATAGTAGATGAGAAATGGTAGTGAGGTCAAATAATGAATGAAGAAATTCTATGTGTTACAGATTTAACATTTGGAAAAAAAAGTAATCCTTTGTGTATTAACTGTCTTTCTAAGGCCAGGGTAAGAAGCTGTAAAGCTTATGGGCTGGAGACATTAATTGCTTTCCCAATATTATAATTATGTAAAGCTTTACTTTCATATTCTGCAAACGTAATCTTATCTGACACCTAATCTAACATCTAAGCAATTACAAATTTACATGCTACAATTTACACTGAGCACAAAAGGTTTTTCTTAAATGCTTTTTTTAAATGCTACAGCCTAATGTGAACCCCAGATTTCAATAGCATCAGCGTTTCTTCTTTTGCATACTCCTTACTCTATATTCTGTAGGTTCATCTTTCAGTTTATTATGATTGATTCTGTAGTTAATTGACAGATTCAAGTAGCCATCCTGAAGTGTTCAGATTTTAATTCATTTATATATTTAGTTGACCTTTAGACTCTCAAATAGCCATAACAGACCATAGAATTAGGTATGTTAGGTTGTTGGATGCTGTGTAAAAAGTTCTGTGTGTCTGCTGTTTTAAGACTGATTTTTGTGTCTGTGTGTCTTAATTGTTGCATATATTTTAGTACTGCTGAAGCTGTCCTACAGGAAATGGATAATATTAACATCAGGAGAAATAGGCGGTCTGGAGAAGTAGAACGGCTACGGATGTGGACAGATACAGAATTTGTAAGTGCAGAGTGTCTCGGGTCTTGGATAAAAGCAATACTGGGGGGGAGTGTGTTTGTTTTTATAATCTCCACACGTTTGTCTGTAGCTGTGTCAAAAGGCTTCAGATCCTCTTCAACAGATAACATAAAAAAGTCAATAAATTCAAATTCACAACAAAATTCTTGGATTTACACTAAATCATGTTTTCTTTATTGATAAATTGACTGCCATGCTCTGATGATGTTCTCTGGCGGTTCTCCTTTGGTTTGAAGTGCGCTCTGGTAGTCTGAAAACAGGACTGTGGTCTGTCATTTACTTTGTTCCCTAAAACAGCTTGTTACTTATGTTAACTACCTATTAGGTGGACAAGATACTTGAGAGACTAGTTTTACAGCATACGAAATGAGACTGCCTTTGTAGTCTGCCTGTGGAGGCAAAAAGACTTGTTGGAAGATGTTTAGTCTACCTGTTGGAAAAAGACTTGGGAACTAGAGTGAAGTATTACTGAACTGTGGACTAAACACTGAGTGACATGGGACAACATTACTGATGAGAGTGATTGTGAATTTTATTCCAGGAAAACATGGATATGTATTCTCGAGTGAAAAGAAGAAGGAAATCACTGAGGAGAAATAGCTATGGGATTCAGAACCATCATGAAGTATCCACAGAAGGGGAAGAAGAAGGTATGGGTTGTAAAGAATTGTAAGGGTTTTGTCTGAAATACTTAAAAAACAAAGCTCTCCTCAACATAAGATAGCAATATGTTGCTACAGACAGTGGTTTGGTTTTGGATCTGGATTTGGAGTTATTAAATAGACTAGTTAACAAGACTATTTCAGATGAGTACATGTTAAAGCATTCTTCCTCTTGTGAAGTGGGAGAAGTTTTAGGGATCTATACATTATTTTCCTTAAACAAAAGTTCATCTAAAAGTAGCAAACTGCAGACTGATTTCTAGAGGTTTATATGCTACATTCCCTTATTCTTGTTTTCCATAACACTAAGTAATTGGAGCTTTCCATATATTCCCTGTAACAATCCTCTGGTGGAAGCCAGGATGCAATGCGTGTACTCTACAACTACTCATATTTTAACTGACTTGCTGTTTCTCGTATGCTAGGTGGCAGTTACCAGAAAGAATGTGTAATAGTCAGTTTTGTGTCCTTCCTCTGGGGAACATGCTAATTAGAGTCTCTGTTTTCTGTCCATCTACTGAATTTTAGAAAGCATACAAGTGTATTTGAAATTCTACCTTCTTTTTAAAATTTGGATGAAACTAGCCAGTGGGTTTGAAAGTATTCTGAAAAAGGGATCCTGGCTAACTTCGGCATGATCAAGACCTTGGCTTCCTGGAAAAGTCAGACTCAGACTTCAGGGGTCCATACAGGGTTCAGTGTTGTGTATCTCAGTTTTGAACTGAAACTGCTGTTAGAAGTATGGTCTGTCCCAGCTAGTAAGAATGCAGGCTTAATTCTGAGATCCAGGACAGAAATTCTGATCCTGTTAATAGATGGACCTTGGTGTTACCTTTACACATTGTGTTCATTGGCTTTATGCAAAAATGATAGTTTGAATAAGCTTTACTTGCTTTCATACATTGTCAAATACTTGATTTCTGAGACTCCTATGGGAAAAGAGAAGAAAGTCATCTTTCTTAATTTGAAGGATAATTACTGAAGGAGAAAGATAGTTCAGAAGTGATATTTGAAGTTCTTTACAACTAAAACTAATTTGACTACATTTATTTTTCTTTCTGTTGCTTTTCCTGAACTTTCTGTAGGAAACTAGAGGGAAGTTTGACAATGTGCTGTACATTTATCTTGGTCTTAAAATTTCCAGTGATTTGCCAATTAGTGTAAATTAATAAGGGAATAATTCTCAGTGTCCATTAAAATGTTTATTTTTAGAATGAAGATAGCTCTGGCATCAAGTAGAAGCGTTCTGAAAATACTTTTTCTTCCCTGACAGAATCTCAGGAAGAAGATGGAGATATAGAAGTAGAAGAAGCCGAGGGAGAAGAAAATGATCGGCCATATAATCTCAGACAGAGAAAAACTGTTGAAAGATACCAGGCCCCTCCAATAGGTGAGGAACTAGGCAGTCCTCATGCAGTTCTGCTCTGCTGACCTCCAAGGTCAATACCATGGTTGTAGAAAGAGAAAAGTTGGATGACTACTTCTCATCTCTGACAGTTCCTGTGCAGCACTTGGTGACTTCTGTCTTGCCTCACTTCTGTTGTGAATAGGACTGTTGAGACACTATCTATCAATTTGTCCATGGTGGTGGGATCGCTAGTGTGTGCTGCCTCACTGAACTCTGCCTGTACTGCTGTCTGCTGGGCTTGAGGGTTGGAGATGGGATGGGGTTTAGGTCAAGGAGTAGTTGATGGAAGTTGTATTCAGAAAGCAGTCTAATTAGTTACATAGAAAAGTTTGTTACTGTTATACCCGCTTCTCTTCTTGAGTTATAAGCCTAATTCATAACTGCAGATAAATTGCATAGCAGCAGTTTTGCAACTTTTTGCCTAGATGAAAAATTTAGAATACACTATTTCAGTTGGAGTGGCCCTATAATGATCATCCAGCCCAACTGCCTGACCACTTCAGGGCTGACCAAAAGTTAAAGCATGTCATTAAGAGTGTTGTCCAAATGCCTCTTAAACACTGACTGGCCTGGGGCATGGAGCACCTCTCTAGAAAGCCTGTTCCAATATTTGGTCACCCTCTTGTTATATAAGTGTTTCCTAATGTCCAGTCTGAACATCCCCTGATGCAGCTTTGAACCATTCCCACGTGTCCTATCACGGGATTCCAAGAAGAGCTCAGCACCTCCCTCTGTACGTCCCCTCCTCAGGAAACTGTAGAGATCAATGTGGTAGCCCCTCAGCCTCCTTTTCTCCAAATTAGACAAACACAGAGTCCTCAGCTGCTCGTCACAGGACATACCATCAAGGATCCACACAGGATTCAGTGTAGTGTCTCTTAATTTTGAACCTGTTCATACTTTGTTTGCTTAGAATGACATATTTTGTATGTATTTGGTTCAGATTACAGTGGTGTGTGCAGTGTGCTGTACCTTAAGGCAGCTTGGAAATTAAGAGTGTGATAGAGAAATGCTGTGGGTTATTGATTAAGATAAATTTCAAGACATCCCATGTTAGCTGTAAAATGGTTTCTGTATGGAGTTTTGTGTCCTGCAAATAAACTAACAATGATAATACCCAGAATGAATTACATTCTGTGCCATGATAACCATAGCTGTGATGATTTGAGGAGGCTGAGGATGGAATTCTCATGACTATATTGAGCCGAGTATGGCCATAGTGAAATAAGAGGTTTGAGTTCTCTTCACCCTCCCAGTTCTTTTCTTAATTCGAGCTTTCAGAGAAACCAGTGATAACATTATTGGTAAAGCAGTAATAACCTAGCACTTCTGCCCTGCGTTTAGTTTATTATTCTGTTGTAATTGATGTTACAAACCTTCACCTTCTCTTACTCAGTGCCAGCTCATCAAAAAAAGAGGGAGAACACGCTGTTTGATATTCATAGATCTCCTGCAAGAAGAAGCCATATCAGGTAAATGTCAGTCTTTTGGTACACAGTTGTTGGCTTTCCCTCAGTACATTTCTGTTAGCTTTTGATTTGCAAAACATTCTGGAGTGAGTTGCACAGTTGGTTCACGGGTGTGCGTGGGTCTTGAGTTGTATCTTCGGTTCAGATCCTGATGAGCATACAAAGATGCATTTTGTAGCACTTCATAATACCAGTAAAAGCTTTGTGGTAAACAGACTGGAGAGGGGTACACTGGAAAGAGAGATGAACATTTCACACCATAGAATTTTCTGTAAGGGCGTATATAAAGTGTTTTAATCCAAAGCAGCACTTCTAACAAATATCCCCTTTCTGTTCTATGAAAACAAACAAATCAGGCTGATGTTTTTTGTTTTCTTCCAGTTCAAAATTCAAGTAGTATTAACAATTCAGTAAAATATTTACCAAGTATCATTTTTGACTCCCTTGTGTCAGACAAGTCTAGAATACACCAAGTTGTCTTGGAAACTGTCAGTAGGCTTTATTTAACAAAATAAATGAGATCAGAGCTTTAATACATTTTGAAAAGAAATAATCTTACTGAAAACTTCAAAATGATAAATCTGTGATGAACAGAATCCAAGTAAACAAATGCTAATTTCAACTGAAACATGTCTTACTGCTCAATGGCATAGTGAAAATATGAAAAGTAAATAAAAGAACAGCAGCATCCTGTGAGTCTACAAACTTACTTGTAATATAAAAGAAAGCATTTAATTTTGAAGAGGTTTTTTGGGGGGTGTATTAAAGTGCATATGGCATTTTGTTGCATAATCTGACGGCTTGTACTTGCTAGTAAGATATAAAAAATGTGAAAGCATCCCTTCAGTTTTAGATGCTCATTGTTCCACTGTCAGTTTTCCTTGCTTGACGGGACACTGTCATAAAGATTCTTCCTAATTGCATGATATTACCTTGATATGTTTTTAAATGTATATGATTTTGTTCATCAAACATTAAAAACTGATTGACCAGGTTATACTTTGGCAAAAAACAGCTATCGTTGCAGTATCGTGTTCGTACCAATGATGCAGCTCAATATATTCACTAAAAATACCAGAATTTTTACTACTATTTCAATGCAAAAAAAGAGCCAACTTTTTCCAAACTGATGTCAACACCTTTTTGTATAGAAGATGTAATGTACTTTCTCTAATATTTCTGAAATACTCAGTTTTCTGAAATAGTGTCTTACTGAAATAAGAAGTGGTTCATGCAAACTTTGAATAGTATTTATACTTGGATTCAGATCAGAAGTTAAACTGCCAACGAGTATTTTGTGAAACTGCTGCTGCTCAGAGTTAATGACCTCATAAAAAGAGACCATATGCTTTAGGAAGTCTGAAGTTGTTTCAAAGAATATTTAAAGGGAAGCATGAAACTGAGTAAGGTGATCTTGATTATTATGTGGAGGTGGCTAAAGTGGTTGGAAGCTTTCCTAGTTCCAGTTGCTGTCTGATGAACTTCAGGAGCTTCTTGATTGACTACTCAGTCATAGTTGCTGAGGTAACATGGACAGGACCATGTATCTTACTGGGGATCTACTGATCTGATGTTGAAATCAGATATTTCACTGTGACAATGAAAGATGCCATTCCCCTCCTAGGTTTTGTTGATACCTACTTAATAAAACTAAAATTTGCATGCATCTTAAACCCAAACAGTACCGTACGTGCTGCTTCAGTTTTGTTTTTATAAAAGAATCAAAACATGCTGTTCTGCAGAATGGACTGAGTTTTATGTTTATTTTGCTATGTCAATAGGAGAAAGAAGCATGCAATTCACAGCAGTGACACAACCTCTTCAGATGAAGAACGTTTTGAAAGAAGAAAATCTAAAAGCATGGCCAGAGCAAGAAATAGGTATGAAAACATCCTTGGTCTTTAGGAGGCTTTGATTTTTATTACTCAGTGGAAAAAAGCAAAAGTATTCTATAATTTACTGTCAGTTCTGCAGACTTTTTTGATTCTACCTGTGGTTACCTACAAATACAGTGTAAGAAGATTGCTGGTTATTTATTAACAGATTCTGAAGTCTTAGGAGTAGATAATTAACAATAGTGATAAACAGATGGAAAGATAAGAATATCTGATTGGTTGAGTTAAAAGACAACTTCCGTCAGTTAAAATGGTGTTAACCTTGGTCTTACTTGGTCCCAGTTAGTTCAGTGGTACTCCCCATACTACTGTTCTTCTTCCCTATTCTTGTTTTGTGCTAAATACATCTGTTCTACACACCCAATGCACCTTTTTTTGACCTTGCATTTAATCCCCAGTTACCTGAAAGTGGAAGATCTATAAGGAGTATCAGGAAATGTACTTATATCCACAGAAACATTTGGAAAAATGAACACAGATAAATGGGTTTTCTCATCTGACTTTTCCTGTCTCTCCCTGTCTACCACACCATTTCTTTCTCCAGCTTGAGGAATTCCGAAGTTGTACAACTACCAAAATGTAGTTCCGAGTGTAACCTATGTCTTTCTACCTCCCTTCAACTGTGTATTTAACCTGACATGGTATCTATGTAGGGGCTTAAGGCTTCTTTGTATGCACTAAGAAGTTGGAACAGGTGGATGTGAGTAACAGCTGATCTGCAGGAAATATTTTTACTTCCCTTTGTTGGAGTCCAGTGAGCTGCTTTTTTTCTTTTTTTCCCTTGTACTGGTAATCCTTTTCTTACCGTGCTGAACTTAGGCAGTTCATCACTGTGCCAGTGGAGAGTGTCCTGTTCTTTTGGTCAGTGTTGTTTCTTCAAAATAGTCAGTACAGCCTACTTCTCCAGATTGAAATACCTGTATGGCAGCGTAAAATTGTCTTTTTGTTTAAGGAACTTCCCGATATACAAGAATAATTCCCAGATAAAAATGTTTGTTGTAATTACCTTATCAATGTAGGAAGGTTGTCTCTTTAGGTAGTAGAAGGGTTTTAATCTCTTGGTTCTTCCCATTCCAGCAAAATGATCAAAACACAACAGTAATTATTTATTTTTGTTGGACAGGTGCCTGCCTTTAAACTTTAGAGCAGAAGACTTAGCTAGTGGAATCCTGCGAGAACGTGTCAAAGTTGGGGCAAGTCTGGCTGATGTTGACCCTATGATTGTTGATAAATCGGTAGGTTTTGTTAAAATGTTTTATTCTCCTTCTCCCAATTACACATAACCAGAATTCATAACAGCCTCTCATTAGAATTGAAGTAAATTAATAATAAGCACACTGATCTTTTTTGATATTTTTTTTTCCCAAAGCTTTTGTCTGTTTATTCCTTTTGGCTACAAAGCACTTGGTTTTGGCCTGTAGGTAATCAACAGGCTGCATGTGTATGGTAAATAAGCCAAAATATTATTTGCTCAACTGTATTTCTTTGTGTACAATCAGTTTTTGATTACTTGTGGTAGTAGAAACTGAGATATGCTGAACAGTGCAGAAATCACAAGTACTGACCACCTGGGTTGGGTTAACTTGCTGCGAGCTTATTCAGAAACAGTGATGCACAGTAGCTTATGGTGTGTGTTGAGTGGAAGCTGCTGAGTTATTACTAGAACCAAACCATTGTCATGAAGTATTTTGACTATATTCACATTATGCTGAACCTGAGCTAAAAAAGGCTCTCAGACTTAGGCTGGATCTCTGTAGATGTCCAGGCACTGCTCGCAGTGAACTCATGGACAAGATAAACCTCATGTGGGCAACCAAGAGCTGAGTTTCTTAAAATTCTCTACACATTCAAAATTCAGGCAACTCCTTTTAATAAATGCAATGCTGTTTTAAAGATACTATACAGTAAGCAAAGGTACTTTTATGGAAAACTGTTACAATATATGCTTTGTTTTGGGTTTTTTTTCCTAAGGTGCGTTTTGATAGTATAGGGGGATTGAGCCATCATATCCTTGCGCTTAAGGAAATGGTAGTGTTTCCTCTTCTCTATCCAGAAATATTTGAAAAATTCAAAATTCAGCCACCAAGGTAGGTGTATTTACTTTTATTGTTGTATTTTATTTTGTTAAGCTCTCGAGAATGCTTCACTTGAAAACACATAGGAGGTCGATTCTTTCCCTCAAGTGTTTACAGTTCAAATAGACGTACGTGTTTGTTACCCCACTTGTCTCTTAGAATGTAGTAAGTGGGATGAAGGGTTACGAAAATTTAGTTTGTTTTTCTTGTAGTAGGAAGGTAAACTTTGTTATTTGGTCAAAGAAAGAATTCTCAAGCGTTCTATTTAGTAGTACCTTGCCTTTTTTCCCAGTATTTTATCAAGTATTTTACTAAATGCTGATGTTTCTTCAATAGAAGTAATCTCAATAATGTTATGTTACGGTTTTAATATTTATTAATCAGGCATTTTGGTGTGTGATTTAAATGGGTGCACATAATCTAAGTAACTTGAAAATTTGGGGAGATTTCTGTCTTTTAAAGAAAGTACATCTCTTCAAAGAAGTAGCAAACACTGATTCAGGTGTTAGCTAAGATTTTATATTTGAGGGGATATTTAACCAGTGTAAAGCAATCCTTTAGAAGCTTAATATGCCTTTGATTAATGTTCTCTGCAAAGCAAAAGATTTACTGATTTGAAAGCATAAAGCAAACTTAGATTTTATGAAGTCATATTGAATACACTAAGTAATAATAATAGAACTTAAGTCTTTCTTCTCCAGGCTCCCTGTCTTCATTATAAAATTTGACTTGGAGTTTTTCAGGAGACATAAAATAAGTTTGTGACTGTGTTGATCCATTTATCTTCAGGGGCTGTTTATTCTATGGTCCTCCTGGAACAGGTAAAACCTTGGTAGCTAGAGCTCTAGCTAATGAATGCAGTCAAGGAGACAAAAAGGTGGCTTTCTTTATGAGGAAAGGAGCAGACTGTCTCAGTAAGTGGGTTGGTGAATCTGAACGTCAGCTTCGACTCCTTTTTGATCAGGTTAGAAAAAAATACATATTTTTTTTCCTGTAATTTCTCTGTATGTTATTTTGTGTGTTTCCAACTGCCAAAGTTATTTGCACTTGAAACTAAATAACTGTAAATTTTTGTAGATTGGACAAGATTTGTCCAAATTACACATTTAGATTAAAAATAGAGTAATGCTGACCACAGTTTTTCTTGCTCTTAAAACTGAGAGGAAGAAGTCATTTGACTTGTCGGTTAATGAAGCAGACAAATTAGTTTGGGTAAAAATTGAAAAAGCATAATTAAATCCGTGACTTTGAGCTTGACTGGCACGTTCAAGATAAATGCTACATAGAGGAGGATGCAGGATTGCATCACCTGTATATATTTTAGTGTCGTTATTTGACTTGGAAGATGATGGACAGGAGACACACAGAGCGGTGAAATGCAGTTACTCAAACAAAAGCTGTTTTCAGACACATCTAAACAAACAGGTTAGGCGAAGATAAGATACTGTTTTCTGTAACCGAGTATAAAGTGTCTCAGTTTGTCTTTAATCTCTCCAGTGCACAGTAAAACTGATACACTGGTGCCATCTTGCTTATTCAAAGGAGAATGCAAGTCTTTTTTGCTTTGTCTGAAATTGGGCTAT
This sequence comes from Thinocorus orbignyianus, assembly GCA_013400375.1. Classification (NCBI taxonomy): domain Eukaryota; kingdom Metazoa; phylum Chordata; class Aves; order Ciconiiformes; family Thinocoridae; genus Thinocorus; species Thinocorus orbignyianus. The sequence continues at coordinate 754,390 of VXBW01007089.1, forward strand.
GGTTGAAAGTGTAGTTTTCTTTTCAGACTGTACACTTTTTAACAAAGGTGTCTCAATACCTGTGCTACTTCAGCATGTTAATGCTCTGTAATAAAACCCAACTGTTTTCAATGTTGATGGATATGAATTCAGTAATTAGGAATTGACAGTGAATTCAATATTTTGTTTTGCATGCCAGGCATACTTGATGAGACCCTCCATAATCTTTTTCGATGAAATAGATGGCTTGGCTCCAGTTCGTTCTAGTAGACAAGATCAGATTCACAGGTAATATTTCTCATATGCTACTGTTATCTTGGTATATGCTGCATTATCTTGGTAAACTCTTCAGTGTAATTTTACTCTACCCCCAAGAAAGGTTTGTACTTTTGCTTAAACTCACTTACACTAGAAAGGACAGATTGTTGAGTTTTTTTGGTGTTGAAAACCATTTTTGCAGTTCTTCAGACAGACTGTAACTGGCTGGGAATCAAATTGTAGCAGAGATTACCCTTCAGCCTCATTATTAACTTCAGGATTTCCACAGCTTTTCTTTAGGTTGCTGGTTTTGTACTGTAAACAGTTACCAGCCCAGTAGAATAACCAGTTGAAAAAGAAGATATTTTAAAATTATGAATGTAATGTTCTATGGATGAATGGGAAACTCTTATCCTTTTAATTCTAGATGGAGGGATGTACAAACTTACCGTGAGCTGCTATTGTGTCATTTTTTTAAAAATACATTTCTCCAACAGTTTACTGCTGGCTGACATTTTTCCTGACTACCTTCAGTCTCAGTTTTGCTGCACTTTTTGTGGCAATGCATTTATATCTCTCATTTTATACAGGGGGACAGTTGTGTGTACCTCTCCACTCAGCTGAAGGGGACAGAAGGGAAATTTTCAGGCCAGCAGACTGGGAGGTTATGGGAACACATGGCTTTCTCGTGGTTAAACTTTCTTCTGCCTGGTTTTACAGTTGCTCTAAACAGGATGATGCACTTGCTGGTAATGGAAGAGAACTTTTCTGGCTTCCTGAGCTCACATTGCCCAGAACTTTTGAAGGAGGAAGTCTGAATTTGATGGAATCCTTATTGGAGTCATGATGTTAATTATAGTACAGATTATATCAAAAGGGTCCTTCTTGCTTTGAGACTTGAAAGTTATGCCATGGGGTTTTTTTAACATAGCTTTTTTTTCTTTGAAATTGTGAATGTTGCAGTTGAAAAGTAAAAATTCTTACAGTGTTCTCTATGCATTCTTTTTTTGAAAACTCTTTCAGCTCTATAGTGTCTACTCTTCTTGCTCTCATGGACGGACTGGATAATAGAGGTGAAATAGTTGTAATTGGTGCTACAAACAGACTGGATTCTATAGATCCTGCACTCAGGAGACCTGGTCGCTTTGACAGGGAATTTCTTTTCAACTTGCCTGATCAAAAGGTAAAAATTACAAAGAAGACTTATTATTAAGTGTTTCTAGTACATTAAAAATTTGCATGCCTCCTGACAACAAAGTTTATGAAGTAACAATATACCTCCTTTGTGAGAATGTTTTAATTTTAGGAAGACATTAAGGAAAACAAATCTTCTGTATACATAAAGTTATATTGAACTTCAAATCTTCAGATTGTAAACAGAGAGGTAAATTGTTAGCATTAAACCGAGTTTCTTATCTAAAAACTCTGGTTTTATATAGATTTGTATAATGAACCATAACTGTTTGGGTTCTGGAAGTTATGGCAAGAGAAAATAACTCTTGCAAAGCCAGATGTTATAATGGCAACAGGAACATTTCAGTTCCTTACTCTAGACTTTTGTAAACTCAACCATAATATTTCATGATTTATACTTAAAAATAAATTTACTTTGCATATTGATATATGTGTTCTAATGAAATATTTTTGGAATTCAGGTGGGCGTACTGTGCTACTCAGCAATAAATAAATTGCTGAGGCATTCGACAGTAGAAGCTGTTAATCATAGGTGCAGCAATTAAAGACTAAATTATAAAATTATGATAATTCCTTCTAGAGCATTAGTTTTGATCAGTTCATGTATAATAATGTTGTTGATTAAACAGCAATTAAAATGTGTAACTGGCATACTGAAAAAATTACTGCCTATGTATGAAATTAAAAAAGAAGGGAAAACCTTTGCTCGAGAGACTTTTGAGTACTATGTTCTCCTTTAATGTGTCTCTGGTGACAAGTCAAGAGCAGGTAAAATAATCTTTTACTCACATGAATACATAGTATTTCTGCCTAAAATATTATGACATGCATTTCACTTGCTAATTTTGATCTCTCTCTCTCTTTTTTTTTTTTTCAATCAGGCACGAAAGCACATTTTACAAATTCATACCAGGGATTGGAACCCCAAATTGTCAGATCCTTTCTTAGGAGAACTAGCTGAAAAATGTGTTGGTGAGTGTTTTGAAGTTAGTATTTTTACTGTAGGTGCTTTCTCTTCTGTGTGAAACTCTGCAAGTCTGTTGAATGTATCAGCAGGATATTTTACTATTTTTACTTTTCTAAACTTCTGTACTTTCAACAAAATTCTTTTTTTTTAATAACAAAATATGCTTCTGACTTACTAAAACACCAAATGAGTAGTTAGTAGTCATTTGAAAATACAGTCGTGTTTCCTTTCTGTAACATCACTGTCCTTATATAGGATGAATACCCTCAAAGAGAAGCAAAATGAAGTGGGAATTGGAGATTTTAGGTACAGTTTCCATTAAATGAGTATATTACAGAAGAGATAGGAAGACTTGGGGCTTTTTCACTGCCTACTTAAGGAAGGAAAAAAAGATCAGTACTTGGTTTGCGGGTTTTATGGGGGTTTTGGTGGTCTTTTTTTTGTTTGTGTGTTTGTTTTTTCCCCATTTTTACTGACTGGCATGCTCTCCTCTGACAGAAATCCAGCAAACTAACCAACCTTTCTAGAGATGAATTTTTTCCGAGATTGTCAGCACAGAACAACCCCAAAGTGTAGATATAGGCAGGGGGCACAAAAAAGCACCACACCATGGGTACATTAGATACACCTTTGAAGCATCCAAAGACCTGCTGTACTGAATGGAGGATGGTTGTTCAAGATAAACCCGCTGCTTAAGAGCTAATTAGAAATAAATCCAAATATTTTATAGTGAATTTAACATGGGAAATGACCCTAAAACACACACCACAAACTCTTCTCAACAATTTGTCATGCAAAGATGCATCCTCTGGCAGTCATCTGCTTGGACAAGCGCTGAAGTTCTCAGAAAAAGGACGTTCTCAAATATCTGTTCATTGGAATCCATCATCAGAGAAATAAGAACTTTAAATTGAACATCAGTCCATTCAGTCAGCTACAGTACATCCGAATTATCCTCTTCATCCACAGGGACATCTATCATCGAAGCAGCATCCCTCCGCTTTTGATGCACAAAGACCTCAACATCTTCTGGTGAGGAGAAAACATAACTATCCAGCAAACTCCAATTTAAGCTTTGCCGGGTATAAGACAGCATGTGCCAAACCCATTTCATGTAAATTCTGCTTGAGTTGTGCAAAGATGAGGTGCTGCTTAGTGGGAGAGAGGGGAATAGGCGGGATAAGACCCACCATGTTTTTGTGTTGAGAACACAATTATGTGTGTGAAAATTTCAGAGCATAGGAAAAGCCATCTGTAGGTTTGACTGGAAGATGTTCTTTGTGCTCAGTAAAGCCTGTCAGTTCTGTGGAAAAGTCAGCCAACAAAATGAAATACCCTTTTCTGTTTTCTTTGGCTTTCCTACTGTCCAGCTACTGTGCACTTGGTTGTCTCCATTCTGTATCTTGGAATTTAAATGTTTCCATACATCCGAGATTGAAACCTTTTGCCTGTTAAGAGGACTTTTAAAAGCAGCTAAAGTAAGACATGTTTATCTTCTTCGTCTTGAGATTGGCTCCTCATTTCTAGAAGTGAAATCTGCAGCAACTCCTTATTCAAACAGCCTCTCCAGATTTTTTTGTGGCCATTGCTCATGGGATTCCTTGGTGCACTTGTCACATTGATGCAGTATATGCTGCTCTGCTCTTCCCTCTTGTGTGCAGGTTTTCCTTAAAAACAAGCAAATATCCCCACCTCCCCAGAAAAACCCCCAACCAACAACCCACGACAACCCATTCCCTGTTCCCCAAGTACAAGCTGCCTGGACTCCAGGCTTTTTTGCACAGCATGGTTTATACCTCTCTCCAGTTCAGCAAACTTGGCAACACTTAGCTACAAGTGCATGGATCCTAATGAAGAAAACTGCTGAAATACCACCAAAGTAAATGACTTTGGGGAAGCAGATGTATGTGTGATGCAGAATTTGTTTAAATTTTTTTTTTTTTTTAAGATCCAGGGGTGTAATTATAAAGAAATTAGAAGGGAAAAAAAAACCAAACCCAGGACTTGCAAAAAATAGGTTATTTCCTGAGGGCTGATTTTTGTCCCAGGTGTTAGGGATTTGCATACCTTTTAGGAGATTTCTATGTATGTGAGAATTAAAAAATCCACTTCATTGAATGTGGCTGCACAACTGCAGTGTGTGTGAGGCAAAGGGGGAAGCAGCTTGGGGAGAGCACGGAGCTGCTCAGAAGACCACACACTGATGTCTTATTAGTACCTTCAATAAACTCAAGTAAATATTATGTTTTTTCCTCCGTAGAAGTGTATGCTGGAGATGGGCCCTAGCTGTGCTGAACTTTATAAGTCTTTTCTTACTACTTGTGCTTAATTCATTCTTCTGGATGATATCTTTCAGTAGACAGACTGTCACCTATGAACTCAGTCGTGTAGGAAACAAAACATACCAGAAACTGGAAAAGTGTGAATTCCTCCATCTGTCATCTTGCAGTTGACTTTTTTTTTGACAATGTAATCAGCGTTATTTAAATAATGTCAAATAGAATTATAGAAAAACAAGCCATCATACTCAAGATGTTTGTTTAATATGTTCTGTGCTTATTGTTGCAGGAACATTTTGTGACAAAACTGTATTTTGTTCGATTCCCTCCCTCTCCCCCCCATCGTAATATAATGATGGAGGGGGAAGGTTTGGAGTCAGTGTTCATAGTTGTCATGTTCATAGTTGTCACTTTTTTTTTTTTTAAACCAACCATGGTAATTATTTTTCATCTCTGTCATCCTGCTGAGCTGTTTGCTAACTTGCTTTCACTGCAGTCCATTTTAGGAATTGTTGGGAGTTACATGACGTAAATTGCAAGAAGTGGTCAAGATTGTTCATCTATTCCTCTGACCTCGCTCAGTAGCTGTCTGTTATAGATTTTGGGGGAATTTTAGGAAGGAGAAATTTTAGAGAGGGCATAATTTCTGCACAGTAGGAGTTGGAAGAGTATGGCTTTACAGTTTCAATGATGAAAATGCATTCTTTGAAAACCCGCATGGGAATCTGCTTGCTTGCTGTCCTGCAACTTCATAAGTTGTACTTCACAAATGTTTTAGCGGACTGCGATGGTGGTGGGCAGAACAAAACGGACTACTTGACAAGAATACTTGTATTGTGCTAAGTTGAGGTGTTCCGGTACATTTTGCCTTCCAAAATGAACATCCTCTGTGAGATGCTTCGGAAATGGAAGCAAATGCATGGAACCTTGGTTTTATGTTATAACGTCAATTTGGGCAAAAATAAATTGAGGTTATTTACCGTTGGCATGATACATTTTATTTTGCTTTGACAGTACTTTACTCTTGTTTTTCTTCCTCTTAATCAGTGTGCATTTAGTTCTGAGAAATAAAAAACTCTTTAATGTTTCACATGATACAGGATTTTTGCTGTTTTCCTGTCACTGGAATGGATGTGCAGTATGCACAAGAGAGTCCCTCAAAGAGGGACGCCAGTTATTACTCTTCAAATGTAATTGCTCCTGAGAAATGAAAAGTAGAAATGGAGACTAATTGTGTATCTGATCACCTGAGATTTTAATTTTAAAAATAGGCTACAGGCTATTATTTCCTAATTTTGCGATTCTTTGGAGATGTACAAGCGGTGATTAAAATGACTATTAGAAAGTGATATTACAGCATTTATTAATAGAAAGATTGGAACGGATATAGCTGCTGAGCTGCTGAGTCTTTTTTCAAGAAGATGCTAAACTAGTTTTTGAGGTGACAGGTGTTCAGGATGCTGTATAGCTCTAGCACATCTTTGATTCACGCTTTGGTTTAGTGTCCCCTGATCCCCCCACTTTTTTGATTAGTCGAGTATGCTTGTTAGATGAGGAATGTACCAATTTAAATGGGAATGTGATACCTGATACTGAGAGAACAAAGCAGAATTTAGAGGAAAAACCTTGGTTTTGATTTCTCTGATGCACCTCTAGCTGCAGTCTTATGGGTGCATGTGGTTGATGGGGTATGCCTGCGTGGTTTTGATTTCATGATGGGGGCTATTTAAAAAAAAAAAAAAAAAGAAAAATAACCTTTGTGCTGAAAACAATTAGTTGCCTGTGACTAATATTGTAAATAATATTTGAACGTATTTCAAACATCACGTGTATTTGTTTCAAGATAACTTGTGAGTGTGAATTGCTACATACATTTTAGGTAACAGTCACAGTGTGTGCTCATCAAGTTTACACCATTATTTCTACTAACCTTTTTATAAAAATGGAAAGCTCAGTTTAAAAGTGGCAGAAGGAATCTGGTATTTATTTTCAAGCATATATGAGAAACTTGGGTGGAATCTGAAGTCTCAGCCAATTTAAGTTATCTTTATAGCTTAAAAGTTGGTATCTCTTATTGTTATTCCCCAAATTTATATTCTGGAAGAGGAGGATGAAAATTAAATCTCCTGTATTGATTGCTTTCATTTTTATTTTTCAACACTGTTTATGGAATCAGCGTTTTTGCTTGTTGCTGTATCGATCTTGTAAAAATCTGTGTGGCAGCAGCACTGAAAGAACATCAGAGGATAAAGAGAGACCAAGGCAGGCTTCAGGCTTGGGACTTGGTGCTGCCAAAACACCAGTACAAAAATAGCATAGAAAAAGTGCAAATGGTGTAAGACGTGGTGGGGAGGAGGAAGTTTGATAAAAAAAAGAAGCTGTTTAAGAATAATTTAACTAAAGAATGGATTAATTAGCTCCTCTAAACACTTTGTTGCAAGAACATGAACTTTTTTTGTGGCAGTAGCTCAGTATAACACGTTTTCCTGTAGTGACTATAATTCTCTAAAAGACATTTCCTACTGGAATAATGTTTTACTTTTTTTGAAGGATGGAACTATGGTGCTACAAAATACAATGACATATTAATGTCTCTTGCTGAGAGATATGGAAAAATTTGAAATCTAATTTCTAGCTCTGGGGAAATCCCCGAAGCGTTAGTATTGCAAAGAGACACAGAGGTATTCAGTCTCTTGCTATTTCATAATTATCAAATCTGTGTTTTTCAGTAATGATGATTAAGCAATTATAGGTAACTACCTGTAGATTTTTAGAAGCTAGGCTGAATTAAAATACTAATGCTTTGTAATAGTTGTTCTGCTTTTTCAGTTATATTAGTAAAATTATGAAAGTCTACAAAGTCTGAAACATTTTTCTTGGTTGTAAAAGCTCACTTTTTTCCAAGAGTCCACATCTTTTCTGTATTCTACTCATGAAACATTTTTCCTTATACTGTTCATTTTCTCAGTCTGTAAAACTTTAAAGTCATTGATGTTCATCCAGTATAACAAATTACCTTGCTATTAAAAAATATATTCGTGTAGCGATAAAGTAAAAAAGGGAGGAGAGGGGCCAACCTGTTAAAATTACACACATACTTTAGACAATATTAAGGAAAAAGAAAGAGCGATGACAGACTTATAACCCTGGGCTGAAAATACACGATATATCACACTATATAGTGAAAATGTAGGTCATTTTAACCTCGGTGTGGAATTAATTTCTTACTATATTCAATATGCCTGTACATGATTTCTTGGTACGCAACGCTATCACCGGATTAGGACCCGATACCTTGTGGCAGAAGCTTTCTGGACTTTGACAATTAAGTATTACTGATCATTTTAGGCATGTTTGAAATACATGTAGCACAGCAATGCTATTTCATGGAAGATATTTTTGTTTTTGTGTGCACTAGGGTACTGTGGAGCTGACATAAAAGCACTTTGCACTGAGGCTGCCTTGATTGCCCTGAGACGACGCTATCCCCAGATCTATGTGAGCAGTCAGAAGCTACAGCTTGACGTTTCTTCGGTAGTTCTCAGCGCGCAGGATTTTTATCATGCAATGCAGAATATTGTGCCTGCTTCCCAACGTGCCGTGGCATCTTCAGGACACGCGTTATCTCCTGTGATCAGACCACTGTTGGAACGTACCTTCACTAAACTTCTTGAGGTTTTACACAAAGTGTTTCCTCATGCTGAATTTAGCCAGGGTGACAAAAGTGAAGGTATGTGACTTGAAGGTTTCTTTGCAAATGCTGTTTCAGTTTGGAAGTGTTTCACCTGCTGGCCTTAAAACTGATGTGTATTTGGTTCAGTGTTACCTTAGAACATAAATACAGTTTGCTCACATGTTGTTCAGTTATTTTTGCTGATTCTCAGTTGCTGTGGAATTTTAATACTGACCTATGTAGACCAAGAACCTGTAGGTGTGAGTGCCATCTTAAAAAAAATGTTGTTTACATTTGAAATACAAGAAATAATGGAGCATGATCATGTGGTGGAACACAAGGAAGAAAGTGAACACTGTTACTCAGCATCTTAGGGCCTGAAAATGGTGCTCCTCTCCTGTGTGTCATTTAGCTGTCCCCAGTCCTTTGCTTGCTGATGGTGATGTGAGGAGCTGGCAGCTCGGAGGGTGAGACTGGTTAAGCTGAGATACCTCACCCTGTGTGATGGTCTCTACTGGTCAACGAGAAAGTCTTGAGGCTTCTCTCCTCTTGAACTGCCCTGATGTGCTCCTGATCCTCCAAGCTGTTTCTGCTGGCTTCACAAGTGGAAACTATTTGCTGATTTGTCAAGTTAGTTTTTTGCCAAATTAGTGAGTGAAAACAACGCACTGAGGGGTCAGATGTAAGCCAGAGCCCTGCTGCAGTGGGAGCTATGGGAGTGCATTGAGGAAGCAGGGAATAAGAAGGAATGTGACTGTTTTGACTGGCAGTGAGTCAATACGTTCTGGGTTGTTTTTTTTACCCGGCTGTTCTCTGAGACACACTTTAATAGTTGTTTCTTGGAAGTTAAATATTGAACAAGATATCTTGGGTTTGATACCTACCTATTCTGGCATACTATTTTCTACTGTTCTTATCTGGGATCCGTTCCCCCCAGCACACACACCCACCCCTGTGTAAACTGTACTTATGGCTGTGTGTGATTAACTTGAAAATAGCCCAGTCTTAAAGCAAATCTGTGATAGCCATGACTTTTTTTCATTCCTATCCCAGAGCACGCTTTCAGAATGCAGCCCAGGCAGCTTAAGCTGATGCTTGTGCTGGCTGCTGCAGTTCCTCCAGCCCAGCTGTGCATTTTTACTCCACCCCTTGCACTTAATTTAGTACGTCAGGCCCTTTGTTTAAAAATTTTAGCCAGAAAACTCATCCAAAAATGATGTATTTTTGTCGGGTTAGTTTTCTGCTGACTGTGGGGTGGCTGGAGGTTTTAACAAGTGTTGGAGCTGGCACGAGATGGGGCCCATGAGCATGTGGTGGTGGGCAGGGAGAAGTGAGCTGGTTTGCAGCTGCAGTTAGATCATATTAGATTTCCTCGATCGTATTAGGCTCTTGTAGCCAAAGTTGTTTAAGATACTTAAGTCTCTCTCTTGTACTGTTAATCTGTTGGTAATGCCCTATTTCAAGGTTGTCATTATTGTTGAAGAATTGAGTTAGATGTCTCTGTTGTAAAGGTCTAGTCCAGAATACTTTCTTTACATTCCTATTTATTACTGCTTATTATTGCTAACAAAGTGAGTTTGGAAGCATTCCTTGGGTTAAGTAGTAGTTTTACTAGATAATTCTGCTGCTGTAGCCACTTCTGAATGTTTGTAGATAATCGATTTTGAAGATGTAAGATTTCTTTTGAAGTTTTCTCTCTACCTTCGTGTTTCTTCTTACTCCCTTCAACCTAAGAAAACATTGAGTAATAAGCTTAATCTGTGTTTAAAACAGCAAAATCCATTATCATGTGATTTTGAGTGCAGAAGTAGATTATACACTAGTGCTTCAGTTTTTCTTTAATTTAGAGCCAGGTATATGACAGGTGTTTAAAATCTGCAAATCTAGTTTTCTACCTGTCTTTGCATTCACTAATAATTTCTGTTTCTCATAATTCTGTGAATCAGATGTTCAAGCAGAGGATGTCACAGAGGCTTGATGTGTGGAGTTTAAAAGAAGGGCTGCCTTTTTTAATGGATTATATATTTTATGAAGCAAAAACTGTGACCAGTGCATGGGCATATGACTTATTGATGGTCAATAGGCCCCTTCCAACTTTGACAATGCCATGAAATTTGGTATAACAGAAATTGTGTCTGTGTAGGGACTGCAGTGAGCAGTCAGAGAGGCCGGTCTGTGCCCAGAGTTTGGAGGCCAGTCTGTGTCTGGTTGATTTGAAGGCCTCTGTCCTTGCCCAGAGCTAAATGTCCAGCAGCTTCTGTCCTGCCTTCTCTTCCCATGGACTAGCTTTCAGTCACTGGTTTGGATCTGCAACCTTTTTAATCTCTGCTTCCTGGGAAGTGATGGTCAGGTGTTTGACTGCATCATACCTTGCCAAGGGATGTGACACGTCCTCATCCCATCGCACCAGCAGAATATTATTCCTGCCCAGCCTACTCCAAATCCCATTTCTTATATCACAAAGTCGACCAACCAAGGAAACCTTTGTTGTCTCTTACCAGTTATTCCTGGGCGCATATGTCTGTGGCCCTTGGATCTCACCTCTGTCCAACACTTAATGCTGCCTTGAAGTTGATTCCTTTGTCCCATGGTGGTGGTTTGATGAGTGTAGCGGGACCCGTCCCATGGCTTTGTGTTAATCAGGCAAATCATAGAGTGAATTATTTATTTGAGAAATAAGCCTTAGATCTCACATGTTCATCTCACAGTGGTCCATTTTTCTAAGAGGCTGTGACCAACTTGAGATACTGTTGAGATGCCCCGTGGTTGCCCTCCACAGCAGTGTGCTGCAGAGACTCTGGGCTGCTTTCAGAAGTGCTGCCCATCCACGGCAAAGCATCCTGTCCCTCAGGAGACCTGTCCACTGCACTGCTCGTGTGGTACAGATGAATGGCTGTGACCATTTCCATCCCGTTGATGCAGGCTGATTTTAATTTGGGACTAAGAATGAGTAGCTTCCTTAGAGTAACATCAACTAAACTCATTTCCTGGGGGAAATAAAGATCTTGGAGCAATTTATTTCCCATTATCAATTCATAGCAATCTACTATTAATCCCATTGCAGCTCTGATAGCTAACTTAGCTGTACCTGATTTTCAGCTGTCAACTGGTTGTTTTGATTTAATGCCATATTTATTTTCTTGCAGTTGTTTGTCCCTGCAGTGTGTCTTTTGAATGTGATAAATCCTTTAGCTTTCTGTTTCTGAAAGTCTATACAGAAAATACCTCAGATTATTAAGCTACTGTATTAACAATGGAATTAAAATAGATTAAGGTATAGTATATGGACATGGAATGAATTGAACTGATTTTGATAGAAAGTAGTTTATTCTTTGGCAGGTTATCAGAGGGTGCAAAACAATTCTTCGTAAACATACATTGTTTAGGTAGTCAAGCTGAGAATAATTTTGGGACAAGTGTACCTGTAACAATTTGGGCACTTGGAACATGTAAATAAATAGAAAATTCTATATAGTCCGAGGAGTTACAGATTTTATAACTTTATTCGTGAAAAAGCCCTCGCTGTGAAATAAAACCAAGGAAGGCATTTCATAACAAGTTAAACATTTGTTGTATTTGTGAACTTGTTCTGCTTGATGGTTTTAAAAAAATAAATTTCAATTATGATTAGACTTCTACAATATTTAATTTGGGTTGGATTTTGAAGCAGTAAGTACTTATTATTCTATGTGCTGATATTTAGACAATTTTAACTAATGTTTTTCTACATCTGAAAATGTGTTATAATCCACACGAAGAAAATTGTAATGACTTTTCTTGTTTATTGTGCGTGTACTTAGAAGTGATAAAGTTCTAATTAATATATTTCTTGGAACAGATGTACCAAGTCTAATACTAGATGATAGTGAAGATGAGAATGCTTCATCAATTTTTGAGACGAGCTGTCACTCAGGATCACCAAAGAAACAGTCATCAGCTGCTATACATAAACCCTACCTTCATTTTACAACGTGAGTGTTTCTCTGAATGCATATAACCAGATAAACAGTAAAATTCTTACATCAGGAGAGGTAATAAAGGTGATTTTTTGCTTTGTGATGGCAATGATGTTCTCTAATAGAAACATGTAAGTGTATGGACAAGAGATTTAGATATATGAATGGTCTTAGGAAAGGCCACATCCTAGACACAGTAATCAGAAATATTTTGCAACAGACAAATGTAGCTTAGAAGTAAGGATGTTAACAGCAATTCTTAATTTTAACAAGGCAGTTTGATCTGAAAAATTAAGAATGAGGAGGAGAGGTATGTAGGAGACATTATTTGCTCCTTCTTGGCCTAAAGTATTGTTAAGCTTCAGTGTATGCAGCTGTTTGCATATGTAATCGTATATAGATATCATTATACAATCATATAATATTATCTAATTAGTGCAATCAGCATTTCTAACATCTTTTTTTCATTGTTTTTCCTAGAAGGTTTTGGGAAATGGGAATTTAGAAAGTGCATGTGAAATTTGGATGGGCCCTGTATAAATGGGGCTGGATACATTAATTAATAATAAACTACCATTTCTTTGTTTTCTTTAAGGAGTAGTTTAGATTACTTTATGTGGTGGATTCTACAGGGAATTTGCTGAACAAAATCCCCAAATTAGGAAAACTGTTCAGTACTAGTGCTGTTTCGTAGAGCCATCTTGTGGAAAACGATGAACTTTTTTTGTGCTAAAGAGTAATGACATAACATTTGTGGAAATCAAAGCTTAAAAATAAAAATAAGGATTTAAATTCCAATAGCTTGAGGTACACAGTCACGTATTTTAATGACAAATTAAATTCTTTTGTTGTGAAGGCAGAAGGGGAAACCCAAAACCTAAACAATGGCATGTCTATATAAAATAATCTCAAAAAGTATGTTTGTTTTTATAAGTTATGCAAGCCTCCCTGACTTTATCTAGTATTTTTGGTTGCTATATGTGTGTGTAACCTCCACCACCAGAACTGAAAAGCCAAAGGTCAGCTGTGTTTCAAAATATTTAACCTGAAGTAAGAGCAGCCAGTCTTGTTTCACTCCCTGAGCTGACTGATGTGCAGATAAAAATGCCTTAATGAGAGAAAATGCAAATTAATTAAAGAAACATTCTTGTTTCATGATACGTTTTCTACAAATGGAAAAGACTTCTAGTGGTAAAACCTAATGTTTCTTTCTTCATGTCTCACTTGTCCCCTAAATGGGCCAAAATGTCCCAAAACAAACTAACACAAAACCCCCCAGATCCTTGTATGGATTCCACAGGATTTCTTCTCAAGAGAGAAAGCGAAAAATAAGTTTCCCTTTGCAGTTCTTCCTTTAAAATCTTTCTTTCATCTGGAAATCTGCTGAATAGAAGTGTATGAATATGCTAGAATAGAAGATAGTGATTTTATTCCATCCTACTTCAGATCCTATTTCTTAAGTAAAGTATTGAAGTGTTTGGTGATTCTTGGGAATCTCGGGTAGCACTTCAAGGTGTGAATGAATTGACCTGGGGGAGGTAGAGGTGTTTTGGTAGTTACGACTGAACTAGACAGGGTTAAATAGACATATTCACTGGAAGTTCATTAAGTCTTTTTATATGATGGAAAACTTGGTTTTAAATAAACTGGTTATAATGGAAGTTTTCATGCATTTAGTATGTGTATAGCTTTGCACAGGTGAGTTTGAATTCAATTGTTTTGAAGTCAGAGAACAGATAAAGCTTGAGTTCTTGAGACTTGAGCGCAGTGTTGAGGTACGCTAGAATGAGTTGAATCTTTTAAGGCTGTTGTAGGAAACTCTTACCCATTCCTGAAGGCCTTTTGGATTCTAAAAAAATCTGAGTATATATATCCATCTATTGATAACATCGGTGTCTTAATTGTATTTTGTAACTTGTTTTGCTGCAGGTCAGCTTATCACCAGCCAACCTCTTACAGACCAAGATTACTGCTATCTGGAGAGAGGGGTTCGGGTCAGACTTCGCACCTTGCTCCAGCACTATTGCACACTCTTGAAAAATTCTCTGTACACAGGCTAGATTTGCCAGCACTTTATTCAGTCAGTGCCAAAACGCCTGAAGAGTCGTGTGCACAGGTGAAGTTCAGATGGTCTTGTAATGAGTAAATTATGTCATTCTGGAACAGATTCATTGCATCAATATAAAGGCAGCTAACTGGAATGTAACTTAAAAACCAGGTTTTCATAGGCTCCTCCTGGAGTCTCTAGAGGGTGATTGAGATCTCTCTGCTGACTAGTGAGAGTAATTACATTTTTAACTTGCCCCTTCAGTCACACACCTAATGTCAAGTAAGAGTAGTCTTGTTCCTGATTTTCATTTTATTAGCTTGTGTATGAGTCTGTGTGCCGTGGTTCTGGGTTCAATTACTTAGTTTGAAATATTTTAGGTTTCAAAACAGCTTGTGGTGGATTTTTCGTGGATTGCAAAGCAGTTTAATTTTCATCTTGACTGTTCAGTCTTGGCAAGTTTTGGATGACAACAACATAGATAACAAGTAGTTGTTTTGTTGTCTCCCTAGCACATTGACATAAAATAAGTGGTGCAGCTGACAGTCACAAACAGTTGCCTTTATCATTAGATAATTTTGGTTTACTGGTACATTTGTATATGAAATGCCACAACTGGAGTAATTTCCTATTCCACAAGAATTTTATTAATCACAAGTGATAATAATTAGTTTCTTACTTTAAATACCACCATTTCTTTTAAACAGATCTTTCGCGAAGCTCGAAGAACAGTACCAAGTATTGTTTACATGCCTCATATTGGTGATTGGTGGGAAGCTGTCAGTGAAACTGTGAGAGCTACTTTTCTAACTTTGCTGCAAGATATACCATCTTTCTCCCCTATATTTCTACTGTCTACCTCTGAGTCCATGTACAGCGAGTTGCCTGAAGAGGTGAGTTTAAGGTGTAAGGAGGCGTTGTTAGGGGGCTGTGTGCTCTTCAGAATGCTTTGGTTGTGTAAAAACACTCTGTTTTGCACTGGTTTTCTAACATTTGAAGTATGTCAAACTGAAAATGTAATACTAATTAAATGATTGTAATTTTCTTTAGTGAGGGATGGATGTATGTTCATAATAACAGATTTTCGTAATCTCCGTGATGCTTTGCTGAGAAGACAAAATTGTTCATTTTGTCAGTTGTTCGTTTTGACAAATTACTCCAATGTAATGAAATGCAGATTTAGTCTAAATGCTTAACCAGTAGATTTACATCCTCTGAGGTTCCCCTTCCCAAGGTGGTTACTGTTAAGATCATAGTTCAGTTACTATAGAAAATTCAGTGAGAATTAGAAGTACTTGTTTTCCCTACACTGTATGCACAGCTTTGGGTAGAGTTTACTGTCTTCTCTCCTGTGGCTAATTTTGAAGTTTGTGACTAAGGTTTTAATGTGGCTGTTATTCACGTAATCATGTATGTTTGAGTGAGGGCTCAATTTTCTTATGGTGGTCTTTTTTTTTTTTTTTTTTTAATTAGGTGAAATGTATTTTCAGAATCCAGTATGAAGAGGTTTTTTATATTCAGAGACCAAGTGAAGAAGACAGATTGCGATTTTTCAAAGGTTTAATTCTTGATGAGGCAGCAATGCCCCCACCAAGAAGGAAACAGGCTGGTAAACTAAGTTACAGTAAACCAATAATAATAATGTGATCTGAATGTTTTCTTCTGTGATATTTTACTTTTAAAAAAGTAAAAGTCTTTTAAAAGACGGTGTAATTAACATTTGACAGTGTTAATCAATGTCTAGAATAAATTCTGTGCATTGTAGTTACCAGTTTTGGAAATTGGGGAGCTGTGGGGTTAAGGATGCAGAGATGGTTAGATTGATGAGGCAGATTAAATATATCTAATGAAATTTGGGGTGGCCTAATCCCAAGGGCCACTGTTTGGGAAATAATTCCATTGTCTGACTTCCTGTTTTTTTCCCTAGCTCTTCGTGCTCTGGAAGTTCTTCCTCTTGCACTGCCATGCCCAGCCCGTGAGCTGTCGGAAGCAGAAAAGCAGCGAATGGAGGACCAGGAGGAGAACACATTGAGAGAGCTGCGGTTGTTTCTCAGGGATGTTACCAAGAGGCTGGCCACAGACAAACGCTTTAACATCTTCAGCAAACCGGTGGATATTGAAGAGGTCTTGTTTCAGTAATGTGCAAACGATGAAGTTGAAACTATTAGAAAAAGAATATAAATTCAAAAAAAGGAAATGGATACATTAATAAGAAAAATAGATGCTTGACATGTGATCTTTCCAATCTGAAATGCTGGCTTTTAGCTGATGAGATAGTCACAGCCTCATGATCTGTGATGCAAGGAGTTGGAGCATGGTTTTTTTGGCCGTTGCAGTGACCTATTGAAAAACCTTATGCATTTTGTTCAATTTTATTACTGAAACTAGCATTTAAAAATGCTACCACTACTATCCTTACTGGTGCTCCTGAAATATTTCAAACCATAAATATAATTCTTTAATAAAAGCTTTTGCAACGCTGTAATCATAGACATGATAATATTGGGAAAGTGATCTGTGTTCTCTAATGCATTCAGCATTAATAGTATTGTTGAATAATTTCAGCAGTAATGCTTGTGGATGCCATTAATCACGGATGGTAGCACATTATAAGGCATTAACTGGTCGATTATGGAGTGTGCACACCTAACTGATGAGACAGTTCGATCTGCAGATCTATTTTTGGGTACTGCTATATGAAAAGGAGTGTGTTTGATCTGACTTTGAGATCAGATGCTGGCCTGTTGCAAGCTTTGCTGGTTTGCTAATTAAAAAAAAATATGCTTTATTGCTTCTGAAGAGAAGTGAATGAATGAGTAAGAGGTGTATATGGGACATGGAAAGTACAGCATTGTGAAAAAAAGCAGATTTGCAGTGTAAATTCCATACAGGATAGAACAGGCATCTTTTGCACACCCATGTGGTTCTTAATTTGAGCTTTCCATAGCGTTGTGTAGCTGACTGGTTTTGAAAGACTGACGAGAGCTCTTCCAAGGTGGCAGCTTACAGTGTGAGCACGATCTGAGCAGTAACTTTGATTTTTATTATGAAACTGCTTGGGAAGTCCGTTATTGTAGGAAACTTCATACTCATAATGAAGACTGTCTCTTTCCCCAAAGAACTTGCAGTCTAAAGGGCATGTAAAGTATGAACAGATGATCATCCTTGTTTCTGAGAGAGGGAGAGAATGGAAATGTAAATTTGTTACTTAAAGACTTGCCAAAACCCCTGCAAATATATCACATCACTGAAAGTTAAATGTAATCCTTTCCCTTCCACCTGCTGCATTTAAGCACAGGACTGTCCTTTACTACAGGAGCCTGTCTGCTTGATTTTATTAGAAAATGTGATAAGTTTGTTCCACTCCTCCTTGTGTTGCAGAGGATGCTGTGATCTGATAACTGAAGGTTTTTCCTGACTAATTCAGCAGCAGTGAAAAGCTTTCTGATCACTAAACCAGTTATCATCATGTTTCCATAAAGGGAGACCAAAAAAGAGAATTTTTTTGCTATTTTCAATTTTTGTCATAAATTTCAGTGTGTATATTTAAGGGACTAGGTGGCAGGCTGCCATCCACTGAAGTAATCCATTAGTGCTAGTTTATGTTGTAATATATTTTGGTATGAATGTCTACAGTAACTTTATTTAAAAAAAAATTCTTACAAAGCTGTTATGGCTTGATCCGAACATGTATTTAACTCTTCAGTATTTTGGCAGCCACCATCATACATGGGCGATTTCAGAAGAAAAAACAATAGTGTTTTGGAGGCTGCCAATATTTTTAATTGATCGTAATCTTAATCACATTGAAATATTCAAGTACAGGTTTTTTTTTCTTCAGAGTAAACGAAAAATTTCATTGATTTTCTGCTGAACTTTGTTACAGCAGCTGTGCTGGTGCATTTGACTATCAAACTTGAGCCCCTTATGGTACCATTAATTACGTGAAATACTTTTAGTGTACCTTAGGGGTTGTTAAATCTCCAGTTAGGAGTCAAGCTCATAGTGAACTCTGACACAAGGCTTTCTCTTTGGACTGTCCTGTACAGTCAATCTAATGTTTTCAGTCGATAAAACTTGGCTTTTTCTGTTGAACAAGTGACTGAAAGAACTATTCGATAGAAGATATTTAAAAGCTGATAATTTGACTGTTGAGTTTAATGAGAACTTTACCTACGAGGTGAACAAAATGTAACTTCCCTGTTTTTTCCTAGGGTTTTGAATTACACTGGTGGATTTTGCTTTTCAAAGCCAAGACAGTGCTATAACGCTATAAAAAACCCCGTCTAGATAAAATTAAAAATACATTTGTGTTAAAATGTTTTACCTCAATACCATTGAATTAATTTTGAAAGATACCTTGGTGAGCTACTGAAGAAAAAAGTAGCTTTGGAAGTCCTGTGTTTTATTTAGTCTGATAAAACTTGTGTTTTCAAAATCAATTTGTTACATAACGTTTAATTAATGTATTAGAGGTAAGCATGTGGTGTGAGTAAGAGTGTAAAGATGTGAAATTGGCAGTGTTAAACAGAATGCAGATGGTCCTGTGTCATTTCTGTACGGTATTTGTTTATAGGTTTCAGATTACCTTGAAGTTATCAAAGAGCCAATGGACCTGTCAACAGTAATAACCAAAATTGATAAACACAACTACTTAACAGCCAAGGATTTCCTAACAGATATTGACCTGATCTGCAGCAATGCATTGGAGTACAATCCAGACAAAGATCCTGGAGGTAAGGACCTGCTTCATTTTGGCCTACCTAAACCCCAAAGCCTGGTATTTAATCACATATTTGGTTATTATTCAGGCATTAAAATAAACTGCATGCTGTGTGATAATTAGGATAAGCAAACCCTAAGTGTCTGTGTTCTTGATGTTCTGAGGCACGTTATGCACTGAGGGATACTGCAAGATCAGGAGAACTACAGCATTCAGATTTGCTTTCTAATAAATTAGGTTTTGTAGTTACTTTTCGAATTTGATAGCTCCTTTTCACTGAATAGACTTTGTGTGTGCAACAAAACCCCGACATAATTTGGAGAGCTCTGTAGAGAATCCTGTCCACAATCTGGCAGTGGCCTGCGTTACTTCCCCATTAGCTTAGAACATGAAATTCACCCACAGAAATTAAGAACTGTGTGTTAGGGAATGAAAATAGAACAGGATAAATCACCAGGCAGGGAAGTCAGTTGCAGCTGATTAGGAGAGATTAGAATGTATTGTCTTGACAAAGTGTGATGGGATACTTTCAATTAAAATGGAATTTGCAGATTGAAATGTGTGTAAAATCTGTTCACATTCAAAACTAAGAACATCTTGTGTGCTCATCACTAGGGCTGCCTTGTGCTGTACACTGCCAAAAGAAAGCTTTTCCACTGGCAGCTTTATCAATAAAACAACAACAAAGCACCACTTTAATGTAGTTGTATTTAATAGAAGTGATGCTTGGAGGTGTGTGTTCATCTGCAAGTGCAGTCCGTTGTGTTAAAAAGTTTTTCATTAAATCCTGTGAAATCATTTTGCAACATTAAACCTGATTTTTCTATATTTTTCTTGCTGCTTGAATTTTTGATTTTGTGAGGTTTTTGAAGAAGTCTCGTGTGGACTAGGTACAGTATAGCCTGGTCAAACATTTACTGTTGTTCCAAAGTGCCTTTTGAACCCCGTGCTGATTCGTATCTGTAGAAGATAAACTTTATTTCTTCAAATTTTGATGCATTTTGGTTTACAGCTAAAAAAAATACATTGATAATGCACAGCAAAAGGTTTTCTGTGTTCTTGAAACATGCTTTTGAGGACTCCTAATGTGTAATTTATGGGAACTAATCAAAGCCTTGATGGACACTTGAGACTGAGTGTCTCTGAAGAGCGCCTGTTGAGAAGATGGGGACTGTGAGAAATACCTCCTGTATGTGGCTTCTGGAAAAAATTGGCATTAATACACACCTTTTGTTCTCTTTTTTAGGCCCTCTGGATCTGTGGGCTTGCTTGTTTAATTGTAGGAAATGTAGTCTGAAGAGGTTCTTTTGAAGTTTTAGTGCAGGTGTTATGGGACTACAGGCTTGTAAGGTCAGCTCTGCTCAGGAGCATAAACAACACAGGTCACAGGTTCAGTGTGGTAGAAACATAAAATAGCAGAGACAGCTTGGGGAACGGTTAGTGACAGTTTTCTTTGAGCTTGTCCAAAGAGAAAGAACCTTAAGAAATATATATGTAAGGAACCAAAATAGGGCTATTTTGGTTTTCCTTGCCATCAGGACTGAGCTGGGAGAAATGGATCTGGCTATTGTTAAATTAAGATTCAGCTTGGAGTTTTCTCATCGTTGAGGAGGTGATGAAAGATAGTTTTGTCCTCTGCGTTGTCAACAGTTGGTGATATATTGCTCTTCTGGCATGTGAGATTTCTTGACTTGTGGTATTAATAGGCTGCTGAAACAGCACATCGTATCTGTTCTGAGTAAGCATTACATGCATTCAGATGCATTAACTGAATATTAACCTATAAATGTTCACATTCTTTAACACTGGGAATATATGCTAGCCTCTGCTTTTTGCTTGAATTTGCGGAAGAATCATCCTGTACCTGCTTCTGTCCTGTTGTTCAGTTGGAAGAGCAATTGGAGTAATAGACTAAGGTGCAGTGTAGATACTCAACAGTGCCTTCTTTTGGGGTTGGTTGGTTTGGGTTTTTTCCTGTACTTAGCTATGAAAATTCAGATAGGCTATCATGTAAGAGCATGGGTTGGTTTTTTTTTCTCCCTCCATTCTTAAAGACGTTCTTAAAGGCATGGAAATGTAACCACTGTGTGTTAGACATAATGGTGTTTGCCTCTTTGAAGGACTGTCTGTGGCAGGGTTTTGCCCGTTCTAGGGTATGAGGAACGTAGTAGGGCAGCCAAATACCCCAGATTTAATTTTTCTTTTTTCTTCTTCTTCTTTTCTCCCTTTTCTTTTGCGAGAGCACCTTAAACTTTATTATCTGACCAACTCTTTAAAGTCTAGTATTGGGAAATTACATCAAAAGAATTACATGACAAAAGAATGTGGTGGTGGTTTTTGTGATCATGAAACATAACGCTTCACAAATATATGTGGATAAAAATTTTGAGTTTCCAGTTGATTTAACTGGTGGTAGATTTCATCAGAAACCATAAGTAGGGCTCATTTGAGCTGTATACTGGATATTCCTTTTCACTCAGCAGTTTTTCCAGCTGTAAAATTTGCTGTGTCTAGAATTATAATCCTTGTTTGATAAATGTTCACTGATATTCTTAATTGTTGTCTTTAGTGATTATTAAAACCGATTAAATCTGCTAATTGTATAATATGTTGTAGACATTAATGTTGATGTTTCCTGTTGAAATACCTCCATCAACTGGAAAAAGTAATTCAGTATGGATGAATTGACAAATTAAATATGTTGGTACTAAAAGCAAACAATGAGTGTTGCAAGTTTGATAGAAAAGCAACATTCTAGAAGGCAATTTTCTCCACGTATGGGCTTAGTTATGACGTTACAATTACTTTTCAAATCTCAACAGTGTTGGAATAATTTCTTTTGTGTGTTTCAAAGGTATAGGAACCAGTCGTCACTGGAAAAATGTTTTTTTCATGAGTCGCATTTAGGCTTCCAGTGTGGGCCATGTTTTGTGTCCTGTTCCCCAAGCAGAGATGAAATGTAGCAGACTTGAGACTCGTTTCTTGCCAGTTTTTCTGAATGAGAAGTAGCTGTTCAATATAAGCAATAAAGTAATCCTTTTTAGTACAGTTTTGAATTTTCTAGCAGTAGTTAAATGAAAATTAAGCAATAATTTAAGGTTAAAAATAACAGGTAGGAATATAAGTAAGTCAGGTCTACCTTACAGATTCAGGAGAGGTCTAGTATGATTTTGCAGGTAGTATAATTGTATGAATGTTCCCAGACCCCAGTGGGTAAATTAATTCCTGGACAAGTCTCTTCTTACTTTTGGGACTCTCTGCACTGTACTTACTCTCTTAACAGATTTGTCTGTAGAAACTGGTATACCTGCTGGTTCTAGCAAGTTTCTAAGGATTGCACCTTGTTTTAGCCATGTTCCTTCACATTTGCGTTTGTTTATGAATACTACTATTGATTAAAGTAACAATTTGTACTTCTGAAAACTCCTGTATCTCTTAAATAGTTGGATTGTGATTTTTGAGGATTCAGTGGTGTTGATTCATCTACACTTTCATACATTTGTCGTAGTTCCCAGTTACTTCTATCTAAATCAGTTTTGTAATATACAGTGCTGAAAAACACAAAAATCCTGGAGAATTTACATAATTGTGATATGGTTAACAAGTGTGCTGTCCTGTTTTCTAGATAAAATAATTAGACATAGAGCTTGTACTTTGAAGGACACTGCTCATGCTATCATTGCTGCTGAGCTGGATCCAGAGTTTAATAAGATGTGTGAAGAAATCAAGGAAGCGAGAAGGAAAAGAGGTATGTTTAACTTCTTGCATCATAACACAGTGTGTATGGAGTAGAAAACAAGGTGACCACAAAAGGAAATCAAAAGCCCAAACATATTCCCAGTTGGAAACAGAACCTGCTGTTTCCATGAAAGATTCTGTACCTCCACAGAAATTTTTTAAAGTTCTGAAAATGAGAGAAGGTTGAATATTACTGGACTGTAACACTAGAACAAAATGTCATGATGACTTAGGGATTACTGATTTCAATAATTCCAACCTTGTCTTGGCAACTTGTTTCCTGCTTTGCCTTGTGCTTTGATAAAAAAAAAGGCAATAATTGATTTATAGGTTGAATTTGGCTGGTCTTAACTAATAGCTGCTGGTTCTTGAAATATTTCTATCAGTATGTTGAAGAGCCTTTATTAATAAATTTCTTTGAACTATGCCAGTACCTGTAGACTTTCTCTTCTTCAGGTTTAAATGGATACAGGTCCTTTTATTTTTCTGTTCAATCATGCATTTTTTGGTCTAATTCTGTACAAGCTTCCAGTGTGTGTCTTAAATTGTGGATAAGAGGACGAATTGTAATTCACCGTGGTTGTAGAACAGAACTAATATAATGCCTTCATTTCTCCTCTGCACTTTTATATTAAAAGTATAAGAATATTCACAATTCTGGCCTTAGTGTCATGCTGAGAGCTATGCTCAGTTAATTATCCATTACGAGTCCCCCATGACTGTTAAAGGTTATTGCTTCCGAGGTTAAAGTAACTGTTTGTGAGAGATTTTTGTTACAGAGAGTGACTATATAGCATCTAAGTCCCTCCTTTCTAGTCTCACAAGAGCTAACTGGAATGCTGCCCTTCTCTTTGTGGCAGTGACCAAGTAATATATATTTCTGGGGGCAAAACCTGAATACTCTTGAAAGAGGTGGGTTTTCAGAAGTTGTTAAATAAGAAAACTGAGATACTCTTGGTGTCTGATGCTGTTTAGCGGCCCTTTGGATATAGGCAGGTGACTATCTGTACAGTTGTTTGTAAGTGACTGTGACTCACATGCCACAATGGACAGGTTCCAGAGTGCGCTCTGCACGTTGGCATGGAAACCTGCAGTGTCACAGATCACATTTCAAAGATGCTGATGCTTTTGGACCACGCCATAGTGATTTCAAGAACGAATAAGCTCTGCAGTTTGTGCAGCTGCAGAATGTGGAACGCTAAGATCACTTAGTGGATTAGCAAGGATGGAATATTTGCAATGCGTGGAAGAATCTGTAGTAGATTAACTTGTAATGAACAAAGAAAAGGGTATCGGACTTCTGAGGTCTGAGGAAACATCATGCTGTAAGGCAAGTACAAGAGATTGTCCTATCCTTGGATCAGGAGTTGTTTCAAAAGATGGTGTAAAACATCAAGAAGATGACACTTCAGGCACCATAGTCTTGGTACTGGCCGTTGTAATGGATGGAAGGGATGAGGTTTATCATGCGAATCTACTAGCAGTTCTTGGACAGACTATCAAACTTGCATTAGTACTTTCTCAGAAGAGGTCAAGGTGGTGTTGCAGTCCCAGGTTGAGTCAAAGTGGGTGGCTGTGGCCATCAGAAAGGAAATTTGTTTTCTGACAAAAAGAACGTGCCCTTTGGTTAGATCTTGGCTACATTTCGAAAAACTTCAACGTTCAACATGGAGTTTGGATGGAATTGAACAAGCTGATCTTCTAATAGATTCTGGAGAAATATTATCAAGTGTTTCTGTCTGGAATCACAGAGGAGTCTGCAGGACAAGTGACACGTACTGTAAGCTTTTTAATCTTTACCCAGTTGAAAAGCCATTGATTTTCTGAATTGTGCTATGTACCAGCTCTTAATTTATTTCCAGGATACTGAAGATGAGGCTTAAGGATAAAAAGCTCTATATCCATTTTCTTCAAATTTCTCTTAGCAAGTTATTTAGCAATCTTACATAGTTTTAAAATTGAAGGTATTTTCTACATCACTTTTTTTGTGCATTTTTTCTGGATTTTTTTGGCAGATCTGGCATGTTTATTTAGTACTGAAACTGGTGACCAATCTCAAAAGAAGTGTAACAGAATGATAAACTGTGTAATAAAATTAGTATCTAGAATTTAAAGTAGAATTCATTGTTCCTGTATTGCTGCAAAGAGAAGCTATTCTTGAAAGACTGTAAATTGAAGGTTAACAGGTTCTAAGTTGGTAAATTAAAAATAAAAAAAGCCCCCCCAAAAAAATTACTGGAATTTGCAGCTTCTTGTTGAAACCAGTAGATAACAAGGTAGAAATGGTGGATGTCTCAAATAATGAAATATGTTTGATATGCAGATTAAAATGTTTGTAATGGTACCCAGAAACTTTTGTTTCTGTAACTGTTAACTAGTAGGTGAGAGTTCCTTTGTGCATCTGTGCATTTCTGCTTCCATCAGTTTTAGAGCTTCTTGTCATCTCTTGATCACTTGGCTCCTGCTTACTTTTGGAGGCACCATATGACATTTTGAAGATTGTCTTAGTGGATAGATAGGAAATTCTAGTTCACAAATGCAAAACTTAAGACATTAATTTATATCTTTAAAATATGTATAAATAATATGACATTTGCATTTTTAGAATTTAATTAAAAAACCCTAATAAAATAGTAGAAGGTGGGATGAACTTACATTACAGAAAGCAAAACAGACTTTTTTTTTTTAAAAAGCTGAGTCGCATTTTCTTAATCCAAGAACTCTCATTGACTCTGGGATGGATCCTTTTTACATAACATAGATCACAGTGACAATACAAGGTTTTTACTCGCTCTTTTGATATGGCATACTATGCCATTATGAATTGCCACTTATTATAAATCATCTATTTAAAATTAGGAAAAATTGCAACTGTCAATAAGAACTTGTTTTATAGCAGAAATATGGATGGAAGAGTGCAATCTTTGGGGACCCTGGTGTGAGAGACAGTCATATTTTTCTAAGCTGTCAGAGCTGTCAGTTTTAAGGCTGTGCAACCACTAAGTTATTTTGTCAGTAGAAAATAAACATTCTTGATTCTAATCTTTGTTTTGAATGTCCAGCTGAATATTAATTGATGTGTTCTCGTTGCGGCACGGTATTCCAAAGTTTCTTTTTATAAATTCGGTAGTTTTATGCAGCCTGGTTTATTTAAATAGGTATGGTTATCTTCTGTATGCAGGCTTATCAGTAACAGCAGAACAAATAAATCCTCATGGTTCCACTGTACGGAAAACAGAAGCCAGAGTTGAAGAGGCGTTTCGGAACAAACACAAACCCACGATGGCGGTGTGGCCCAACTCTGCGAATAAATGTGCATGTGAGTACTGTGGGTGATAACTCTGCAAGAGCAGAGGTACTTCCAGTGGCAAACATTCCAGATATTCCTTATTGATGATTTCCACAAGTCATTTTAGGTGTGAAATGTGGAACTTCAGGAAATGCTTTTTTTTTCTATCTATCTCTGCCTGAGAAGTTGGAAAGAAGCAGGATTTCTGGTTTTATGATAAAGAATAACTATTTTTCTAATATGAATATTACATTTTATTTGTAAAAGACTGTTTTCAGTGTAAGATGACTGGTGAGAAAATCACTTCTGTTTGATGAGCCTCAAGATTTGTTTACTCTGTGTGTGTGCATTCACAGGTACATACCTGCACACTGCTTCATGGTCTCTCACGTGCACCAGAGTTACTTCCTACCTTCAATGTGCACAGTATCATGTTAAAAGTTAGAAAAGAAATTACAAAGCTAACTGTATTTTCCTTTACAACACCTGGTTTGCAATAGTCAGTACCCATTGTTGGAGGATGGTAAGATGCTCTCACTGCAGCCCTACTGGATTAGCCCAATTAATTGATTGAAGTTTCTAGAATTGGGAGGAGTGGCTTTTTAACTGGGGTGCAGGTAATCAGAGGCACTGCCAATTATTTCCAAGAGGTAAGTTGCTTAGAACAGGTAAATGCACAACAGATATTTTGGTTTTAAATGACATAAAGACTGTAAGAGAAAGTAAGTACAAGAGATATACTGATAGCTGTGCATGGCTTTGCTGCTGAAGGTGCAGAACCTATTAGTAATATATTATTAGAAACATTATCAATTAAATCTTAATAGGCAAACTGATAAATTAAATTGGAGCTGACCAATTTTCATTGGTTTTTGTGCTCTCCTTCATGGTACTTTTCCTTGGTGAGAAACAGTTTTCTTCATATGGTGATGACTGCCCAGAGATGAACATCGTTTGTATGAGTGATAGTGTTGATGTCAAACAGTTTAATTAATTAGAGGTGTATGGTTTTATTTCCTGAAGCTGTAATTTCTTCCGTTAAAGGAATTAAAGTCAATTGAACAGAGATATGGCTTGAATAAATTGTTATATAATAAATTGATGATGTGGATCCAAGCTGTTCTTTATTCATTTGGCAGCTTGTGCAAAAACAGAGAGAGGAGGGAAGGGATTCTCTTTTTTTTGTTTTGTTTTTCTTTTCTTTAAATTTCCTATGGAATCCAAGATGGAAATCCTCACTCTGACCGATCTGCAGGGCACTTTCCTGGCTCTGCGTGCTGTGCAACAGACAGTGGGATTTATAGATCTCCAAGCCAGATGTCTCTTGGGAAAAGAGAGCAAACCATTACTGGTGACTTGTATAAAAAATAAGGAAAAAAAAAAAGCTCTGGTACCTCTGCTCTCTTCTCCACCTGATACTGTGGATGCAGTTGCAGTCGTTTGAAGCCCAGAGGCATCAACCAAAAGAAACTGCCAGTGTTCCTCTGAGTAAACAAAAAAAGGAGCTAGTGTTAAGGCTCCGTTCCTGCTAGGATTTTGGTGAAAATTTGAGGCTTAGTGGTGTTTGGGACTATGATCAACTGAAAATGTGCCTTTTAAGGCTTAGTCTGGGCAAGGTCCAGGAGGGATGCGATGCATCTAGTAATCAAGAGAGAGAACCAGGAATTGATGAGCAATCAGAAGTCTGCAGAGGGGATTCAAGTAGTGCATGGGCACACTTAAAGACTGATGTGGTAAGTTCAGTGGAGACTGGGAATTGGGAGGAGATTCGGACTTAGAGGGGTGTTAGGAGGAAAGAGCAGGGGTAAAGTGAGAGCAGACAGAGCAGATTGTAGGGAGCTCATATGGCAGTAAATTATGTGGTGGATTGTGATTGTATAAATGGAACAAACTACTTTAGAGAAGGGGTAGATGATTTTAGAGGTAGAGTGAAATATTTTTTTTTATGGTCAAGAACTAAGATTTTTTTTTTTAAGACTAAAAAGTATTACATGGGCAAAGTAACAAGGACAATGATTCATGTATTTTAATTACACAGGATATAAACTGTACTTTCCAATGAATATTTCTGAAAATCTTTAATGTTTTTCCTACTATTTGAACTTGAATTAATATTTTTCCTTGGATAAATCTAAGGAAAAAATAACCAATCATAACATTGTTTTCCCAAATAAATTAATTTAGGACCTTTGTTTTGCAGCTTTTTTTCTAACATACTGTAAAAGGTCAATTCCTATGAAACACTTGAGAACCCTAAAGGAAATTGTGATCATCTTCCCTAAAAAACCAGAACTGACTACAGGCAGAGCAGCAGCGTTCCCCAGCTTAAAGCACTGTTCCCTGTTCAGAGCTGCTAAATAGAGAATGAGAATTGATTTGTCAGTTGTTGGTTTGTTTTTTGAGGTTATGCATTTTGTATGAAACTTTCGATTTTTGGTTATGTACTTGCAAATTATTTAATTTTTCGAAAGTATTTTAGATCCTTTTTTATTTGATTGGTCTAGGTGGACTACCAAAAATATGGCACAAAATACTTGTCTTATTTGAAGGCATGATGATACTCATTCCAGAGTTAGATTTAACCTGTAACTTTTGTTTCCTTTGTTGAAGGTACATCAGTGGTGGATGGTGTATGATGGTATAGATGAGTTTTAAAAGTATTGCACTGCTGGAAGTTGCTGAAAATCCATTTGGGAGAGTTCTGCCACAGATAATTTAAAAATACTTCCATATTGACTCTGTATTTTGAGAAAAGTGCAAGTGTTTTGGTGGGATCCTGGAATATGACATAGGTCAAAAGCCTGATATAAGTAGTTGTATGAGCATACAGTCACAAAATTGCTGTGGTTGGAAGGAACCTCTGGAGATCATCTAGTCTAACTCCCCTTCCCAGAGCTGGTTGCTTAAGGCTGTGTCTGATTGTGTTTTGAATATCTCCAAAAAGGGAAGCTACGCCAAATACCTGGAAAACCTCTTCTAGTGCTTGGGCACTCTCACAATAATGTATTTTTCTTGCTTTTGACTTGAATGTCTTCTATCTCAACCTATGCCCATTACCTCTTGTCACTGTCACCAGTGAGAGGGCTCTTGTTTTGTCATTGTTTGTACATGTGTGGGAGAGGAAACTACCAGCAGCATGCAGTTTGGTGTGTCTGGTAGATTAATCAGTGTTAAGTCATTTAGATACACCTTAGCACATCAAACAGTAGCATCTCTTTAATTATTGGGATGTTGTATAGTAAAACTTTGTCCTGCTGCTCTATTTTGCCAGTAGATGGAGCATGTTGCATATTATTTTACTGTCTTGCAGTTGCTTCCGTTACTGCTGTATATAAATTAACTGTATGAGGCAGATTTTCTTTTACATGCTTACCTTTTTTTCAGTATTTAAGAATAATATGTTGTAGTGATAGACTGCAGATTTTATTTTTTCTTTATATAGATGTCTTTTATGACTATGATTGCTGTGAAAATGGCATTTGGAAAAAAATAAGAAAATTAAAATATTTTGTGCTATGCAAAGTATTAAAAGTATAAGTTTTATATAAAATTAATTCTATGAAATGAGAAGTAAACAAACTGCTAACTTTTCCCAATAATTGAAGTGATGGTCTCTCTAGAGGGAACTGTAGGGAGATCAAGCAAAGATATAAAAAACTGCTGCAGAAAATCTAGTTCAGAAGTAAATAATACTAACACAAAGATACGTGCTTCTGCTTTATAGCAGAAAGGAGGTTTTGGTTTGGCAGGGGTATTTCTGAAAAAGATTTTTAGAAAGAAAAGGTCTTTTGTTTCTGATCTTTCTCAAACTCTTTTATTCACAGTCTTTGTCTGATTTTCATCTGTTTAGTCTCTTTTCTTTGACATCTCTGCTCCAGTGCTGTCCACAATCGCTCTACTTCAGGCATTCGCATGGCTGCTGAAATACCTCATCAAAGGACATAGCAGACCACATGCCACACGGCTTTTATTGTTTTACTTATTTTCTGCCTTTTGGATTAGTTGTGAATTTGGTTTCAGAATTTGGATGCTGGCATATTTAACAGTCATCCAGATGCTAACATTAGAATCCTGGTAGCTGCTGCTGTTTTGCCACAAATTGAATGCTTGCTACTGTTTTCTTTCTCTTGCTCTCCAGAAATGGGATTTGACACGGATTAATTCTCACTTGAGACAGAAGCCAGTGCTGTAACTTGACAAACACCATTAAAAATTATTTTCTGGAATTTGAGGACACCTTTGTCCATTGAGGACATTGGAGCTGAGACAACTGTCTCTTTATTTCTTTACCATTTTCTTCTGGGCAGTGTAGGAGTTGGAATTCTGTATGATGACAGTTTGATCTCTTGTATCTGACACTGACTTTTAAAAGGGAGTTGGAAACATCTGAAAAATAGAAATTATTCTTTTTCATGCCTGATTTTGAAGGAAAAATACCCTTTTAGCAGATTTTGAGTTGGGTAACAGCTCTTTTAAAACTCAGAGGCTTTGTAAGTCTTCTAATTTTAAATGTCTTTTAGTGAATTTGTGGCTGTTCTAACAAAACACGAAATTGTCAGAGCTGGAAGGGACCTCTAGGGATCACCCAGTCCAACTCCCCTGCTAAAGCAGGATTGCCCAGAGTACATCACTCAGGACTGCATCCAGATGAGTCTTGAAGGTCTCCAGAGAAGAGGACTCCACACCCTCCCTGGGCAGCCTCTGCCAGAGCTCTGGCACCCACACCAGAATGATTTTCCTCATATTTGAATGGAACTTTCTGGGTTCCAGCTTGTGTCCATTGCCCCTTGTCATGTCACAGGGAACCACTGAAAAGAGTCCAGCTCCATCCTCCTTCAACCCACCCTTCAGATACTCAGGCACTAATAATGTCTCCCTTCAACCTTCTCTTCTCCAGGCTAAAGACTCCCTGCTCCCTCAGCCTTTCCTCATCAGGGAGATGCTCTGATCTCTCCAGCATCTTTGTTGCCCTATGCTGGGCTCTCTCCAGTAGTTCCCTGTCTCTCTTGAACTGAGGACCCCAGAACTGGATGCAGTATTCCAGTTGTGGCCTCAGCAGTGCAGAGTAGAGGGAGAGAATGACTTCCCTTGATCTACTGGCCACACTCTTCCCTGTGCAGCCTAGGGTTCCATTTGCCCTCTTGGCCACAAGGGCACATTGCTGGCTCATGGGTAGTTTATTGTCCAGACCCTTCTCCTCAGAAGTGCTTTCCAGCAGGTCCACCCCTAACCTGTGTTGGTGCTTGGCTTCAGTTTGTTTTTGTAGTTGTTTTTGGGGGTTTTTTTTTGTTTGTTTTTTTGTTTTGTTTTGTTTTAAATTTGTCTTCTTGACACAGAAGCCAACCGGCAACCTTGAGCCTTTCAGAGATGTGATATAAATGAATGCTGTAAACTCTATTGAATGTAATTTTAATTAGAGTGGAAGCCTCTTCGCTGCTTGTGAAGTTGCAGGAGAATCTTGTGTTTGTTCATGGCTGTCTTGCAGCAGGGAAGGTGTCGCTCAGGACTCGTTAGGAGCCAGCTGAATGTACCGAAAATGTAAATAGCTGTAATAGTTGCTATTGTACAAAGCTACTCAGCAGAGAGAAAATGAGCAGATCTGTAGAGGTGGAAAGTCTAAAACTGATCTCCACAGGTGATATTAATCCGATTGTCTCTTCTCTTTTGACTTCGTTTTTCTCTTTAATTTTCTTATATGAATGTCTTGTCATGTACTTTACTAACATAATTATTCTGGTTTCATGTAGATTATATTTTTAGCTTAGTTTCCCAAGGAAATAATACCTGTCCATTCCTGCTCCCCTAATTACTTCTGAATCATTTAGCCAGGTTCAGACAGATTTGACAGGACATGAGGTCTGAAAGATTAGATTCCTGCAGGTTTTGTGAAAATTGGTAGCTGGATAAATCATAGATCTATGCGCCTGCTGAGGGAGAAGGCTATGGATTGAAAATGGTAGGTACCTGTTCGGCCTGGACTCGTTATCTGATCGGTTAAAACATTGTGTTGGCCAGGCATGGCATGCACACCTCTGATATTGTATATCTTGTGTCCTCTTCAGCTGGGGTGGGGAGGAACAGAAGATACTGGGAAAGTGTTGTGGGAAACACTGGGAAGAGCTTGAGTTGAGCGCGTTACAGGGCATGGTAGAGGAAAACAGTTGACTAGGAGGAGAAAATGCTGGGGATGCAAACTGCAATGCAGGAAATTCCATCTCAGCATGAGGGTGCCAGAGCACTGGAATAGGCTGTCCAGAAAGACCATGGAGTTCCCTTCTCTGGAGATGTTCAAAGCCCACCTGGATGCATTCCTGTCCACCCTGGTCTAGGTGAACCTGCTTTGGTGGGGGGGTTGGACTAGGTGATTTTCAAAGGTCTCTTCCAACCCCTATCATCCTGTGATACTGCAACCTCTTATGGAACTAAATGACTCCTTGTTGAGCAGATGTGCCCAGGTTCTTCAGGTATTTGCTGGCATCCCATAAACTGTTATATGTGCTACTGCTGGCCCTAAATATGTTAGACTGTTGAATGCAGATTTTTACATGTATTTGTCAGGTCTGTGCCTTGAGTGCCTTCCATCTAGGTGAGGAAAATGGCGTGTCTCTTAGGGGTTAGATCACTTCAGTCTGGTCAAAGTGCAGGTTATTATTATTGTTGTCTTGCCTTTTCACCAGTTGCATATTTCCACGATCTCCTCTGGGCCAGCACCATCATTCATGAGTTGGAAAGCTCAGTTGGGGAACTGAAGATGTTGAAAACTAACCCAGAAAAAAAAAAAAATTGTAACATTTGAGATGGATTTAGTTCCCTTATCTGTTTTACTGCAGGAACAGTAGTGCCGGCACAAATGAGGTAGTGGCAATGCTATAGCTGGCTTTGGAGCGAGAAATGGCTTTGTCTGTGAGTGGAAGCTGGCACCTCATTTTGCTTTTTAAGCCATTGTGGAACTGTGCTCTGTTCTTTCTTGCTGCTTATCTCTGACTGCAGTTTGGGACTTTGTGACTAAAAACCCCAGAGACTTTCGAGTGGACTATTCAGTGCCCCTTGGTAAGGGATGTGGAGCTACTGGAAGCAGCTAAATTACTTGGCAGATTGATAGATATCCTGGATGCTGCATAAGAGGGTGTAAATTGCTCTTAAGGCTTTGAGTTACTTTACGCACAAGACATCAGAAGGAAGTTTAGGTTTTTGATCATGGAAGAGGAACTTGAAACACATGCATTGCTTCAAGTGGTTCTTGATGATACTGCAGCTGCAGAATCAAGATCCATGGTGATCTTGCTTGCCATGAGAATCTCCACTGGATTTTAATCCCCAGGAATTCTTCATGAAATAAAGGTAACAACAGAGAATCGACTGTTTGATGGATGTGAGTTTTATCATTTAATGACAAGAGGATTCGTGTTCTCTCATGGACTTTTTAGCAGTGCAGAGGCGTATAAGGGTCGTCTTTTCTTCAGCGTAAAGTGAACTTGTTATCCTCCACTGGTACTGTGCTGCACTCCCTAGACTGGAGTAGTCAAACTACAGGCATTTCAAGAGGAACTGATGCATCTTCTCATTAGAGTTTCTCCACGTTAAGGCAGGCAGACTTGCTTGTTAATGACCGACAATCTTTGAATCTTCTAATTATATCTGCTTCGTTTTCCATCTGTTAACTTTATATAGTCTGAAGTTCTGTCACTGTACTACTGGATTTGCAGGACTGGGGCAGTGTGTACCTCAACTTTGATGCTTCTGTACCCTTTTTTAAAAAAAAATCTGTTTTCCTGAGACCATACTAAACAGAAAGGTGACATTTAACCTTTAGATCTTGCAAAAATACTTCAGGAATGTGGGAAGGATTTAGATTTTGTTGTTGTTGTTTTTATTGGTTTGGGTTTTTTGACCATCACTGTTCTTTTGTATCCAAGAACTGCACCCTGCTCTGGGCAGAGTTGGTGTGCACCACTAGGTAAGGGTGTTTATTCCACCACAAGATGTTGTCATTACTTGGTGTGTCTCCCTTGAGAAACTTAAGGCAGCACCTCCCAGTGGGTGAGAATTTCTGAAAGTCCACTACAGATTTCATTTTACTCCTGCCTGGAAGACTAGTCCTTCTGAAGTAAGTACAGAATTCCCTTTATAATTATGGGAGGCCACCTCTGAGGGAAACGCTGTCTGCCTTAAGTTTGGGGATCTGTCAGCAGAATCTGAAAGTGTCTCAATGTAGGGACAGAAGAATTGAGAAACACCACCGCTTAACGAAATATAGGGTAAATTTTTATTGAGTGAGTAATTACACTGTATTACATTGCACTTGTTAGAAATGCTGTCTGCATACACTTC
Source organism: Thinocorus orbignyianus (assembly GCA_013400375.1). Taxonomy (NCBI): domain Eukaryota; kingdom Metazoa; phylum Chordata; class Aves; order Ciconiiformes; family Thinocoridae; genus Thinocorus; species Thinocorus orbignyianus. The sequence continues at coordinate 788,824 of VXBW01007089.1, forward strand.
GGTGCTTAGGGGGAAAAAGAGTAGGGAATGGTTGGTTTTGATACCAGCTTCATGTGAACCTAAGTGAAATGTTATGTGTGCCTCATGGTCAAACAGGTATTTATTGTCATTAAAAATTCTGAATAGCGATTTACAAAAAAGCAAACCAGAAAGAAGCTGGAACTGAAGTGAGGATCCCCTTGGCAAATCTATAGAGGTTATGTGAAGATTATAGAGGGAAGAGTTCAGCAATTCAGAAGGAAAGTGAATGTATTCATGTGTGAATAATTGGTATTATAATAGTTTGAGTTATAGAAACTCAGTTCTATAAAGCTGGATTCCTCTGACAATAGTATTTCTACTGCCTCTGGCACAAATACTGCCAAAAGTCTGGGTATCAATGGGTAGATTTCAGATGAGTAGTTTTAAAAGGAATAATTGAAAAGGTGTTAATGCATTAACTTTTTTTTTTCACATATACTTTTTTTTTTTCTAACAAAGTTAACTCATAAGTTTTCCTTCTGTAAATGTGTCACAATACATACTGACTGTAAAATAAGAGGTGTGGGATTCTACTCTTGCTAGTTTACAGTCTTATAAATCAACATTAAGGTAGAAGAGAGCTGACTCTAGGTTAAGTTTATTTTTAAGCAACAATCCATTCATTCCTGCCTGTTAGCCCTTTAATTTTCCCTGAATTTTACCCTCTGGTAGGTCCTCCTTCCTTTTTGAAACATAGACAACTGTCTTGCAGGATTCAGAGACAAATTTCACTTTTTCCTGCCTTGTGTAACAGCTTCTCAGGTCTGTGTTACTGAGCCTTTTTCTGTCCAGTAAATGCAAAGAGAATCAATCTCGATGATGAAATCTGGTGCCAACTTCTACATTTGGTTTCATGGTTCCTTGCTCCATTAAACACTCCTGCTTGTACCACTCCCATAGCATTACTGGGGGAAGTGGGCAGGAAAGGAAGACAGATCAGTGGCAGTTTTTGCTTTTTAAATGTTGTCCTTGCTCGGCTTTTCTTTCTTCCTAGAGGCTTGGCTGGCTGTATAAAAGAAAAATCTGTGTAATGATATTATGGGTGCTAAGGACCTGGAACAAAAATGTTCTTCTCCTGTCCCAAAAGACTTTCCTTTGCACAGTGCAGCCTAGTTGAGAACAAAAAAGTGTCGTTTTGAAGAGCCAGTTTAGGAGTGAGGACTAGAAGTCTACTCCTGATATGATCAACAAGGTGAAAACCAATGAATGGGTGCAGATTTATTAGCTGGGGGACTAAAAATCTCACTGAGGTCATGAAAATTATGTGGGCAGTTTTGTGTTAAGTAAACTCAAATGAGACATTTGGTTGGGTTTGTGAAAGTCTGAGGAGACAAAGCTTCAGTGGCTGGGATGGAAGGGGTTGAAAGCAGGAAGGCTTTTATCTGAATGACAGGAGGAAAAAAGTTGATTCTTTAGAAGTATATGGGCAAAAAGAATGAGGATTTTTGAAGTGTGGATCACTTGTTGTCTGCTGGTCTGAGTGACTCAGGTGATGATGGTACTGCCTTAAAACCAAAAGTCAGAGTTTGGGATGGGAATACTTTAGCATTAATAGAATTATATTGACCAAATGTGGGTGAAAACCAGAAGTAACTAGATTATTGCTTTTGTCAGCACAAATACTGTGAAATATTACACTGCAGTATCTGGTAATGAAATGCTGGTCTTCATCTGTAAGTCTCAGTGGTCGGTTGGAGGTATCTTTTTTTTTTGATGTTATGACATAACATCCTATAATAATAGCAGTTTCAAACAAAACTCTGCTTTACTTGCATGCTTTGAGGCAGCTGAAAAATATTCTGCATTTACTAGTTTTGATGCTTTGTAAACCTCAAAACTCCTGGGAGGACATCTCTTAGCACTTTTTGTGGTTGCTTTGTCCTAATTAAAATCAGCAATAAAAACCAACGTGCACAATTATGTTCAAATACTGCATGAGAGCAAGAGTTTAGCTGGATTTGCTGACTGTCGTTTAGGAAGACTTGAAATTTAATTAATTCCATAATACAGGATTAATTTCATTTTACTTTAATGTGACTTTTCCCACACTTAGGAATTTTAGGAATGTACTTGTGTGTTTAGGCGAATTATGGGTTCTCATCCCTGGCTGAGCTTTGCAGGTGGTCAAAATGGATGCAGTAGTAGAATGGGCGTATGTAAAGTACAATTCATTGATGTAATAAATGTCAAATATATTTGACGTTATATCTGACTCTTAGAACAAAGTCACTGTAAGAAGCCAAAATCAGCATAGCTTTAATAATTTCAACTTTCAAAATGTAATTTATACATTATATGGCGTACTAAATTTCCTTTAAAAGAGTTTTACTCTCCTCCTCCATTTTACTTGCCCCTCTTTGGAGCTGACCTGAGGCTAAACCCATTGCCTAAGAGGGGAATTTTTTGTCTGTAAGTTTGCATTTCCCTGTTTAGTTTCAGATTTGCTTCTTCCATTGTTCATAAAAATCTCTTGCACAATCCAGAGAAAGATTAAATGAGCTCCTGAAAAGTTACATGTGTAGGCTGTAGTTTGTCATCATTAAAACAGTTAAACTGAATTTAGAAACCACCGTCAAATCTACGCAATATCTGGAGGAAAGGGGATTTTCCCCTTCAAATCTCTTAGTTCTCAGTAAGGCTAATTTATAACATTAAATACACTCTCTGAGTGAGACTGCATTTTTATTGCATTGTGTCTGTACCTTTAGATAGGTTTGAAAACTAAAAGGTGATGATTTATTTGTAATTGTAGTGGTTAAACTACCTGCTTACACATGTCACTCATGGGGAGGAAATTCTGGAGTACTGTTGTGCTTCTCTGGTTTCATTCTCAAGGCTCGTGCCTGCACAGTGCCTGTATCTTCAAAGCAACTTTATAAACACTGATCTTTGCAACTCACTGTGAGGTTGGCAGGCACAGATCTAGGACCTAATGCCCCATAAATCAAAGCAGCCTACAAATACCAAGGACATTATGGAGGTGCTCAACCTAGGAGTTCATTTCAAGCTGGAGGAAAATTAGTTAATCTCTGTTGGCTGTGATTTTCAATTATTAGCACTTGGCTGCAACTTCAGCAGTTTTGTGAAAATATGATCAGTCTGCATCATTACTTGAATTTGAATGCAGAAGTTTCCATTTTTCCTAATCTTTTTCTTAGTCTTCTGAGCTGTGTCGTATTAGTGCTCTTGAAAAGGACGTTGACGATGTTACTAGGTTTGAATGGACTTCCTTCTGTATTTACTGATCATATTACAAATACATGCTCCAAAGCCTCTTTTAGATTGATGCCTTAAGTCGTATCCTGCTGCAAACTTGTAAGTAAAAAGAATGCCCTTTCTGAAAAAAAGTTAATTATGTGATTTTTTCAAGAGGCACAGAAAGTAAATGTCAGATATAGGAAAAATAAAAAAGTAAGGATGCAGAAGGAAAGAAGGATCTCGTGACCGTGTTACTTCAAGTTGAGTTGCATAGTATTAGGGGAGGGGTTGATGATGAAGCCAGTTTGAGGAGCTTTGATTCCCTTTCTGCTTACAGACTCATTGCACAAACACAGATGTTTGTGAGGTCTTGCTGTAGAAGGGTTGTTAAAATGACCCAGGTCTAAAAGAAAGATCCTCATTTTTTTTAAAACCACATTTTGTCAGTGCAGTGAACTTCACTACAGAGGTGGGAATGAATGGAAGATTGAGGAGCTTTAGCTGATTTAAACAGTGAAGATGGATTTGAATGGACGATGGACATAAATTGCAGTGAGGGTGCTGACTGGATGAGGGCAAAAAGCCTTTTTGCTGTTAGGACAATTCTGCATTGGTGCCAGATGCCCGTGAAGGTCGTATACTCTGTGTCCGTGCAGGTTTTCAGTGCACAACTGGATAAAGCCCTGAGCAACCTGGTCTTGACCCTGTTTTGAGTAGTAGGTTGGACTGTATAGACTTCCTGATGTACCTTCCAAGCTAATTTATTCTGTGAATCCATGGATTGTGCTTCCATTTGTTTTGTTGTAGAACAGTTTCAAATCACTGAGGTTCTAAAAAGGGAAAATGAGAAAAACTGTCTTTAGAGACTGCATTACTCAAATGAGAATGACTGTCTGAGTTCTACATCATTGCTCGACTGCTTTCTTTTAGTGTTTCACCTACAAATGGGTATATATAAAATACATTAAGTAGGAAAGGTTAGCAACTCTTCCTCATTTTCACAATTTAGAGCAGGAATTGTGTACATGACTGAGTGTTCACTCCTTATACTTCTAAAAGTCTATTGTATCTGTAATTTGCTCATATTGAAATCAACAAGCAACTCACTTTTTTCCTTGAAATGTGAACACATTTGATTGCCTCGCACACTGTATCATATTCTAGTATCCTGCTCTGTTTACTGCGGGGTAGCTCTGCATCTAAAAGTTTCTCTTTTTTTGTTTTTCATTATAATTCAGTTCGAATCAGGAGAAAATCAAGACGGCGCTCGCAGTGGGGCAAGGGAATTATTAAGAAGAGGAAAGTCAATAATTTGAAGAAAGATGAAGATGATGCGAAGTTTGCTGATGATGAAAATCATGGAGAGGACAGTAAATTGCTGGAAAACGGAGAGCTAGAGATCAGCACTGACTGCATTGAGGAGAATGGAGAGGAAACAGGAGATCTCTCCATGACAAATGATGAATCCTCTTGCGATATTATGGATATAGATGCAGAGCAGAGGCTTAACAATGGGACGTCAGGAAAGGAAAACAATTTTGCATCCACAGAAGAAGAGAGTTCAAATGAGTCTCTGTTAATAACTGACAGTGTTACCCTGAGTGCTGAAAAAGAGTTAGGGAAGGACTCTACATCAAAAGGGGACTGTGTGAATGGAGAGACATCTATGCACAGCTCAGAGGGCGTACCTGTTCCAGCATGTCATAACGGTAAAATGGAATCAGTTGATGCTGTTTCACCCTCTGACAACAGGGATGGGTCTAGTAACAAGCAAAAGTCTTCATCTGAAGATCAGCCAAAGGAGAGGACGGAAGCTTCCAGTGAAAGTCAAGGAGCTGATCAAGTGAAAGCTGAGTTACCACATTGCAGCAATAATGACAAAACACTACAGAGCACAGACACTGAAACTAAAGACGCTGAAGCTGATAAAGAAGGTATACCTTGATTTCACTGTTTCTGCCCTGATTTTAGTGTCGAGTTAATATGTGTCTGTTTTTAATTGTAATAACTTATATTGCAGTTATTTTATGACCATATTTTATGAACTGCTGTATATTTATTTGAAACTTTTAGTATGTCTACAACATTTAATTACATATAGATAAATTAGAAGACCATCCGTGACTTGCTGTAATGTTATCTTAGGCAAGTAAGTGGATCTCCATACTTAATAAATTCTGTTTTCTTTGTAGGCTTTATGGGAAATACTGTAAATACTGAGATAACATTTAAACAATAATTAAATATTTTTAAAATATTGCCAGTGCAGATAAATATATGATATGTGTTTTGGTCGGTCTCTATTTTGATCTTTTGTCTTATTTTGTTAGAGATTTATGATAAAAATATCATTGACACTGGATGAGAGCCCCAAGAAATCCAGAATGTATTTCTTTAAAAATGTTTACTCATAGCAAAAGCCAGATAAACTGTTGTTTATCTAATGGAGAAGGTATCTGGCTTTGGAGTTAGAGTCAACACAGTAACAGTGCAGCAAAAAGATAAGAGAAGGAGAAGGGAAATCCTGGTGGTGCATAAAAGAAAGGGCCATGTCCTTTGAAGACAAGAGACATAGGTTCCTCAGGGAAGAGAAGTAGAAGCCTTATGCATGATTGCCTTTTTAATTAGCGTTTCAGAATTATCTAAAAGAATTAAATCTTTACTTCAAAAGTTAGCACTGAGATTTACAAAGTAAATGAGCTTTAATGAGAGATCTGAATTATGAGAATATCACTATATACATGTTGGCTGTGTTTGTACATACATATTTTCTCTAAGGGTAAGGAGACTAGTAGAAAGGTCCTAAGAATATCAGAAGAGTATGGTGTATGTTAAGACACTTCTAAATTTCTTAGTTGAATTTTGTACACATTAAGGGTGGTTATAATAATAGGGGACTTCAGGAAAAAAAGGATTTTAAATAGTTGAGGAGGAGAAAAACAGTGATTGAGTGTAGGGAGATAGTCATGAGATACAAAAACATTTTGTTCTCCACGAGAGGACTGGACAGCAGCTTTAACACAGAGGTGGAAGCAAACAGAAGTGGGTCACAAAATCCACTAAAAGCCATGAAGTTTTAGGAGTAAAGCAGATGATAAAATGACTGTGGTGATGAAGACAAGAGAAGCTTCGGAGAGAAAGATGAAGATTTGATTCACTTGGGTAGAAAGTTTTTGAGTGTTAGCTTGATATCTGAACTTCAGTTAGAAGCTGTATAATTTGACGTTGCTAAGTAGAAATGGTACAATGGAAGAACTCTTTCAGTGACCTTCAGTTTTCTGTTGAGACTTCAGAGTTCAGTTTTAAAGGTGACCAGTTTTCACGTGTGTTTTCTGAACCGTGGCTTTGTGTACCTATAAGCATTCAGAATTCTGCAAAGCTGATGGATAACATGCACTGCTACAATCATGCTTATTCTGTTCAAGAAAAACCAACAAACCAAAGAAGCAAAATCAAACCAAAGTGAAAGAAACTCTTCATTTTGAGAGACTGACAGTGCTGATAAGTGTTTTTCAAATTACAGGTATGCTCAAAAACAAGAAAACGCGAAAAGTCGCTACGGAACAGTCAAAGCCCACAAATTTGGAGCAGGTCCCAGAGGAACCATTGGATCCCTTACCCTCTGTAGTCGTTGACCATGACAGACTAAAGGTAATGGAACTGAAAAATGAAAAATATTAATGAAACCATCCATGAAAAATGCTTCCTTCCTCTGTTATGAAGTAGCATTTCCTTTATATTTGACTGCAAACAAATACTATGGCAGCAGTAACTTTTGAAGAGGATTTGTTGAACAGTGGTTTTTGTATGAAAAGTTAATAAAACTACTGAATCCTTACTGTCCCATCATTACTAGCTATACAGATCCAGTAATGGCACAGCAGTCCGCTATTTTAATTGGAGGTTTTGCAGGTACTCTTATGTGTTAATTGGACATGCCAGTTACTGAGGAACTGCTGGGTGCCTAGTAATTAGGAGTTAACATCATCTTTCCCCTTCCCGTGTACATATACTTGGTGGAAAGATCTGTTAGTGGATTGGAAAACAAATTGGAATTTGTGCTGATGTTTTAGTGTCATAGACTGAACCCCTGCTAGTTAATTTTCTTTCAGTTTTGTCTCTTTTAAAGCAAAGTTACAATAAAATTTGCTGTCTTCTGTTGTAGAAACTAACTTGACCTACTATGAAGTTTAGATCCCACTTGCTGTGGAGTACAGATGATAATCTCTTTGGAAACAATAAAAATGTTATGAGAGGAGGAAAAAAAAATCTTAAAATTTAGTATCTGCAGCCGTATAAACTACAGTTTCACCTTTTCTTTATGAGCGGCTTTACATGTGTTGTGTCCCCCCTTCTTTTATTGTACCATTTTTCAACATTTGTGAAATTCAAGATGTGCTTCCATTTAAAATTTCGTGCCAATACAAGCTCTTCAAAATGTCTGCTTTAGCTATCAAGGCAGTTTTTATGCTTTGCTGTCTCATAATTGTTGACCAAGAAGAAATAGGATGAAGTATCATTCAAACAGAACAAACATCAGCCTGGCTGTACTGAGTATAAAATCTAAGACAAGAAGATAAAAGTGTGAGTATAAGCAGGGAAGCGAATAGAGACATTGAGTCTGTTTGGATCTACATGGAAGCGGTGGCCTTACTGGTAGCCAGGTGTGGTCCATTTTATTTGTATGTGTCCCTCTGATATAGGGCTTCAGAAGGAGATCGTGTTTCTGATTTGTCCTTTAAAAAAAACCCCAAAACAAACTATTATCAAAATCTTCTTGACGTTATCTTTTGTTGTTCCAACAGAAACTACTTGATTTGGTGGTTAAGAAAAGTGACAACCTGACTGTTGACCAACTTGAGAGATTGTATTCGCTCCTCAGTCAGTGCATCTACAGACATCGTAGAGACTATGACAAATCACAACTTATAGAGGTGATGTTGTGCAATTTCTTTTATTTTTTATGTGATTTTTTTCTTCCAAGAACTAAGTTAATCTATCAATTTATTGTTGTACTAGATTGCAAAAGCTTTAAATAGACTTTGAGGAAGGTATCTATACACAGAAAAAAGTTCAGTGCAGTAACAACTTAAAAACCAGACATTTCTAATAATGCTTTCCTCAGAAAAGTGTTAAGATTTTAACATAAAAGGATGGAGGAAGAAGAGGAGGGAATACAGCAGCACGGAGAAGCACATGCTAACAGCAAAAATGGAGTAGAAGCAGTTTCCACATTGGTTGTGTGAACAACAGTGGATGTAGTGGCTGTTTTATAAACAGAGACAGCACTGCCTTAGTTGCCTAACTAGGCAAAACCAAAACATACGTACCTCTGCTCCGTGCAGTTTGCTGATTGTGATTCTCATAGAAAGCCTTAAAAGTTTGCAGACTTCCTCTAGATCAGTAAGTGTATCCTTGGGAGAGTCCAGTACAGCTCGATGTAAGGCAGTTTTCTGCATTGCTGTCATCCTTTGCCCCTGAAAGTGTTTGCTGTCCAAGGCCTGTTGTCTTCAAACACAGTAAGATGGTCACTTCACGTAAGCTGATTTGACACTCATTCCCTCCAGCATCGTTGCTGGAGCTGCAAAGGGGTTTGGGTCAGCTTCCAGACTCAGCTGATAACCAGCACTGCTGGAATAAAAGGACAAGTGCTAGTTTGCAGTTGGATCACTGAACACTAAATATTTTTCTCGATGAATATTTTACAACAAAACCTGGAAAAGCCTTAACATGGGATATTGTAGAGTTCTTGCAAAATGCTTTGCAAACCGTTTTCATGCTGTTCCTCTTCACCTAAAAATACGTTGAAAGTTTGTGCCAAATGTTGGGTGGATTAAAAAAACATTTGTCTGGCAGGAGTTAGTAGAAACTGATCTTTACTTTGACTTTCCAAACTGCGCAGATATGTTTACAGCTGGGTCACTAATGGCAGTAAGACTTGAATTTGTGCAGTGTGCCATCGTGATGCTTTCTTAGTACATATTGAGTATGTTAATTATATGTGGCCCCTATTACACTTGGATTTTCCCATAGACTATCATAGTGGAGTGCTTTTCTGCATTAGTACTTCTTTAATTAGTTTCTTCTTTTACTGTATTATGCTAACTGATAGCAACTAATAAATAGAAATGTTTATTTTCCTATTTGTTATTCAGTTTAAAAAAAAATAGCCCAGTGAATGCGATTATGTAAAGTAACTTTATTTTTTATCTTGTATATTTATATATAATTGATGTCTCTTGCAGGAGATGGAAAGAACAGTTCATGTGTTTGAAACATTCCTGTGAACTCGTCAAGATGGGTGGGTTTGTCCTCTCAAACTGCTCACGGGAGAGCAGTCCTCTGAGCCATTCAGTTTCCATTTGCACCAAGTATGTGCAGAGCCTTGGTCTTAAGTGCTCTCTCTTTTTCTTTCTGTTGAATTTGGTGCTATTGTCTCAGGTACCTGAAACCAACCAGCCTACAAGAACCAAACGGAACTTCATATAGTTGTATCTGATATAAATAAAGAATACAATGCCACAGCTTGGAGATTTTTGGTGCTACAGAAACTGTTCTCATTTCTGCTCTTGTTCACTCTACATGCATTATCTTTGGGGAAACTTCAGGCAAAGTGGAGACCAACACATACAAGAGAACTGGAAAGAGCAGATCTAAGTTGAATATTTTTAAACAGGCAAACTTTTTTAAATTTTTTTTTTCCAATTTTTCTCTTCTGGGGTAATGGACAAAAAATCTGTTCTAAAGAAGGCAATGATGCATTGTGGTAGGAATCTTGAGTAACTGGATGTACAGTAATTTGAAGATGAGGCTCTCTAGAACTGCCTTTAATGTGCCTTTTAGTCAATTGAGAAAGATAAGGCTAATCGTTGGGTTTGGATTCTAGCAAGTGGCAATGTTAGAAAGCTGTCTTCAGAATGAAGATCTCCAAAAGGATGATTTGTATTCTCTTCATTGGATGGCAACTAGTATTATGGTTCTATAATGCCTGTCTTACTCTACAGAACTAAGACACACTGAAAAAGCCACATACTTTACCAAAACGGTGAAATTACTTTTTTCATTGGTATGTATTTGTTTTAGAAACAAGTTCCGCAGTGACACTCTTCTGTATTGCTAAAAATGAAGCATTTTCCCACCATGTCCTTGTTTTCCATTTTGAAAAACCAAGTTCAATACTGGTAGGTTTCCTTCTGAAGTTCCGTGTTTGTAATATAGCTTGGACTGTGCAGTGCAGGTGAGAAGACACTAGAGTTGGTCAAAGCCCTGGAGCCCAAGCTCACTTGAAGATAAAGCTTAAATGAGGCTTCACAGCTCGGTTCACGCAGAGCGTTGTTGATTGAGGGGGGGGCTGGAGAACAGCCTTTCGAATCCAGCTGTTCAGACCAAAGTTCTCTGGGTCTGAATTGCGTAGTTCAAAACGTCTTCTATCTGGCAACTGGAGAGGACAGCCTGGGCAGTTTCAAGAAAAAAACATGTTTTATCACAAGCTCGGTATTTAAAACATTACCTGGGCTGATTCATTTCAAACCTACGTGGAAAGTCTTTTAGAGCAGTTGGTTGGTGTTCCCATCGTTAACCATTTGTTGTGACTGTCCCTACGTAGCTGCAGAAGCATCTTTCCAGAAATATGCAATACAGCCTGCTTAGGTTTTTTTTTTAATTAGAGCAAACAGTCTTGGACTACTGCAGAGATACTGAGCTACCTCAGCTTTTTGTATTTTAGTTACCAACAGTTTTATGGAGGACTGTGATCACTCTGCTCCCGTTGAGAACCTGAAGCTAAGGTACTTGTCTCCACCTCCACGGCTGGTAGTAGTGTAGCGCTGCAGAGAAACCCAACACGGGCCTGGGGCCCCTGCAGTAATCCAAAGTGCTTTGTATATTATGGTTAAACTTAATTCTCTCTTAGATCTTTCTCCACCACCACCTCCCCCCCCAAATGCCACTGTTTTTCTTTATAGTTAATGGCAGAAAAAGGTTTTAAGCGTTCATGTACATCTAGTTACACCTAAATGCAATCCATGCAGAAACACTGTATTTTTTAGGTGGGAAAGTGCGATTAAAAACAACAAAAACAAGCAGAAAACACACTTTAAATGAGATTCTTTGATCTCAGATTTGATTATGGGATTTTTTTCCATGTTTCATTTAGTATTTATTAGCGTCATACCTGTTTGAGATATTTTTGTGTCTGGTACATTAACAGCATTTTGTATTTTGATGGAAATTGTTACGAACTTTAAGATTTGATTAAATAAAATGTAGCAGATTTTTTGTAGCAAGTTTCTGATAAAAGGGTTTTTTGCAAGTCTCAGGTTCTTGCTGCAGAATTTTTTAAAAATATTTATTCCAGTTTCACTTACTCGAAGAAGTTTTTGTTCAAGTAACAGCAGCACTTGTGGAAGATAAAACTGCATACATTTTTAAGAAGATAATAAATTTATATAAATTTAAAAAGTTGAGAATTTTAGTCACCAGTGAGTGTGGAAAGCAAGTTTAAGCTAATGCCTAGCATTAAAAAAAATGGTTCTAAAAGGTCAGGTTTCTAAAGGAAAATTTTTACTGTCAGTTGTTGGTTGGGAAAGATTGTAAGAGGCAACTTTACTAATTGAGGAGCTGCCATGTTGTCGTAGAGAAAAGTAGCTGATACCAGATGTTCTAGTGGCCAGCTTACCTAAACTGATCTACTCGCCTTCCTTGCCCAAATAACCACACTTCAGTTTTTGTTTTCCTTTACAGATGTCTGGTGGTTATAGCGTTCAAACAGCTGTTAATCTATCCATGTGGTCTAAACTTGTTTACTCTTTGTATGTTTTTAATTTTGTATTTCTTTTTCGGCCACGTAGCATTGGCAAGAGTTTGTACAAATTGACCTCTCTTCCTTGTTTCTTGTTGTGAAAAATTGCAAATAAAACTCCTGTGTGAGTCCTTGCGCTGGGGTCAGTGACCTGTTGGCCAGAAGGAAGGAGGTTTCTCTCTCTGGGGCTGGTGGGGCTGGCCTGGAGATAATAGAGTTGCTCTTGGGTGAAGTTGATGGTTATGGAGTTCGTTGTATTTGCAAGCTTGAATCTCACCTGTGATTAATTTTTTTGTTTTGTTTTGTGTCCTCTGTATTGTTACTTGATTTCCTCATATGCCAATGTATTTATAGGATTACTGGTTTTTGTAATATCTTGTCTTCCTTTTTTTTTGGTTTTTATTTTTGGTTTGTTTTTTTTTTTTCCCCAAATTGGTGGGTCAGCTCTGGTTTTACCTTCAGTCTCCTGAATGGCGGGTCCTGCAGTTGACAGCCATTTATTTTGTTTTTATTTTATTTTGTAATCACAACATAAGCTTGAATTTGGGCTTGTACTTGCATCTTTTGTATCTTGTACATTGGGTTATTTAGACATTGGGGAGTCCTGTTTGGTTTCATTAACGTGTGTCTACTTTGTGGATTAAGTAGACTTCCTTCATCAACTATGGTATATTTTGGATTCTATAGTTTTATTCAGAACTGTGTTTAAATTGATGTTTTGCATTTTGACTTCATTTTACGTTAGTTTGAAGTAAGTTATTTAATTTTTTTTTTAACTTCTGGAAATTTTGAACATTTTACTGTAATTTGTAATATAACTGCTGTGAAATACTTGAATAAAGATGACAAGAAAACACAGCTTTAGCTCCTTCAAAAAGTGTATGTGAAAGAAATGCTGCCTCCTGGCTGGATTCAGTCTGTCCTGTACCACTCCTCCATGATTTCACGGTTCAGATGTTTTACTCCGGGATTTTGCTGTTTAGTTATTTTGAGCAGTTCAACTTTTGCTTCCAGTTTTTGTCCATCAAAGAAAAAAAAAACATCCAGTACTAATTTTGATTGAAGAAGTGGAATTAGCATTGCATGTTGGCGAGTGAATAACGTTAGTTGTAATGAAGTTACGCTCTGCGCTTAGAAATTATTTTCTCTTCAGTTGCAGGGTGCTGGCCGGGACTGCAAATAGTACGTCAGCATCCAAGTAGTATCAGACTTTCGAGTTAGATGTTTTTCTAAAGAAACACTCTCTTTCCTCCTTGTTTATTGAAGTTGTTCTTAGGTTTTGTGGTCTTTGGGGGTTTTTTGTTTTGTTTTTGTGTTTTGTATTTTTTTTTTTTAAAGATAAACTTAACACTATATCTAGGTACTCACAGAATCATGGAATTGTAGAATGGTTAGAGTTGGAAGGGACCTTAAAGACCTGAAAGAGTTCCAACCCCCCTGCCCTGGGCAGGGACACCTCCCACTAGAGCAGGTTGCTCAAAGCCCCATCCAGCCTGGCCTTGAACACTTCCAGGGATGGGGCAGTCACAGTTTCTCTGGACAACCTGTTCCAGTGCCTCACCACCNCAAGTCCTTCTCCTCGGGGCTGTTCTCCAGTCATTCTCCACCCAGCCTGTATTTGTGCCTGGCATTGCCATGTCCCAGGTGTAGGACCCTGCGCTCGGCTTGGCTGAATTTCATGCCATTTGCACTACCTCACCTCTCCAGCCTGCCCAGCTCCCTCTGGATGGCATCCCTTCCCTCCGGCATCCCTTCCCTCCAGCATCCCTAAAAATTCTTTAGTCCCCCCCCCTTTTATGCATCACTTGAGCAGTGCAAGCTGCAAGAGGTTATGCAAGTGAAGAATACAACCCACAGCTTACTCCTTGGCAGTTTATCTGGAGCTAAAAAACATCATGTGTGTCTTTAATGTGGAACAGAGTATGAGAAGCTGTTCTATAGATCCATTTGGCCTCTCTTGAGGTGCAGGACCCAGAACACAGCTGCTCTTTTTTCCTTTCTGGGCACCTTAAAATGTGAGGCTCCTGGGCTAGAGGCCAGTTGAGGAAGAGGATAGTGGTAACTTACCTCATATCTGACTCCCACTTTTATACATGGCTTTGAAAGCAAAATTAGATACTAAATAAAAAATGCATTAGAAATATAAGAATGTAGAAAACGATAGCGAGAGCCTTGGCATGTTTCGTGTCAGGATGGTCAGGTGTGTTGGTTTTGAGTGGCTTTGCCAATCTCAGCACCTCACTTAACGCCTTCCCTGGGGATGGTGGTCTGTGAATAAAGATTGTAGGGTACAAGATCTTGCCTGTCTGCTTCTGTCTTTCAGGAGTGGCGAGGGCCATGTTAAAGGAGAGAATAGTTTCAAGCTTCATTTCTGCCGGTGGCTGTAAAAACCATCAGCCAAAAGGGATGAAACTCTGTGTTGTTTGGGCACTGGCGAAAGGATCCTTGTGAAAATACTTAGTGAACTTTGGCGCTTCGAAAGTGTGGGTTAGTGAGGAATAGTTGGGTGGCATCATGTGTTCGTAGAGCCTTAGCAAAAGCTCATGCAACATCTATTTATCCAGCGTTCACTGCTCAGCACTGCCTCTTTCTGCTGCTGCTTTCTGCCTTGACTCTATTTTTGAAATTTCCCATATTTCTTTAAATTTGCAGTGTTGCACATCCTCTGTTCCCTCCTTTAAGCCCCTCGGCTAATCTATTTAAATAAATTAAAAATGGGATCCTTTTATTCTGTATCTTGGCTAGGATTTGGCTTTGGACTTGTAATAGATGGGGTTTTAAGCCAGGGCTGCGTGTGAATACATTCCGCGAGCTAAATCAGTAAACTGATTAATGAAGCCAAACACTTCCTTCTTTTTTTTCCCCCATCCTCCTTTTATGCATCACTTGTGGTCATAAAACTATTATGTAAAAATGAGGGATTATAAACTTTAACACTAATTAATTCAGCCTCATTGCATTTCTAGGTGAGTAGTTTTTTAACAGTGTGATCATTTGTATAGAGACTGTGTTTCAGTTGAACCCGCTGCCAGTAAATGCCTGTGACTGCTCCTAAATTCTGTTTATTTTAGGAATGCGTTTGAGTTGGGCTCTATTGAGCCTTTCTTTAAATAGCAGTGAAAATCCTTTTCCTTTAAAAATATGAGATTTCAAACAGATTCACCATTTCTAGTGGAATGTTAGTGACAATTCCATGACCCTGTGAAACCTGGCCATCGGCAGGAAGATTTGCTGATAGCTGGGAGCTGGTTTGGAATAAAGATTTGAGGTTTTGGGTGTTTTTGAGTTGAGCTGTGTTAGAAGGCTCCTCAAGTTTAATGACGAGAGCAGGGGCAGGTTGGGAGGAGAGGAGTAGGAGGCTTGGGCTCCGCGTTTGGGACATCGCTGCTGCGGCAGGAGTGCTGTGTGGGAATTCTGCAGGGGCTGGGTGGGTTCTGTTGTCGTAGACTCCTCTCTGAATTCTATTTTGTTTATTTCTGTCTCTGCAATAAGGAATTTGGCAGAGCACATGTGAAAAATGTACATGTCCCCTCACCTGGATGGCTGCTGGTAGCACTCTTATGCCCCTTGTCATACCATGGTTGACCTTTTGTTTTGTGGAGATCAGTTAATGTTGTGATGAAAAGCCCTTTGCATCAATGTAAAACTTGAGTTGGGCTCTAACCCGGGGATGCTGGGCTTTGTCTGTGTAGAAGTAGGAGCCTGTAGAGGTGACCTGTCAGCTGTGGGACTGTGCATTGGAAAGATGGAAAGACTTGGGGAAAATTTCAAAAGGGCTCCCTTTGAAATACTTCTCCAGCAAAGGAGGTAAAGCAGAGACCAAAATATTAATCTTAAAAAGTACATTAAATTTGGATGAGTTGTTTTGCTAAGAAATGGAGTCTTTCTGCTGTAGAGGGAAAGAAAATGCTGCTAATTTAGTTAAGGAACTATTTCTTATCCCCAAAACCCCAGCTCTAGTGCTGTTGTAAAGGTGTTGCCTTCTCTTGCTGACTTGGTTACACCTGGTAGAATCCGTTCTGTAGCGGGGGCTCCTGGAAGAACAGCGATACCCAATTTCGGTGACAAACTGCCAGCCTGCTGTAGGTTTCTGATGAATATAATCCTGAAATGAGTTTTGAAGTGATGCCCACTGCATTCTCTGTGACATTACAAAAGGTTTAGTGAAATAAAGGAAGCACAATGTGAATAGTCACATATCATACGCAACTATTAACATCGGTTTAGTCATAAATTACTGTTTTCTGTAGACATTTTAAGTTTTGGAAATAGAAGCATGTTGGGCTACATTTTCATGATGCACTGGAGATGTAACTGGTTTAAAATTAATGCCTAGCCTTTATCTTGGGGTTAGAGCGCTTCCGAGTCTTGCTCTAAAATTTAAAGCGTGTTCAGAAAACCATACTTTATTTTTTAAAATAAAAAGCTTGCTTTTGACAAGATTCAGAGGACAGCCACAAAAGCACAAGCCAAGCATAAATTTTGCAGTGTTAATCTTTTCAATACACGAGAATAAATTTTGGAAATGGAAATGAGCTGACACCTTACGATGGTTTAAATGTTTAGCAATTTGCCACAGAAATTCAGGTTTATTAACAGAGAATATAGTCAGCAGAAAAACACAGTGCATCTAATGCCATGGCACGTATGATTTCATCTCATCCATGTGCAAGGTCTGCTCACTTAGGTATGGCTTAAACGTCTCTTCAGTGTTCTTCATCTGCAGAGTTTGTGCGTCTACCAGCTCTTTGAACTTTTCATCAAGCGGTTAAGTAAAAACACGTACCTTATTCCTTGTTTCAGTCCAGCTTCTATTTCCAGGCACTGCTTCTGGTCTTCTCTTTATGTTCTAGACTCTTCATACAGAGATATTTTTCCCCTCCCAACAAAGTTACTAATGCGCTGTGATCAGGTAGCCTCTCAGTCTTCTTTTTGCTGAGCAGAATGAGCTCTTTATGGCTTTCACTGCATTTTCTCCAGCCTTTAAGTCAATTTTGTGGCTCTTTTCTGCAGTGGGTCGATTTTTCAACATCTTCTAAAACATTTGTTCACAGAGGAAATTGATGTGATATTCCAGCATTGGTCCCACCAGTGCCATATAGAGAGCTAAAAATCGCGGATTCCTACTCGCTGCTCCCCTTTTTTACACGTTCGAAGATCAATTTAGTCCTTTTATGCCATGAAATTGGGCTGGGAGCTCTCATTGCTCGACTCCTCTCAGACTTGCGGCATTTCATGATGCTCTTCTCCATCCTGAACGTCAGCATTCCTCATTCCCGCCTCTCTGAGGTCCTGCTTAGCTTTATTAAAACAAGTTTTGTGTTAGTGGTCCCGGGCAGCAAAAGAACCAACACAGGACATCTGGCTTGTTCAGTCCTCGTTACCTTCTGCTCTGCTAATCTCTGTTTCACAGGTCTGGGACCGGTGAGTTATGTCAACATTTTCCTTCAAGAGCTGTGGAAGAGGAGGATCCCCCATTAGAAATACTCCAATAATGCTAAATTGTCAATTACTTGAACAGATCAGATTTTTCCTCAATTAACCTGCCTACTTTGGACCTGTTTAATGTTTGCTGTCTGAAAACTGTACAGTGAGAAAATTGAAGTATTTTGTCACAAGCTGTTGAAAATCTATTCCCTTATCAATCAAATGTGTAATCCCGTCAGAGAACGAGATCAGGTTTGTGTGATACAGCCGATTTTCTAGAAAATCGTCATATTTGTTCTTATCTCTTTGATTCACCATCAGTTTTAGTTAGATATCATCTTTCCATTTTTACTTGGGATTGATGTCAGGTGAGTGCCCTGTAATTACCCACTCATTTCACTCGCCCTTTTGATAACTGTCACATTATTGGCGTTCTTTCTGAAATACCAACCTGTTAGAGTAAAAATGTGTATCAGCAGGGCAGAGACTCCTCCTGGGCTTTCTGGAGGTGGCTGAGTGCTCGGTTACCTCCTGAATTTTAAAACTCCCATCCACCAGGGGAAGTCTAATGTCCTCTGCAGGGAGTGTATGGTCTGGACGCCTTTGTTCCCGTAGGATACCTCCTGCCAGATAGAAATCAGAGATGTGAGCTGTTCCCAAGCACTCCCTGCCATTTTTCCACTCTTCCATTTTCCCCGCAAAGGCTGTGTGTGTGTGGCAGATATATGTTCCAGTTCGTAAACAGGCAGATTGCAGAAAAGCTGCCCACAGATTGAAGCAGGTAAAATTGAACCCGGTGTCAAGGAGTAATGGAGCACTGTATTCATTGGGCGTGAAAGTAAATAGCTTACTAAAAGATGATGGCTTTTCATGGAAACAGAGTGACCACGGCAATTCCAGTGGGCTTGGAAACTGGGGCTTGCTTTGCTGATTATTTTGGCTGGGGTAGAGGGACAGTGTTTCTGGCAGAGCATAACGCTCTTTGTGTGCTTAAGACTTAAAGCATTTGGTTTGTCACCTTCGCTGTTCAGTTCATCCATCTCTGATCCTTTCCACCAGCACAAGAGCATTGTGTTACAAATTAAGGGACTGCTTTAAGTTCCCAAGATGTAGACAGGAATTTGCTCCTTCCTACCTGTAAGAGCTATTATTTTTATAAACATACTTTGCTTTTAATGAGGTGGGAAGTGGAAGCTTATGTCGGAGTGTCACTGGTGACCTTAGTTAGGTGTCTGCTCTTCAGCCACATGAAAAAAGGCCACCAGTGCTGATCGATGGAGACTGCGTTTTGCCTGTGGGGGGAGGCACGACTTCAAGCAACCTTCAGCTTAGCTCCAGTTGTCGTCACGATTCCTAGTTCTGTATCAATGTGCTTACAAGCTACGTATTGAAGTTGCCCATCAAGCCATTAAAACCCCCTGGGATGCCAGTGCTGTTCCCTGGAACATGTCGTGAAAGGGTCCGATCCCTTTGCCCGTGTGAATCTGGGATATGAAGTCCAAAGGCAAGAGAGAATGCTAGTCCAAAATAACAGGCAGCGAAATTAAAACCAGCAGGCAGCCTCTCAAGCCTTCATGGCATAGACCACTGCTAATGAAAAATTCAGAGGCAGTTTTGGCTTGATGACAGCACAGGAGCTTCCTTCTCCCAGGTAGTAACTGAGCCAAAACATTTCGTTCTACACATGAAGCTGCTACTGACTGAAGTAGAATTTGTTTAGATAAAGAAAATGAGAATTTGTTACTCTTTAAGAAATCTGCCAGCTAAACAGGAGTTACTAAAAGTGGTGTGTGTTATCAAAAGGAGAAACACCGGTGACTAGCAAAGGGAGAGGCGTTTTTCAAGGTGTTCTGCCGCTTCCCTTTTGGCTGGGGACTGCGATGGGCTGTTGTCCTGCCAGCTCGGCTCAGCTCAGTTCAGGAGCTTGCCGTGGCATCTATTGCTTTCATGAATTCTAACCTCAGCGAGTGTTTAATCAGGCCTCAAACACATCGACTTTTAGGAGGAGAAATGTGTGTTTCTGTTCAGGTATCACTGTCCCCCTTAACGTAATGAGTGACGGAATCGCTGTGCCTGACACATCCAGCTGCTCCCCTCCAGACAGTTTTCTTCCTGGCTTTTCCTGGAGGAAAAGCTGATGATGGGAACTTGCTGCTACCTTTCCTGGCATCAGCCAAAAGCCTGTTTTGGCTCCTGGTTTTGAGCTGACTTGAAATGGGGAAAAAAGAGGCATTAAGGGGTGAGCTTAAGGGTCTTGCCCAATTAAAAAAAGCTTGTGTTAGGGTGATAAGTTGTAAACATGTCCAGGTGGGTACAGAGTCAGTGTCTTCCTGGGACCTGGGTGTGCTGTGTAGGGGTTTGTTCTCCACTGGAATATTAAGTCACCTTTTTCAGTGGGTGATCCTGCCCCTCTGCTCTGCCCTGGGGAGGCCCTATCTGGAGCACTGGGCCCAGTTCTGGGCTCCCCAGTTCAGGAAGGACAGGGAACAACTGGAGAAGGTACAGCAGAGGACCACAAAGATGATGAGGGGCCTGGAGCATCTCTCTTATGAGGAAAGGCTGAGGGAATTGGGTCTTTTCAGTCTGGAGAAGAGAAGGCTGAGAGGGGATCTGACCAACACCTATAAATACTTCAAGGGTGCCAAGAGGAAGGGGCCAGTCTTTTTTCAGTGGTGCCTGGTGGAAGAACATGAGGAAATGGGCACAAACTTGAACATAAGAAGTTCCATCTAAACATGGGGAGGAACTTTTTCCCTTTGAGAGTGGCAGAGCCTTGGCACAGGCTGCCAGGGAGGTGGTGTCTCTGGAGACATTCAAAACCCACCTGGAGAAGTTCCTGTGCAACCTGCTCTAGGAGGACCTGCTCTGGCAGGGGGGTTGGACTGGGTCATATCCAGAGATTCCTTCCAACCCTGTATCATTCTCTGATTCTGTGATAGGGGCGCAGCACAGGCCCAAGACCTTGCCCTTGCATTCAAGACAGCGGAGAAAAGCTTTGGAGTTGGTTCCAATGTTCCGAGACGTCCTTTAGGAGGACAGGCAAATGCCTGAAGCAGTTCGTGCCTTTGCCACCTTTGCCGATGAACCAGGATGGTGCTGGTGGAGCTGGGCAGAAGTGCTGCTGCAGCTTTGCTGCCAGCAATTCCCCACGGCTGTGCAGAGCTGGGGCCCGGGCTGGTGTTCGGCTCCTCTGGACTCTGCCAAGGGCAAGCTGAAGTGTAACGAATGCTCTAATTAGCTCGCTCCAATTGCAGTGCGCTAAGCTCAGCCTTAACACCTACCTGCAGTTAATTAAAAGATGGGGTTGCTGAGATTTTATTAGTACAGTGTGTTTGCCGCTGGATGAAACACTGTGAGGAAGGTGGGTGAGCTGTGTGAATTGCCGGGGGTAGGTGATCAACTGAGCGCGGTGAACAGCGCCGTTTGGAGATCACCGGCCTACCAGGTGAGCCAGGGGAGAGTCAACCAGCAAACAAAAGAGTTTTTATCGTTCCCAGGCTGCTGTGCCAGCCTGTCTCCTGGATTTCTTAAAAGCTTTTAAGAAGAAAAATGTCTGAGCAGGTGTGTGCACATGATTCATTTGGCAAACGTGCTCAGCCAACTTCCCGGAGGGGAACTAAAATAATTTCCACATACAAGTAAAGCAAATAGCCTGCGTCTTGTTCATCCTACCAAGTGTTATTGACGAGTGCTGAGTAAGAGATCTCTGCAGAGCGGTGATGAAAAGGTTGGCAACTCATTCTGTGTGGTCTGGGTTACTGCAGCCTGGCTGGGTGGTATTGAATTGCGGGGCTTTTAGTCATCTCCACAGGCTGGTCAGCCTCAGCCACTAAAGCCTGAACTCAAATGTTTAAAAACTGTCACTCATGCTCTTAAACACTTGCTTAAGGTGTACTCTATAAAACCTGGAGACAATTTCAATGTGTGTCAAGTTCTTCCCGTTAAACATGTAGAAGAAATACTGCCTCCTAAGATCCAGCCGAAATGTTCCACTGCGGTGGCATTTGAGAGCAGTTATATTTGGCTCATCTTTGTTCCATGTCCAGTTTTACAACCACCAGATGACGCCCTAATGAAACATCAAAGAAAGCAGGAACGGTTGCACTTAAGTGCTCTCTGAAAGATGTATTCCGTGAGGTGCAGAGCTCCCACTCTGGATACGAAGGAATTTGGACCACAGGGCAAAAGGGGCCTTCGTCCTGCAGGCACAGCAGAAGCCTGACTTTCATTTAAAATCCTGACTTTCATTTAAAACAACACACACACACACAAACAAAAAGCTGTTTATCAGTGTGTTTTTTTCAGGATCATTTCCTCAAATATCTTGAGCCCTTCTGCTCTTTACTTATTAAATTTGGGGAAAGAGATGAAGAACCAGTCTTGCTGAATAAAACCCAAAAATCACATCTAAGAATTTTTTCTGAAATGAGAATGAAAGTGCTTTTGGAAGCTACCGAGCGTTTAAGTATTAGCTACAAATTTATGGATTTGGAGAAGAAGCCAGCTGGATGGAATGAACCCATTTTCATCTGTGGCTGGGTGAGACCTGCAGTCACTGCCCTCGCAGCGTTGTTTCTCGGTCAGTCGTAACAAAATTAATCCAATCTGGATGCTGAATCTAGATCTATAAATATATTTATTATAATATAACAAGAACTTAACAGTAAACATAAACTATATACAATACCATTACAGATAACCCTGTTTTTAATATTATTCACAGAAATAGCCAGTTTTGTTCCAGTGTGAGAAATGAAGAAATAAGCTAAATTGGAAATGTTGAATGTGTTTAGGTCTTGTTGACAGGTAGCACCTCCTTTGGAGGCAGACACACACCAACACTAAAATTAGTCCTGCCCCAGGCAGTTAGAAACTTGTGCTCCAATCTTTAGGTTCACACTTGCACCCTGTTTGACATAAATACTTTAAATGACATACTAGTATATAATTCTGTTGTGCTTATTTTTATTTTATTTTATTTTTTTTCCTTTAAAGAATAAATAAAACAACTGCATAACGAAGGCTGGAACCTCACTGTCAAAATGAGAGACTTGAGTCACCCTACAGCTTGACTCAGCTGACTTGAGCACTTTTTCTTTAAATACTGCAAGATACAAATTTCCTTTTTTTTTTTTTATTTTATAAACGCTTATTAATAAAATAAGATGATTAGCTAACCATCTGCATTGATTTCCCCGAAGCTGTAGGCAGACCTCCCTCTGTATAAAAAGGCTAGCGTATTTGGTATGAAATTCAACCAGATATTGACTGTAAGATCTCACCCACACCCCGTGTCGGACCCTCCTTGAATTCTGGGCACAGCATTTGGGATTGGAGTCTGCAAAGGCAAGTATGGCAACTTTTTTCCCTCTACTTGGAAAGAAATCAGGCAATCCTTAGCTTGGGGTTACTTCTTAACTTCTGAATTTTAAGATTCTTTCCCCTGTCCCCTCTACGTTTCCCGGTCCATCTCCCATTTGATCCTTTTTTTATGTATAAATTTAAAAAGAATTTCCACATCACAATGCTCTCTGGATAGACAATATTTTAATATATATAAAAATATAACCCCTGTGCTGTGCATATACTTACAACTCTACATAGTACTCGCTTTAAGTCTCTTATACTGGGCTTAAGTCTATGTGGTTTTCTACCATGGGATTTAAACTCGTACGTTTAAAATCTGTAAATAAGGGAAGTTTAAGGTTTCCACGCCTATGGGGGAAACTTGAAAAATAAAATAAAAAAGAAACTTCTCAGGCTTTACATAAAAGATAGTGGCGTAAATCCCAACGTAGGGGATTTTGGTTGAGAGCCAAAACTGAGGCATCTTCTCCCTTTGCTGAGAACGTGGTGTTCCCAGGCTCCGCTGGGTGTTCTGCTGCGATCCCGATCAGAAGAAGGGAAGGGCAGTGTTATCAGGAGAATGCCTCCGGAATGGAAACCGTTCTCACTGGGCATTATGGGAATCGAGCGCTGCCAAATTCGCTCATCAGCAGAAACCAGAAGGAAAAGGTTAGAAGCCCCCACCCCACCCCTGGGCAAGGCCACACGCGCCCACACAAGCATCACCGGGAGCAGAAACTTATCCAGCCCAACAGACCTTTCCCCCCGGCTCATCATTTTACTTGGAATTTATTACCAATGGCTATTCTTCTTCACCCCCCCGTCCCCACCTCACCCTCCCCCCCCTTCCCTCTGGGGTCTGCTCTCCAGAACTGAAAGATTCCTTTGATCTGCTGGAAGACTGACATCAACGTAAGCCATCTGTCACACAAGATTTCTCTCAGGCATTGGTATTGAAAAGCATGTATTTGTTAAAAACAAATGCAGGAATCAAAGTGGTAAGGACACTTTGACCTCTCAAACAGACTGATGCCTAAAGTGTAATAGTAAAACTAATCTGCATGGTTATTTTAAGAATCAAGCTTGAGCTCTAGAAGTACAATGCAGATTATTTTTTCTTTTTTTTTTTTTTCCTCTCTTCCCCAGCTTAAAAAATATGTGAAATTCTATTGCACCTGGGTTGACCAAAAGCCGACGTCCAGAACAAGTGCCACTATAACATCTAGTGACACCCTCGTATTATTAAGTTACAATATCTTACATAGCACGGAGCTCTCTGCTCCTCGTTCACCAAAAGGTGAGGATGATTTTTCTACATTCAATGTAGACACTATTCAAGACTTTAGAGCGATATGTTCACTGGCTGGCTTTGCTGCAGTTCTTAAGTAGTAGTATTCTCCTTGCCCGCTTTCCACAGGTACAAGCAGTTCTCCGTCCAACTCCTGGGCAGCGTCAGCCGCTCTGAATGTACTTCTTGATTACTACGCAGCCGTGTCGAAAAACAGGGCAGGGCATATTTGGTAGAAGTGTCCACGTATTTGTTTTGGGGTCGTAGGCTTCCATGTTTCCCAGGGCAGGTCCTTCGCTGCTAACGATCCCACCAGTGGCGTAAATTTTTCCATCCAGAACCACCGCGCTGTATTTAAGAAAAAAGAAAAAGAAAGTTTTAGTTATTCTTCTTACCCAGCAATTTTCTTTTTAGGCTGAAAACAAACCCAGTCTTTTGTAACACAGGGTAAGTAATGAACACACTTTTTATTATTATCTATATAAAGATGTGTGGGCATTTCTCTTCCCCCTCCCTTTTTCTCCCCCAAATTAATCCTTTTTGTGTTCCTTCCAGGTAGGCAAATGTTGTCTCTAATTTAAACAGCAGAAATTAGTCTAAGTGAGATGTTCCTCCAGCCTGCGCATGGATGGGATCTGCAGTAAATGCAGTGACACATCCCTGAACACCATGCACAGGCAAAAGCACTCCAAGCAATTTGGGGTCCCTGCTCCCTTGGTTGGAATAACCCCTTGCTTCAAGTTACTCGTCTGATTATCAATGAATGCTGCGAAGGGGGGAATAGAAACCCTCCCAAAAATACTCTGTCGCTTCAACCCCTTCCACGGTGGCAGAGCCTGGAGGTCCTGCTGACCTGTCCTCCTTGTGCGCCCAAGAGGGCTGGTGTCAAAAGCTAACCCGGGGCACAGGAGCTGATGGCTGGGATGTGCAGGTGAGGGTTTGGCACACAAGCTGCATGCTGCCCTCTGAAAAAGACACAAGAACCTTACTGCTTCTTAAAAACGAAAGTGTTTGACCTCAGACACCTCTTGCAAATCAAGCATAATGAGGCCGGACTAATCCCGTGCTCCGTAGGCTCTTGCTAGAAGGGAAGGTGCAGAGCTGTGAAAGGTTTTTGAAATAAAAATTGCCTTTCGGCCTCATCTCTTCCTCCTCCCTCCCTCCACTTAACCCCTTGGCCTCTCCAGCAATAGTGTGCAGGGTATGACACTCGCGTGGTGCTAATGAAGGTGGGTGGCGAGGGGCTGGGCTCCCATGTGTGTATCTGGAAGGGACAGAAGGACAACGGAGCCAGCAGCAGCCAAGTGGGAAAAGCCTCTGCAGGGCTGTCATGTTCTCCCTGCTGCTTCCCTCTGCTTTTCTGCCTGAGTTTGTCCCCCAACATTTAAAGATGTTAAGATGCAGAGGGCTGGCCATGTTTCTTCTGGTGGTTGGGGTCCCCTCCAAGAGGTCTTCTTGTGGTTGGATCCCTTCCAAGAGCAGCTGGTGGGTGGTTGTGTTGGGGAGGAAAAAGAGACCTGGAGAGTGCATGTCAGAGGACAGCAGGGAGAAAAACAAGGA
Organism: Thinocorus orbignyianus; assembly: GCA_013400375.1. Classification (NCBI taxonomy): domain Eukaryota; kingdom Metazoa; phylum Chordata; class Aves; order Ciconiiformes; family Thinocoridae; genus Thinocorus; species Thinocorus orbignyianus. The sequence goes on from VXBW01007089.1 coordinate 814,464, forward strand.
GAGGAAGACAAGAAATTAATTGCAGCAGAAAAGGTGGCCTAGATCTAAGAAGCTGGAGAAGGGCAGTAACCCTGTAGGCTTGGTGGAAGCAAAGTCGTTTCTTTAGCTAATTTTGAAGTAGCGGGAAGAAGAATAATGAAAAGTGATAAAGGCAAAAGACAGAGAGTGCTGGAAGACCCAGGATCAACTGAGACTAAAATGGCACCGACTAAGTAATGTGCTTCTGAAGAACACAAAACTCTGATGTCCTTGTGGAGAAGCAGAGCCCAAGGTTAAAAATAAACCCACAATGACAACAGTGAGGACTCAAATAAGCCTAGTCCCTGGGTACTGCCAGGAAATAGGAAATAATGAGAATCTTGTCAAAATAACTGTTAATCTGAAAGGAGGAGGAAGGAGAGAGAGACTTGAAACACTTGATTAGAGCCTATCCACAAATCAGCAGGGCTGGATGATACATAGCCCAGGGTCCTGAGGGAGTTTGCTAATGAACTTACTGAACCACTGGTAATTATTTTTGAAACGTCGGGGAGAAATGGGGAAGAACGAGGACTTGAGTAAAGCAAGTGTCATCCTGAAAGACAGCTCTGAAAGAGAAGGAGCCCACCTCCAGAGGAGCCAGAGCTGGCGGCAGAGAGGGCATTGCCCAGCAGGGACTCCTGCCAGGGCTGAGGTCCCTACGGAGGGAGCCAAGGTGGCAGGACCAGCTGACCCAGTAAATTGGACAAACACGCAAATTAAACTGTGGTTTAGGACTTAAAATATTTGTTGGGGGATGGAAGCCCATCTCTGTACTGGAATAAGTCCCTATTTAAAAGCAAGTCAGGCTGGGAGTTACAGCTGGCACAATGTGGCAGGAGGTGGGGGGAGGACAGTCCCACTCCACAAGACAGTCCTGATGTGGTGGAGGGGCTGCTGGAAGAAGCAGGGTGAGTATTTAGAAATGAAGCCATGAGGTGGTGGTTGCTGTTTATGTTTCACTTTTTTTTAACAGTGAAAGTGAAGGAGATGGAATCTTTTTGAATCGGGATGTGGTTTGGGATGTGCTGGGCAGAAGAGCGTCCAGTGCCAGAGACGGGCTGCAGGATAGAGCAGCTTTGCTTGGTCATTAAATGCTGCTCGATCATTTAAAAAGCACCCCTACTCAAAGCCTGACAAAAAAAACCCAACAACCAAACAAAGTGTCAACTAAAGCAAAGGTCCCCAAGAGCAAGCTGGCTGCAGAACTATCAATAATGGGTAATTAAATGAAATACCAGCATGGAGCACAGAGCCTGGGGCTGGTTCCATCGGTGTTAATGCTCAAGGTCCACTGCCCATGAATTGCCTCAGCTAAGTTTTAATTTTCCAGCGTGGAATGCTGGTGTAGATGACAGCACCTCACAGCAGCGCAGGAGAGACCCTCAGTGGCTGTTGCCATTTCCATACGGGACTTGTCTAATACTTCACTGCCCTGTTACCTGAGGAGACTGCTCTGCAGGGAGCACTTGATCTGGATGGGAAGAAGGGGACGGACAGAGGGAGGACCCTCTGCAAAGAGCTTTCCATCCAGGCTGTAGGTGACCCTGGAACAGCAACCAAGCAACCACCAGCCCTTCCCAGCTGAAGTCTGGCCTTAAGTGCTCAGTACCCCCTTAGGCATCCAGTGTCAGGTCCCTAAACAGAGACATTGGTGCTTTACAAATTCCTCTGCAGCATCTTAGCTGCCCACATTTCTTCTAGTAAAGCCTCCTCTGTGGCATCTCCAGGAGCAGCTACTCTTAAGCTGGAGCTGCTGCCACCGTAGAGCCAAGCACACCTTCCCCAAAAGCTCTAGGTTGTCCCCCCAGCCCATGTTCTGGATTAGGGGTTATAGCGGGTGGGCAGATGCTGTTCTTGTTCTCCAGCACCTGGACTATGGGCTCTAAAAGATGTCTGTGACCAGCGGCTGAGACAAGCAGCTCATACTGTAGCCTCCCATCACGGTGCTGATGCACTGGGGAAGAAATGGATGCTGAATTCCACCCTTGGAAAGACAGTATGAATTTTAGACAGTGATTAGATGAGCTTCTGCCCCCTCCCCACGGTGTTCCCACAGACAGGACTAGCATAACGCTTCACCTGTGAGTCCTGCCTGAGGTCAGGAAAATCAGCCAGCTACTCCTGCTACCGGGAAACAGGCAGCTCTAAGTACACAGCAGGTTCTTACACGTGCAGGGGACTTTGGAGACATTCTGGCATCTCCAGGGCTAAAGTGGCAGGTAGGTACTCAAGATCAATTAGGAGTTTAGTCCTAGATGGCTGCTGCTTTGCAGTATTAGGACAATCACTGCTAATTTCTAGGACCTTAGGGAATAGGAAACTCAAGTGGGCTCTAAAACCTTGAGGAAAGTGAGTGGAAAGGAGTATGCTCATTGCTCTCTCTTCATTACCGTGACAATATTTCTTTTCTCCCCTCCCTTCCATCCCATCAGCTGTAAAAACATCGTTACCAAGGCTGATGTACAAAGAAAGGAATAATTACAATAATTAGGATGCGAGTTTATTGCTCGGTGCCATTAATCCTGAGAGATAAAATGATTACAGGCTGTCAGAGCCTGGGGAGGGAGGAAGCTCCGCTCCACAGAGCCTGGCTGCGGGAACACCAACCCTCCCCAGTTTCGGGGGCAGTGGGACCCCCTCGTCTCTCCAGCAGCACGCCCCGGGCCAGGGGGTGTGTGAGCAGCATAGAGATGGAGGTCACTTCACCTACTCCTTCCAGGAAAAGACATTTCAACATTTTGGAAATTATTAGCCAGCAGGCTAACAACCGTGCTTCCTGCTCCCCGGGTAACTACTGCTCTGCATGAGAGAGGCCTCCCCTACATCCCTGCAGCTGTCACCCGTGGTACCAGGGCCTCCTTCATCACCCAAACCGTGAGCAGTGTCAGAGGATCACACTCTGACTGTCCCCCAACACTGCCACCACTAGTCTAGTCCGTCTCTCACCTCCACAAAGCTATGAATCACGCTCCTAAGAAAACCCCAGCGAGGCTGAGGGGCACCAAGGGCTGGTGCGGACCTGGCTGCCCGTGGTTGGAGAGTTTGTGTGATCTGAACACCCTTTAAATCTCCTCTCTGCCTACCCACCTTGCAGTTCTTCCCCAGAAGATCGCTCTCTGACAGCTGACCACTAAATGACTTGATGGACAAAGCCACTCATTGAATCACAGACTCACAGAAGAGCCGCTGCTGGAAAGGACCCCAAAAGAGCATCTGGTCCAACCTTTTGTAGGAAATGGAGCCTTGGTGAGATTATCTAGCACCCTGTCCAACCCCATCTTGAAAGCCTCCAGCAATGGGGACTCCACCATGACCCTGGGGAGCTTGTCCCAGTGACTGCACTGTAAAAAACTTCTTCCTTATACTGAGATCAAACTTCTCCTGGGGCAACTTGTACCTGTTGCCCCTTGTCTCCTCTGTGTGGCTTCTTGTGAAGAAAGAGCCTTTATCTTCCTTTCAGCCGCCTTTTCAGCACTGGCATGCTGTGATGAGGTGCCCCTTGAACCTTCTCTTCTTCAGGAAAGAGACCCAATTCCTTCAGTCTTTCCTCACAAGGCAGGTTTTCCAGCCCTTTGACTATCTTCGTGGTCCTCCTGTGGACCCTCTCCAGTCTGTAAACATCTTTTTTGAATTGGGAGGACCCAGGTGTGGCCTGACAAGCACTGAGTGGGATGATGACATCTCTGTCTCTGCTAGCAACACCCCTGCAGATGCAGCTCAGGCTCTGAATTGCCTTTCCATTGCTTTTTAACCAACCTTTGACAACGTGTGAGCAAACCTGCTCATGCTCTGGCTCAGGTGTGGGGCATCAGGGCTCAGCACACATGAGCTGGAGGTCCTTTCAGTGAGGACCCTGCTCAGGCAACTCAGCTGCCATTGGTTTGGTGGCCATCTTCCCACCAAGGGTGTCAGGGACCCTCTGCTTTTCATTCAGAAGCATCTTAGAGTGGAAGTCTCCTGATGGGCAGTAGGTTGGAAGCATCTCAAAGTGGGAGATGTCAGCTTCTCTTTTCTGTAGTGTTTGAGAGCCAAATGCCTGGGAGCTCCTGCTCCAGCCCCTCTCTCTCCAGCTGTGATGGCTAGACACAGCAGCAAGAAGTGGGACTACCAGCAGCATTCCTGTTATTCTTTTAAAATTTCCTGTTTAGTTCTAAGGACATCAGTCTTATCAGGAAATGTTAAAAAAAGAAAAAAATAATAATCCTATATTGTAATATCTAGGATTGTAGAAGAGATTTGAAACAGCTGAATTGGCATGTTGTTTTGATTCCCTGAAACTTAATATCTTCTGAGTCCACAAACAAAGCTCCTCTCACTCCTGTCTATGCAGGCACACGCGCTCACTAATTTATTTGGAGCGGTTCCATAAAGGTTATTAAATATGATCAGTTAGATGATAGACACAGAATCTGCTTAGAAGAAATAAAAATAAAATAAAATCACTGCATTTAGCAGTGGATGAATTTCTTGCCCTAAGATTTCAGGAGGGTTTTCTTGGAGGTGGAACTGAATCGTCACCTGTGTGGGTGATGGGATAGAGAAGCCTGCAGGGCACCAGGTACCGTGGGAAGTGGCTCCGTGCGGTGTTGGGCAGAGCTGCAAAGTGCTCCTGAAGCTTTTGCTTAAACCTGGGACCTTTCAGTGAAACCCGTGTGGTGGTTTGTAACGCTGAAATGAAAGGCACATCCATGGGTGGGGGTTCTCTGGGTGCCAAAGTGTCCCGAGCTCGGTAGAGGTGCTGACAACCTGGGTGGCTGTTTATGGCTGGGGTGGCAGCCAGGTTGTTATGTTGGAGAAGGCTGGAGCTTGGGTGGCCACGTTGTGCTGCCAGAGGTGTCATCTTTACAATGAGATGGATAAATGAGGGTCCAGATTAGTCATGGTCAATTAGGATGATATCATGCCACTTCTTGGAGCGGGATTATTAGTGTGGGTGTTTTGGCCAAGCTCCAGCGGTATTCTCCCCTACTCCGTGAGCACTTTCCCTTGCTAATGATCCAAAACCATCATGTGGCATTGTTGCTTATTGCTGAAAACCAGCAATGTTTTATTCCAACGTCCGTCGCACTTCAGTAACGGCCCAAGTGCTCTGTCTGTATCAGTCACGCTCTAATGCACACCAAAATCCTTCATGTCATAAACCGCTACAGAAATTATTGCTGTTCGTCTGGCACGGGAGTTCTCATCCGCTGTCCGTGGAGCACAGTCCCAGCCACACGTCTCCTTCCAGATAGGCTGGAAGATTTTTGGTTTTCCCTTCTGGACCGCAAATGCTTCCAGCTCCAAATGCTGCCTGCTGAACAGACCAGCCTTTACGTCTGCAGGCTTGAGAAGAGCAGAGCCATTAAGGAACCGTGCTCTGTAATAGCTTCACCTGGGAATATCCATCCAAACAAGCTCAGTTCTCACCCCTTCCAGCGCCTGGAGTTACCACAAACTTTGCAACGAGGAAAGGAAGCAGCTGGGGGAGTCCGTGGCTGGTGCTGTACATTAGCAATGCCTGGTAGTTAAGCACAGGAGTCACCATGCTTCACTGTTCAAGAACAAGGGCTTATTTAAAAAGAAGAAGCAGGAAAAAGAAAAAAAATATCCACAAACTGACCCTGGTTTTGTGCTGTTCTGCCCGAGTCGAAGTTTTATTAAAGATTTCCATTCGGCAGAACCATCTAATAAATCTTACTGGTTAACAGTCAGAGGAGGAGGAAGAAAATGCTTTTCTGGTGTCTGTTGGGAATTGCTGGTACTAAATTAGCTGCTCTGGAATTACTGCTGGCACCATCACGCTGCCGCTGTTGCCCCGTGGAGGCTCTCTGTAGCACACGCCTGTTTGCACGCCGCCTGCATCCTAAGCGAGCAGAGTATGGAATTTTTAATCATGCACAGAAACACATTCAGTGTTCTTTTTGCTCACGGAAAAATAGACTCTTGAAGGGCATGGAGGGAAGGGAGAGCTCCTGCCTGCAGAGGGAGGACTCTCCAGCGCTGGAGGGGAGGAATCTCTTTGCAACTCCTTCTGGAGGTCGGTGTCCAGCAGGGCAAGGTGTGATCATCCCGGCCTCTTCAGCCCTGTCAGCTGCCACCTCTGCCTCCAAAAAGCCCATAAATGAACAGGACCCGCCAAACCGAGGTGCCCATGGGGCAAACACACTTGCCTGATGCCTGGGAAATGTCAAATATTTCCCTCACCCTCTAAGTGTGGTGTGGAAGATGTTCAAGATCTGTGTGTGAACTCTCAGTGAATTTTTAAAGACTTCAGGCATGTTAAAACTCTTTGCCCATTTGGCTCCACCCCTGAAAGGGTTAATTCTAGGACAACACAAATTTCTTACTTTTGTCCATCAGGCTGGGCTTAATCTGCAAACGATGCTTCATTTTCTCTTCTGTTGATTTTGAGCTGGAGAACTGAGGCACTTCTTTCTTTTTTTCATTAGAAATAATTTAACTTGGTCTTAAAACCATTTGAATGGACTCTGACTTTTTTCACACGTGGGGACTGTCACACACATTGCTTTTCCCTGTCCTCGAATCCATCATGATCCCTACTGACGAGGGTGAAGAAACAGTGCAGATAAGAAGCAGAAGGGATGTGGCCAAGATATTTTCCCCAGCAAATTTGGTATTGAGTGATTCCTGGTGAGAGGAGATCAATAACACGCAGTTAATTTTTAAGTTGTTTATGTTGCTGCTTTTAAACCATGTTTTTTGTGATCCATGCTAATGAGCGGAATGAGGAATTTATAGATTCACAGGCTAAGGTCAGAAGGGATCTCTGTGCTTAGTTAATCTGAGCTTGCATATAGGCAGGCCATGAACTTTTCCTCAGGCAGTATTTCTCTTGGAAATGTATCTAATCTCCTCTTAAAAACACCCAGCGTTGCTGAATTCGCCCCCTCCCTTGCTGGTTGGCCGTTTCATTACCCTTGCTGCTGGGAAAGTGCCCCACTTCAAGGCTGAGATGTGTAACTTGACTTTCTAGCCCTTGCAACCCACAACGCCTTTGTCTGCCAGGCTGAAAGCTTTTCCAGTGATGGAGTCACCTCTCAGCCTTTCTTTGATAAACTCCTGAAATTTCACGTCAAAGATCTGATTTGCAACCCGGGGTCACTTCTGCAGCTTCTCTTTGAACTTCTGCTGCTATTTCCACGTGTTGATGTGCGGACCCAAGGCCTGCGCTCATCTCGCCGGCGCCCTCACGCCGCAGCGCTCGCTCTTCCCAGCCTCAGCTTGTTTTCATTTCGGCATCGGGGCTCATATTATAGATATCCAATATTGCAGTGACCTTTTATCCACCCCACTGCGACGAGAGCTCATGTTGTGTGGCGCTGAGGGGCCGACTTTGTGTCCTCCTGCGAGGGCCTGGCTTTGGAAGGGGAGCAGGGCTGCTCGCGACGGGGCTCCCTCCGTGTGTTACTTTGAATTTAAAAGGCTGCTGTGAGACCATCTATCCGAGGCATGCAGATAGCTGGCAAGAATAGCTCCTCCTGTTAATATTTCTTTTAACCCACCAAGTTTTACACCACCTGCAACCTTTTTCCAGGGGAGGTTTTCAATTACCTGGGTTGTTGGTAGATATATTAAATAGCACTGAAGAAGAATCAATGCTTGCTACCGGTGGCCTTGCTCAATGATATCTTCTCATTAACAACTACATTTTGAGATCTGTCAGTGAAGCAGATTTAATCTCTCTAATGTGTGCCTTGTTAATTCCATATAATACCAGCCAAATACCTTGGAGAAATTGCAGTATATTATAGCATCACAGTTGTCTTTAGCAGCCAAGCGTGTTTTATTAAAAACCAAAACAAAGAACAAAAATCCCCCCCTGCCTCTCCCCCAAAAGCAGAAGACAACAGGATGGCTTAACAAGGCCCATTTTCCAGGAAAGCACTTTGATTGCTATTCATTATATTATTAGTATCTAGTTATTTGTTGATGAAATCCCAAATTAACCACTCTGGTATTTTGCAGAGGACCAACATCAGGCTAAGTGAGACCACTTAGCCTGATGTTGGTACTTTGCAAAATTAATTACTGCACTAAAATTCTCCTTCTCACCTTTTCAAAATATGGAAACACTTTGGCAGTGCCCTGATCCATCCTGAACTGTAAGAGTTATTAAAAATCAACACTAGTGGTTCAAACAGCTTCTCAGCAAAGTCTCTAAAGACACCTGCGTCCAAGATGACTCAGTTGCCTGATTTGAGAACTTAATTTCTGACCTTTTTCGTTCCCATTTTTCCTCCCTGCCAACGGTGACCGCTTCTGGTCCCCTCGCAGCAGAATATGGAACCAAACCTTCTTGCTCTCTTCTGAATACAGATGAGAAATACCCATCCCATTAGTTTGTGCTACACTTTGCTACCTCATCAGCCTTATCGGCAATGGTTTTATAACTCATTAAAAGTACAAATTTGATCCCAAAAGGTTTAAAGTGCCTTTCTTTTCTTAGCTCTTAGTACTTCCCTGGTTCCCCCAGCATCCTGTAGTAGCAGCCAGTTTTTAACCTATTTGTTACTGCTAACCCCCCATTTTCCCTATTTCCATATACATACATAGTTTATTTAAGTTTTGTCATAAGTTTTACATTTACTTTTGGCTGAAATATTTTCCCCAGTATATTTAGGAATTTTTGAAAGTGTGCCTTTTTTTTGGCATCCAATAGGGATACAGTGAACTACTCGATTTTTGGTGCCTATCCCACTATAAATGTAGGTTTCCAGTCCAATGTTGCTAAGGCTTTGGAAAAAAATTAAAACCTTGAAGTTACTTTTTATTGATGACTGTCATATTCTACTTATGCAAAGTCAGTTTATTACACTGCCTAAGCAGCAGCTAATATTTAGGCCACCAGTTTACTCTCCTTGGTCCATCATAAGGTCTCCCACTGGATTCCCTTCTTCAGGGAGCAGAGCAAAGCATCCCTTCCCATTTTAAACCTTGGGAAGTTTTCAGGCGAGATGCTCAGCCAACAGCCCCTGGTTGAAATCACCCACGACTCTGCAATTTCTCTTGTAGTGTATTCCAGATGCATAATTAACAATTTTTTTTTGTGTGTGTGTTATGTTTTACAAAACAGAGATGTTCAAAGAGCAGCTCATCTCTCTCTATGGGATGATACGGGGATGTATCAAATGTACAAGTCCCTTCTTGTAATTTTTTCTGACTAGGGCTCCAATCCTGAGCTGCACTGTACCCTTGATTTCTGGTTTGCAGGAGCAAAATAGCATTAGCAGCTGCTTGAGCGCTGCAGGCTGCTCCTCATCCTGCTTTGGATGGGACAAGGGATAGTTGATCTTAGCCAAGATGCACACAGCCGCATCCACCAGGGACCGAGTCGGCTTCTCTGACCCTTTTGCTAACAACAAAATATGCTTCAGCAGCCAAGAGAGGGCGCTCCTTAAATTAATAAAAGAAAGGAAAGAGAAAAAAAAAAAAAGAGAAAACCAGAACAGCAAAAAGAGAGAAACCGGGCATGCTTTCTTAAGAAGAATTTTTTTCCACCAAAACGAAAGGTTAAATGCGACAAGTTAAAACATGGAGGTGTTTTTCAACCTTAGGATGGAGAGCAGGGCCACCCCTGGGACAAGGAGCAGTGCTTTGGGCTGAACCTTTCGGAGATGTGGGTCCGTTGTGGGTCTGGCTGCTGCCCTGTGGCTGCTGTTCCTTGCACCCCGGCCAGTGTTTTGCCTCGGCACTTTCCCACACAACCCCTTCACCCTGGTTCTGCTCAGAGCCTCAAGATGCTGCATTGGATATCGATACCAACCCCTCACCCAGTACCCAGTGCGAGGACCAGGGATGGTTTTTCCCCATGAAACTGATAGCCTGGCCAGTTCCCAGTGCTGGGACCTGCTCTGCAAGGGGCTGGCACTGCAGAAAGCCTGAAACAAGCCCGTCTTTCTGTAACAGCCACGTAATACCTTTTAAAAGGCCTTTAAGTGCTGCCAGTACATGCCGTGGGTGCCAAGTTTTATTTTTGTCAGCCAATTTGGGAAGTTTGTTAAACCTGTGCCTGGGATTGGGGAAGCAAGCCCAAAACGCAATCAAAAGCACGTAATAAATAATAATTAATATCATTGTGTGGTGCTTACTCAGTATTTCTTTTCTTTCAAGGCTCTTTTAGCTAGTTAGCAAAATCACGTTCCACGTTATGGTGGCCTCTCCTGCAGCAGGTATTTATCATCCTCCGGTTACACACGGCAAACTGAGGAAAGAAGCATTCCTGCAGTCTGCTGGGGGAGCCCAACACATGTCCCTCCCCGCGACCCATCAGGCTTGAATGTGAAGACACGCAGGAACCATAGATGGGCCCTGGATGTGGACTTTGGGAAATGTTATACCCCTGAACACATTATGAAAAAAGAGATGAGCCAAACCCCCAGGAGGTCCACACCTCCCATCCCCTCGCCCCTTCCCCGTTAGGCAGTATTAGATTATTTATCAGCAGAAAATGTTAAGGCACCAGTAATTCAGTTTTAATGGTTTTTCTCACCTGCAGAACTGCCTGGAGTGGTTCATGTTGGGACCTGCTTTAATATTGCCTTTTTCCGGGTCATAGATGGTGGTTGCTCGTGCATAAGCTCCTCCAAGAATAAAGATGAACCCATTGAGAGTGACTGCAGGAGCGTATTTGTTATCTGTCAATGGAAAGCAACACTGAGATCAGTTTTAGGCTCAGGTTTAGAGACTGTTTTTTTAATTTATACATTCCCCTTATTTATAAATAAGTCACGTCTCTCTAAACCTCCAAGGCTAGGGAAAGAAAAATGAGGAAACCTTTCCTGGTTTTGTTCTTCTCTCTCCAAGTTCTCAAAGGCACTTTTAAAGTTCATCAGTCCTTCATGCCCCAGTACGCACCTCCCTCTAAACTGGTGAAGTACAATTATCCTCTCCCGAAGCCTAATGGAGTCACCGTGAAAGCTCCACTCTTACATATGAAATTAAGATGTCAAGTTGTTTCAGAATTTTGAATTGCTTCAAATTTTAACTCAGATGCTTCCCATGGCTCTGCAGCAGCAACGTACAGAAGAAACCCACAGTGCAGAGACACCCTTAATAATATCCAAGAGTTGATTCTCTTTTGTATTCTGCTTTTGCTTGTGGGAAGGTCACCCACATAACCCAGAAGATTTTCTGAGACCCATTTTTTCATCTGTCTTGTAAATTCAACTGTATTTTTGTTTTCAGATGTGTGTGTACCTCCAAGCAGTCCTATATTTTAGCAATGACCTGTGTGAGGTTGGGGTTTGAAATTACCCAAGTCCCTTTTATCCTAAGTCAGGTTCAATCAGAGTTTCCAAGGATGCTTTAAAATTCTTGTGTTAGCTGTGGCATTATTAGAAATATTGGTAAAACCAACCATAAATTATCAACTAAAATAATTCTAATTTAATTAGCTGACTTGCCCCTTATGCTGCTAGCACGCCATATGCACATTATTAAATATGAGCCAGTTGGGCTGAAATTTCTCATGATGGTGTCTGTCTTGATGCGATACAGTTTTTTTTTAATCAACGTTTAAGTGAAACCAATCAGCAGTGTCTGGGAACAAAAGACGGGAAAATACATCGCTTTATTTGAGTTAAAATAAACCTCACAACCAGTTCTCTAAGAAGCAAGTGCCTGAGCCCTTTGGGGCGCAAAGCAGACGTTGCCTGAGTGGTTACCCTGGTGCCAGCGGACACTTCTATAAAAATTATCCATATATAGCTACAGAATCATAGAATTGTCTAGGTTGGAAGACACCTTTCACATCATCTAGTCCAACCATGTTAAAGCCACTCCAAAATCTGCATTTTAATACGCTCAGCAATGGGCGATTCTCTTGCATCTCCAGTGGAGAACCAGCCTGGATGCAGTCCTGTCAGCTTCAGCCCCCGCAACCCTCCTCCCCAGCACAGGACTACACTCCTTATCTCTGGTAATGGCCTCTACATAACGTTGAAGGCATCTTTATATTCCTCCAAGCTCTACAAAGACTCTGACTGTGTCCTTTTAGGAAGACAGCAAGAGATGGGCTTAACCCAGCCCCAGCAGCTTTACTTTTGGCATTTGCTTACCTCTCGCACAGCTGGCGTCGTAACCCTGAGGTTCTTGTAAAAGCACCTTATTCCATTAAATATTTAACAAGAGATTTAATTTGACATGAGTTAAGTAAAAGCTGATGAATTTCTCCAGAAGAGAGATCATTTCCTTAACTGGGGTTTGAACTGGTTAAGCCAGAAGGAAAATAATGGGTTTGTGGTGTCTGCTTGCTGTTCCAGCATGGCCATGGGGTGGTCTGGCTCAGTCCAGCTCACCCCACGTCGGTGGGTGCCCAGGGGGATGGATGGGGGCGCAGCACCCGGCATGAAAACAGGCAAAATATGTTATGGGTTAAAGTCGGGCTCCTATTACGCTGAGTATCTACAGGCATATGTCAAAAAAACACGGATGTATTAGGAAAATGTCACTGATCCTTGGGAACAGATGGGAAGAAACTAATTCATCCAGAAAATAGAACAAGGAGTATTCAGTTTCTCCTCGGTGCCACTAAGCCACTATAATTCATCAGAAAGACTTATCTGTCCCAACAACCCGTCTCGCATCCCTTTCCAAATCAGACTTGCATATGTGACATTTTTTCCAGTTAAGACACTCACCAGAAATTTTCCATATTTAATTATCACATCTTCCTGGGTGTTTTATTTTTTTTTCCTTTGACTAGCACTGTTTTGAAGGAGAATGAAACTCTAGTATAAAAAAAAAAAGAACTTGAATCCCAAATCTCACAGGGAAATTATTTGGGGCTCCCTCAAGGCAGCAGTGACTTCTCAGGAGACTGAATCACTGAATTCACGTTCCTTTTTGTTAAAGAAAGTGAGGCAAACCCCTTGGTTATTTTTATAGTGACTCTTTTTTCCTTTCTTTTAAATAGACAGTCTGATATTCTTTTTCTTTCTGGTTTTTTTTTTTTTGAGAGGTAATTGAACTTGATTCTCATCAATTTTTCAATACATCACCTCTCTGTTGTCTTTCTTTTGCTTTTGGTTTTAGCTACAATTTCATAAATTGGTATAAAGTAAGCCTGAAATAGATAAACAGAGAAATCTCTGCTGTTTCTTTCAGGAAGGGAGAAGTTCATAGCAAACAGTACTCTGATCTTGATGAAGATATGGCAGAAAGACACGAGGGACACCCCTCCAGAGATAGGCAGAGAGAAAACAGTAAGGTCGATTTTTGTTTTGTTACCATGGAGGCAGAAATTGGTCATGGATACAGGCAGCTTAAAAAACTCATTCTGGCTACCTAGGTGTGGATGACCACCTTTGGTCTTTCCCCTTACTTCATCCCAGGTGCTACCCACAATCTTCCCTTGTTATTGTCCTTTCCAGGACTTGGAAATCTCGTGCAAACACGCAGGAGAGTCCAACTTCTGTCACTGCTCTAGGTCCTTAACACGCTCACAGTGAGAGGTGGGCGGCTGGGGAGTCTAATGATGCAAAAGCCTGGTCTGGTCGGGCTTTTTGGTCAAAGGTACTGGGTGTGAACACAAGCTCTTATGGGTCAGAGGCTTCTGTGGGATACAGCAGGGACACTGGTTATTTCAAAAGTCTGCCAAAGAGAAGGAAGAGAAGGGAGAGAGCATGCAAGCAGAGGAACAGCCTCCTTTCCCCTCCAAATTTCAAGTGTTGGGGTTGTTAGATATAGTAATCCATTTCAGGCTGGAAAATCTGAAATGGGATTTGTCCAGGACAGCAAGCACATTTGAGATTAAAAGGCAGAATAAACGTAAAGGAAATAATAGATAAAAGGTACTCTTCTCTCCAAGTGGATAACATCATAACATTATTCTCCTTTGCTGTTACCATAGGAAAATATGCAAGTATTTCTATTCTAGTGACAGGTCATTGCGGGAAGGGGTACGCACTCAACGACAATCCTTGAGCTGGAGGTGCACTTCACATGGGGTTGACAATTTAACCTACTGGTCTTCTCCTGCCTGAATAACAATAGCGTGCTGTCTGTGATGTGTTTCATGGCTGTCGTATCCCTCGCTACATTATATGGTCAAGTAGCACAGCTCTGCTTTCCCTTTCATGATTGCTTAAAGATCTTACGTTGCCCTCCCGTAAAGCACTCGGTCAGAGACTGAAGTGGCATTACAATGAATGGCAGCAGCACTTCATACGGAAAAAGGTTATTAAAACCAAGCCAGCCAAACATTTTTATCAGGAGGAAGAGATGCGGGTATGCCACCAGTCCAGATATAATACCAGCTGAAAAGTTTCCCCGCAGGCATGTGTGGCCGGAGTCAAGGGGTTGATGCACATGATGAAGCAGATTGGAGAAAGGAGACTAGTTAACAGAAACTTAATCTATTTTAATAGTATGTGACTCATTCCCTCCCTGAATACTATGCAGACAAGCTCAAAAATGGCATAGTAATGGATAAGATAACGTCCCTTGGCCATCGGGAGACTGTGGTCTGATCCTTCACATGGCTTATGAGGCCCAAGTGCAGCTACTGCAATTAAGAGTGGGCTCTTGGATGTCAGCCCTTCTGGCACAGTACTCTCCTGCCAGTTCAGTTCTCATAACCAGGCATCTGATCACAGGGCCCTATGGTTCCCCCAATGACCCTTGAGGTTCTCCTCCTCAGACACCCCAAAGCTGACCATGCTCCCTTGCAAATGTTGCATTTTGTCTGTCCGTGGTGGCAGATGCCCCGTGCCAAAGAGGAAGCTCCACCTGCCACCGTGGGGCAATTTCTGCATGAAATTCATCATCAATGGGCAAAATGTTGATGAACTGAAGAGAGTTGGGCAAAGCACGGCCACAGAGATGAAGCAGAGGTAGGAAGTGACAGGGAAGATGTGCTAAAGAGCAAAAAATACTGACTTTGCTGGGTAGAGGGCAACGTGAGTGTGTGCGAGTGGAACACATCAAGGAGTGGGAAAAAGCCACTCTGAATAGAGGATATGGCAAATACAGAGAAGTGGGTGAGACAAAGGAGAGAAAAATTCAAGCTCACTAGTGGGAAAAACACTTAAGAAAAATAGGTTGAAGGCTGAGAACAAACTCTCATTGCTTCAAGACTTATAGGCGAGAGCCAGCCAAACCCACACATGGGTACTGAACTACTGGCCTTGGGGAGAGAGATAGGCCAAGACATACATCTGATTTTTCTTGTAAAGTCTAAAAATAAATTAATGGGAATCATTATGCATTTGAAGCAAAAGAAGCCATGGGACAGTGCAGTAAAAATGCACAGATGCTGCTAATGCTGTTTTCCAAATATTTCTTGCATTCTTAGCTCTGTTATCATCCCAATTTGTTTGGACATATCACTGCAGGAGTAAGCAACACGGTGAGGAACTAGATACTTGGATTAGATACCAAAACTGCTCATAGATCTTTGACATCTGTATTTCCATAGTTCTTACCAGATTTTAAAATTCAATAGTGGTGATGTTTAAACACTACTTTTCTCACAGTCCAGAAACATTAATAAAAACGTGTAATTCCACCAGCACAGACACTGTGTGTTCAGGGTATCAAAAAAGGTGTATTTTAGACCCCTGGCATGAAGGCACAACGTGAACTAAGAGGCAGTGACAAGATAATTAGGCTTACTTACAATTACTGACTTTAGCACCATCTTGTTAAATAAGACAAACTTCAGGAAGCCGGGCATCAAATACATTTTTAGCAGAGCTATGATGTAGGACAGCCTGGCAAGACATGGAAAGGCGGGTGTTGCAAATACGTAGCCTGGGTTTACGCACTGTTGTAGGACTTTGGCTCGACAGTAGTAAACTTCTTACAGCTCAAAACACAAGAAGGGGAAGGGCAAGGTGGTTTATCAAAAATGTGCAGTGTGAAAGCCATGGGAAGCTCCGTTACTCCAGTAACATCAAGTGGTGGGCTATGCTGTTGCAGGAACATCTGCTGGCTCCAAAGGCGAAGGGAACAGAAGCAGGACAAAGGATGGGGAACATCTTGGAGTGCTGGAATGGAATCTCCAAACATGGATGTGTGTAATCAACATCTGCCCAGAGGCTACCACAGCACCTATGTGCAATGTGCTGGTGAGCCTAGTGTACCTCCTGCATGCAGACATCCACCTCCTGGCAGGTGAAGGCTAAAGAACAAATGGAAACTGGGAGTGAAATTGCTGCTTAAGCCTAGGAGAGACCCAGGCAGAAGAGAGCAGGGGCTGAGCTGCATGGACTTGCTATTGGTCCCCATCCTCTGCACAGGTAGGCTGTCAGTATCCAGCCTGTTTCACCTCCCTTCAGATTAGCCAAAATATGACCCTACCCCTTGCCGTGGTGGATGCCAGTGCAGCCTTGGGTTAGGTTGGCACACAGTTCTTTGGAAGAGATAAACCTGCTGGGTTCAGGCATGTGCCATGCTGCATTCTTCCCACTATCATAAAAAACTGCAGTGGCTTGAGACAGGTACTATTGGTCTAAAAAGCTTGGCTTTGGCTGCTTTCAGTACCTGCACCTAATATTGTATGTTTATATGATCACACTTAAGGTGTTTTTAAATAATCTGTTGTCCTATCTGAGGTCAAACAGTTTTCACTGATCTCTGGGGTGACTGTAAACAACACTGCTCACCATCAGCTATCTCTGTTGACTTAGCTCAGAGAGACACCTTAAGAATTCACAAATCATCACAACAAGGCTCTGAGGCTGTCAAAGGCACCCCAGCAGTGACCATAACGGGGATTCATCTCAGCTCCAGTTTGTAAAAAGCACCCCAAGACTCCTTCTGACTCCCTTGTTGTTTTGGATAAATGTTGCCTGTACTGCACCTGCCAGAGAATCCACCTCGTGGGGGATACTTTACAAATACAGGTGATGCTCCAGTTTCTGTAGAGCTGGAGAAATTAAAGCATATTCCGATATTCCCAAAGCCTTTTAGTGAAGATCAGGCATCACATCAGCACAATTTCCCAGACATTCTCCACCAGGGTGCCAGTTTTCAGGCTCTGTGTTATTTTACTTTATTTGCAAACAAACTGACGTTCTACATTTCCCAACAAAGACTCACAGCAACTCCGCATTTCATCATGTATCGTGAGCCTTCATCTTAACTAATTAACTTTGCTTACACTACGAAAACATAAATACCAACTTTTAACTTTAACGGTGTCTTTCATGTGTTTTTGTTAGGAAGTAACAGTCCACACCCATTAGCACAATGGATGACAAGCCCAACTCTGGACGGTCTGGAAGATTTTTTTCCAAGCACGCCTGATGTTGACGCCTGTTAGACAGTATAACGAGCCCAGGGAATGATTTCTTAGTTCTTGTGGCACTTGTACTATTTCGGTAAGGAAAAAGAATACCACTTTGCATAATGCATTCATTTTTTTGCAATACGCTCCGAGTACAGGAAAGAAAAATCTCACACTGTCAGTCAGTGGATGAAATGAACAGCAGCAGCTGTAGCCACGTGATGGAAAAAGCCAGGCAATGGGGCTGTTTGTGCTGCTGCATTACATAAACATGACTTTTGCCGGTTAACGCCCTCCTGCTGGGCGCTTCATGCTGCATCATATGCATGTCATGTTATGTTAGGCTGGACACAAACAGCAGCGAGGGAGTCGGGAAGCAGCAGCGCTGGCAGCACGGGGAAGGTGAAAGCTGTGGCTGCACCGGCTCTTCACAACCTGATTTACTGGGGAACCCCAAGAAGAGAACCCCAATGATTTTAACAAGCTGCAGTAAAAAGAGCAGCTCATCTTAGCTTTCTGAATACACTTAGGTCTTACCTGAATACCTTACGTCTGTCCTTCTATAATTTATTACTTGAGAGTCCTATTGCTCTACCAGGCTCAATAATGAGACTGTGATTGTTTTCTTAAATGAAGCACCTCATGTCACAGTTTCAGTGTGACTTAAGAGTTTCAGGATGGTGAAACGCTGGCCCAGGTTCCCCAGAGAGGTAGTAGACGCCTCATCCCTGGAAACATTCAAGGTCGGGTTGAATGGGGCTCTGAGCAACCTGATGTAGCTGAAAATGTCCCTGCTAATTGCAAGGAGGTTGGACTAGATAACCTTTAAAGGTCCCACAAATCATTCTATGATTGTAGGATGGAAAAGCAAGTCACACCAAAGCAGCTTCCCTGAGAAGACTGTACGAGCTCTCTTTCTTTGGCCACCAGACCATCGGGTGCCCACAGCCACCCAGTGCAAAGCAGGTGGCCCAGGTTGGCTGTCACCCTGCAGTAATGTCCTCATGAAGAGGAATGCTAAGCTTAATTTCCAAAAGCAGCCTCAACACTCAGCATAAATCCCCACAGAAAGTAAGTTGCAAACTTCTGAGCACTATCCTGATTTTGGAAGGGAGTCTGACCTTGGCTGGTAGGGTGGCAGTCTCTCATCTTGCTCTTTATTATGTAAAATGTTAATAATCGACATGCCTTGGAGATTTCAGCCTCTGAAGCACATATGCCTTTGCACCCCACTAATAAATCCATTTAGAATGACCGCCACTCCCCATGGGATGGACGACATTCCAGCAAACCCATGAGTAATAATCCATTAACTGAGCAGTGCTGCAAAGCCACGTGGAGCAACACATGATGCCAGGATGAAGTTTCATGGCACTTTGTGATTTTTTGGATATAAATTACTAGTTGTCCATATCTAATAACTGCTTTCCTTTCTCCTCTTCTTTGAACTCATCACTTCTAACTGATAACTAGCTGTATTAATGACTGACAATTGCCTTCAGTAAAGATCCAGATAATTGCCTCTGGTATAACATACTATGCATTCCTGCCAATCTGTTGTAAACATATCTCCTTTCATCGCCCCCCAACTTATGTGCTTTCTGCAAAGGTATTAAAACATCTGTAGCACAGATATTTCTGTTGTTGAATGGGTTTACTATGCCACCACGCATCCCTTACCGATCATGGGAGACTCTATGAAACTCCACGAATTAGTCTGAGGGATGTAGGACTGCAAGACCCCCGCAGCTCGGCCGGCTTCGTTCACCCCACCGAAGACGTAGATCTTCCCACCACACACGGTTGCAGCAGCTGAATGGACAGCCTTTGGCAGAGGAGCAATGGTCTCCCACTGGTTGGTTATCGTATCGTACCTAGGACGAGAGCAACCAGAGTGAGCAGAGATAACGCAACGCTGGGCAGGACAGACAGGCAGAGAAAGGATGGGATATCAGAGAAAGGCAGCTTGACAAGCAGAAGAAAAGCAGAGGTGGAAGCGTATTTTTTTTTAACATCCTACAAACTCAGCCACTTGGTAAACAGTGTAATTAATGCTTTTTTTAAGCTTTTAAAACATTTAGAAAAGCCCAGAGAAAGCTGGTTCTATTTTCTGTATATGCTTCTCAAATCTCATTATAGTCCAAGCTAAAGAAACTGAGGGCATCTTTGTTAAGATGTCTTCCACTAATTAATTTCTATTAATGAGTATACAATGAGATTATTCTTGCAAATCAGTGCAGTGATATCCAATAGCAACCACAGGCAGGCAACGGTTAATATACATCAGCTGTTCAGCTTCTGGAACACATCTCACCTACAGCACAATGCAACACGATAGGTCTTTTTATTCTGGTTAACTGACCAGTGACAAACATTTTGTGCCAGAATAAGTTGCTTCCACTTAATTTTCATTGTGCAATCCAAACTACTGTGCTTCATTGCAGGGTAAGATTTCACTATTGCATCCATATTTGACACGAAGCAAACAGAAAAGAGTATTCATGTAAGTGCTAAATTAGTTTTAAGGTCATCAGTATCTGATTTAATTAAACCATTGACCATAAGGGATGTGCAGTTAATAATCCATGGATGAAGATTCATTTTAGACAATGTCACAAGTACAGACGTCAATTTTTTTTAAAGATAATGTGGCAGGGATCCAAATAGCTGCTCTAAAATGAGTCTTGGAGACAGTGGAAAATAATGTGATTTTTAGCCTTCTATATTTCCATGTAATGGCACATTCAGTCAAACGGGAGTTTCCTGCGTAGTGATTATTCAAAATTGTTGACTGCAGGAACAGAAGCCTCATCACCCATTCAGGGCTTTTGCTCTTAATATTAGTGATATTGCAATATGCAAACATGAAATGAATCCATGCCCATGAATCCATCAATAAAAAAAAATACAGTGACAGAGGAATTCTCCTGTGCAACATGTTCCTCAAATTCTCATTGCCCAAACTTGGGGAAAATAAAAGGAACAAAAGATACGAGTGGTGGAAACGGCACAAAATAATGCCCTTAATGAAAATGCATTAATGAGCTTCCAAGTCATATAACTGAAAGTAATTAACACACTCATAAAAATGAAGGAAAAGCAAGAAGGAGGCAAACTTTAACTAAAAAAAACCCACAGAAAGTCCCTCATAATGAGCACGGAGAACTGCCATTTACAAAGCTGCAAATTAGCTACTGAGAAATTAAATTCATCTACAACCAAGTGATCAAAGGGGAGAAATATAACACGATTAAACAACACAGTGCTGGGAGCATTCAAGGTGACACACCTCTATCGGTCTGATTCTCAACATTTGGTACCAAACTGGAGACCACGGATGGATGTTTGACTGCATGAGCAGCTCCTCCAGGTGAGGCACCACATGCCTTAGCTCCTGCCTCTAACCACAGCACTCGGGGCAGCATCATCTCCATTCCAGCAGATGTGCAAAAAGCCCACGTAATTTAAGAAATTGGTTAGAATTGGTCAAAACCAGACAATCAACAGAGCTGAGAAAAATGGACCCAATGTGCCTTTCTAGTTCCTTGGCTTCCAAGATATATCTGTCACCTGGTAGGTGTTGTCTCACACCATCCACCCTGACTCAGCACCAGGAATGCTTGTGGCCAGTCAAAGTGGTCTGAGAGGGGATGGTGAGCCTCCACGCTGCCTTTCCCAGTGCCGGCACAAGCACCTGGCAGACCACAGTTCCCGAGACAATACATTCCTGCTTTCTGATCTTTATATGCGTATCTTATTTTATAGATCTTTTTTTCTGATCAGACTTTCTGATCTTCCTAATATGTTTTGGGGAGGAAGAGGTTATATCCTTTACATTTGTTGTGAGCTGGGTGTGGGAAACGTTCAAATTACAAAGACAACAGTCCCTTTTCTGGATGTATTTCACTATTGGGACCTCAGGTCTCCTAGACCCCATTTTTCACTGCTTTCTATTCATGCTCTACAGCAACACAACTGATATTTCTGTTTTCTACCCTCCTTCATCCACCATTGGGAAACCAAAAATGACCAAAAGCTGAAAGTCAAAGGCTGCAAATTTACTGGACACAGGTGCAAGTGGGGCAGCTTAAAAACACTCTTGTCTTGAGGGTCCTTTGATTTAAAAAGTCAGTGAACCATAAAGCAGGTGGAAGCCAGACCTTGTCCTCCCTACACAGGCATCTAACGTGGGTTTTGCATGGGCTGCTCGTAGAAGTAATCCTCTTAATTAAGTGCCCAACTTCCCTCTGGGGTGGAAGAACAGAAGTTGATACCTTCAAGTCCTCCTGAAACCTGTCTATCAAGTCTCTCCATCTCTTGGGAATTAATTCCTCCGGTTCATTCCCTCCTTGCAAAGCTGCAGACCTGATTTCTAGTCTGTATTTTGCTTCAGCTCCCACCCACCAGAAAGTAAGCGTTTTTTCCCCCTTAATTTTTCTTGTTGGATTATAAAGCTGTCTGCTATCAAATCTCTCTCTTTCACGTATGGACTTGCAGAAAATAATAGTCACCTCTTCACCTTCTACGGGATAAACTAAGTAGTCTAAGCTTCTTAAGCCTCCCTCTGCAAGGCAGGTTTCCATCATTTTGGTCTATCTCAAGGCAGCTCCTAATGTGTTCACACAAGGATTTGCACCAGATTAACTGAATTGGTTGAAAAATGAATAAAGTTGAATCATTGTAACCTTCCAGGACAGGAAATAATGACACCTGCTTTACCTCTCTACCCCAGGGCCTTTCCATCTGTGGTGTCATCTCTGGTGTTGCCATCGTTCCACCACCACTAGTGCTAGGGGGGCTCCTCAGCTGCCTTTAACACTGGCTCTGCTCAAAGGCCAGTGGGAGGGAACTGATTTAAAGAATAATCACTTTGATCTCTTTCCATTAGCCCAGCTTTGCATTTGATTCCCCTGTTTGAGGCTGTAGATGGAGAATTAATGGGAGCTGGCTTCGAGTCAAGTGAAGGTTTTCCTTCCTTCCCCTCCACTGCTCCTTCCAGTTCTGGTGTGTCCATCCCTGTCCTTGGCTATGGGCCTACCAAGCCCATCCAATTTGCTGAACTTGAAACTTCAAGGACATCTCCTTTCACATGACTGGCGCCTGGTTCTGCAGTCCTTGCATGCCATGGACTTATGTGCAGTTCTACATGGATGCCCTTGCAGGCCTTCCTCTGCCCCCAGAGCGGTTCCTGAAACCTTGTGGTCCATGGCTCTGCTGTGCTCTGGACATCAGGCTTTCCATGTGTGCAGGACGTGTCTGTCCCCCATCACCGAGCACCACCAACTCACCTGGCCCTTGTGCAGTCGCTGTCCTCTGGTTTATGTATATACCCATGATCTGAACCCAGCAGAAAACACAGCCCAGGCCTGGAGAGAGCACAGGCAGAAATAACCTCCCTGGTTTTCACAACTCCCCACTCTAAGGATTTCATCTGTGGGGCTGATCCTCCTCTTGCTTCACTCATTTTGTTCAACGCCTTCTTTCTTATTCTTTCCCGACCACCTCAGTATTAACAGCAGAAACCCTTCATTTCAAGCTGTGCCATTTGCTTCTCTGCCTTCTTGACTTTTGATCTCTTCAGTACCTGAAAACAGTGGGGTTTTTTTTCTTTTTTTTTTCCTCCTCAGTCTCTTTAATTTCTCTTCTTCTAAGTTAAACAGTTTTATGAGTATCTTCATTTATTCACATTATAAAATCCTTACATCACGGTCAGTCGCTTACAGACATGCACCCTCCAGTTTCTTATACATTACTTACTTCTGTTTGCAGGAAAGCTGCTCTTTAAAATAAAGCCATACGGTGTCATATTGATCTGCTCTTCAGATGATTCACATGTTGTTTAAAATCACATTAATGGATTACTATTTTTTGCCTTTTTTTATTTTCTTCTGACTGTTCTGAGGGGCTTAAGAAACTATGCTTGGACAAGGCTATATATTTAATTTTCTTAAGATGTCAATAAAACAGTAGGTTCTGAAGCAGTTTCTAAAGCTTATAAAGCTTATACTTTACATTGAATTTTTTAGACTGTCTTCCAAGTACACACTGCCAGCTGGAGTAATCTCCCAATTTTAGACAACCCTATTGTAAAAGTGCTGTCAGGTCAAGGGGATTCATCTTCTTCTGTCCTTCAAAGAGATAATAACCACAAAGCACCCACATTTCCACACTTTTAGTCACATACATTGTCTTGTCAGCATCCGCAGTCTTCTCGGCTCTCAAATTGCATATATTACAGGGCCCATCCATTATCTAAAAACCGAGTTCGTGGATTCACTTCATTTCGCCGCCTCCCAACTCAACTCATATCTCAGAAGAAGACAGAAAGTGTAATACCCTCTCGCCTAACACCTAATGACTCACTCCCTGTCACACAGGAGCTTGCCAGAGGGGCTTGATGGAGAACTGCAGTCACACCGTTATTTCCCTAAACACTCATTCCCAAAACATAACTCTCCCTGAATATATACCCATGTACAGCCACAAAAATGGACTTATAACTCAGACCCTCTGGCACATGCATATTGTTTTAGGATGAGTAACGAATGACTCCAACCCGTCTGTTTGTGATAGTCCTGTAATATTATCCATCGAGCCGGAATTTTTACTGCCTCTTTACAGACAAATGGCAAATAAAGGGTAAAAAATCTCAGTCCTATTGAAGTTGATGGGAAAACACCCACTGATTTAAGTGGCACCAGAATTTCTGATTGAGGCTGCACCCTTCAGCATCAATGACACAACCAAAAGCACAGTGAGAGGAGCCCAGGCGCTGATGCCATAAATCACTACAAGTCCGGTGGTCCCTACTTGCTTTAATGCTTTTTAACAGTGCAGCAGATGTATTAGGTGCAGTCAGGTGGTAGCAGGTGTAGATAACATGATCTGACATCTGTTTTTAAAAACCAAAATGTAATAAAAACATCTTTGTAAGACTTTAACAGTTTAAGATGAAATACTCCCAAGAATTCTGGGGAAAAACAGGTGGAGAACAAGAAGGAAACTGGGAGAAAAATGTTATCTTCTCCAGTTTCAAAGACCCTCTGCGGTGACACCCTGCAGTCTCCATGCTCTGAGGCTGCTAACTGGTGAGGTCAGGGTAGGTCACTTTGGACCAGAGATGTACCCTTCACCATACATACCAGCAAGCATGGAATCCTGGCCAAAACGGGGCATGGTCATGCTTGAGGTAACCAAACAAGGAGAAAGAAAAATGTGGTTGGAAAACATAAGCTGCATTTGCACAAGTGGAGATGGTAGATGGCCCAGCAAGGCAGGGTGTCCAGTGCATTGTCCTTTGCACTGGTGGCACAGCCCAGGACCACATCGTGTGCCAGTACCTCCATCTGGGTGGGTAACAGGGCCATAATCTCAGATGTCTCCTTTGGGGTAAAAAAACTAACTAAAACGCAAAAGTGTGCAACCCTGGAAGTCAACACTGAGGGGAACAATGTTAACTTCAGCAGTAAATGTAATTTTTGGCATCACTTGACTTAGAACGTATGATCATGTCAACGTATTGTTTCAATATAGTAATTTTGCAAGACCTGGTGAAATGACGGTGAGTTTACCACCCTCCTGAGAGATGGTACCTCAGTGCCCCATCCAAATCAACACAAAATTGGAAGAGGAATGTGCAGCCCACACAGAAGTATGGTGGGAGAAGGTCAGTTGCTTGTAGCTCTTGCAGGGGTGGAAAAAGAGAGAGGAAAGTCAAGAAATGAGCATTAATTGCACTATGACCATAGACAGCAGAGGAATTAAAGTGGCTTTACTTTGTATTTTAATGTTTTTTTTTTCAAAGTTGCAAGGTGAATTCAGAAAGCCTCATTGCCTGCAAAAGCAGTGATTTCAGTTCCTGAACACTTGCATAAATTAGCTGCCTTGTCCAAATGGGAAATGCTTTTTCCTGAAAAGGCACGACTTTGCGCAGTTACAACTACAAGGATTAGCTTTTTCTCACCTGCATTTCTAACTGCAGACCCCTGGAACATCCTTTCCAAAATGCACAGCTTCAGCCATGCCATACTTTGCTTCCCTCATCCCCTGCTGTCATTTTAATACAAAGAATTAAAAAGGAAACATCCCAAAACCTCTCTCATTTCTTGGCATAACCCAAAAGAGTCCATGCTGCACTTTTTCCATGGCTGCATCTCACAAGACACTTTATAGACAATAGCAGATTAATTATAACCACGGGTTTAACAAATCCCCATGACAAGACATCCTTATTGTGGTGGAGACAGCGTGCACAGAAATGATAGGGAGGAAATCAGCTCCTTTTCCACATAAAAGTCTCTTGGTGGGCTTGTTACAACTGAAAACCAGTGCGGCTGCCCTCACTGAGCCACGCAGGGTATGCCGGGGGCCAGGCATGACTTTGCAGCCTGCAATGTCATCTGTGGCAAGGGCTTGGGTGATTGAGATGAGAGGGAAGGAGAGGGGAAGACTTCACTTGATTTGGGGTTTGTTCAATGAACTGATCTTTTGGATGCTTTGTTAAAGAGAGATTGTGAGAATCAGGGCACAGAAAGAAAGGAGACTCTGGGAAAAATAAAGAGATCATTCAATCAATGACATCTATCAAGACACCTATCCACGACATCATCATTTCCATGTTCCTCTTTAGCCAGAGACTGAATGAAAGGCTGCATCTCTTTCCTGGGCTCTCTCCCTCCCACGTTCACAAAAACATACCTGCTAGTTAAAATTTTCTGACTTAAATTACAGGACAAATCCCTTCAGAGAGCAAAAATAAGTCTGTATAAAACGGTGAAATTTTTCTTCAAAGCAAGTCCCGAGGGCAATGCCCACCTTAAGCTCAGAGCAAGGAGGGAAGTAAGAAGGGAAGTAAGGCTCAGGTGTGGCATTCACTGTTGTGATTTATCATTCATTCTTCACTGCCTGCATTTCCCTGACTTGCCGAGAGCATCGTCACCAACCTCAGTCCCTCAGCCAGGTGGGGATGGAAGGCTACCTGCAGGCCTTGCCCCACAGCACACCTCCTCTCCTTTTCCCACTTCTTGTCTCTTAGGCAAAATAGTACCAAATTTGTGAATATAGAGGAACACAGAACTACATGTGAACAGTGATCACTCAGCACCGGATGGGATCTCCCTGGCCACGCACACGTTCCCTGAGCTGCTCAGCTCCACACACTGGATGAGGCAGAAGTCCTTTGGGAAATAAACAGTCATTCCATGATCAAAGATCGTACCAAAAAGTAGATCTGCAGAAGGAAACTTTAGTTTTGGCATTTCCTAATTTCCTGAGTCTTTGACTTCGAAACATGAATAAAATTTTCATGCAGGTTTTGGTATTCAGTATTTACAGTATCTACTTAAATGGAAAAATAAACACTCCCTGCATAAATGGAGCATAAATGTTGCAACACCAAAATCCAAAAATAATAGATTGAAAGCAAATCTTTCTTAATGACCTATCCCTCTTTGGATTGCCCATTAAGGCAACTTTTAGTAGGAACTGATTGCTTCAAAATGTTGTTGAAGAAGTATTCAAATTCAGCATTTAAAACTGAAAAAAAATTCCACCGCACTCATACTTTTGGTTGCCAGATTCACTAAGGAAAAACATTTCACAAAAAAATGTATCATTAATCTACTGTTACAATGTATTTTTAAGTGTTTGGGTAAGGCTCCAGCTGTATTCATCTTTTTGGAATGGGATATTCTCATACTGCATTTCAAAGCAGTTTTTATTTTTTAACGAAAATGTTGATAAAATGTATGGGCTTATTGAATGTTATGGTTGACATGAAATTCGTTAGTTTTGGAATTCTACTTTGAGAAATATTCCTTTTGTGCTTTTTTCCCTTCCTTTATTTGTAAGTTCCATGTGAGAAAAAGAAAACTTTTATATCTGAAGTCTTCTTGAAAAGAGAAATTTCCATTCTCTCCCATCTCTATTCAGCCCCTCTAGGCCAGGAATTCAAAACTGTTTCCATTTATCGGCTGTTTTACTCAGAGCTTAGCAGGTCCCAGCCCCAGGCCAAGAGCACCAAAGGGAGGATCTTCCTTCCAGCCAGGTCAAGGCTGAGGTGCTTTACCAGGAGAGAACATGAGAGAAACTCATTCTGCCTCTGTTTTTTTTGCGGGTTTTCAAATAAATAGAAAAGAAAAAAAAAAGAAAAAAGGATTATTGTGATCTGTAAAGACTTTCATCAGTACTAAATTCAAAGGAAGTTTATTAGTTAATTGTATAATCTATGTAAAGTGGCCAAAGAAGCTTAATTCATCTCTTCCCTCCCCCGAGCAAACTGACAAACTGGCAGCTTTTGTCTTTGGTTTTGAAACAATGCTTTCCACTGAAGCTTTAAAAAACAAATCTAATCCTGCACACTTTCCTCCTTTCTCAGCTGCTACAAAAGCTTATTTTAACACATACAGCCCGTTTGGTGCATTCTTTAAAAGGGAAATGGTTTAGCATAGCATGAAGAAAAAAACTCCAGCGAACAGCACGGGTTTGGGTGTATTTCTTTTACCTTTCCACATGGTCAACGTTGCCTGCCACACCGACCCCTCCAATGGTATAAATCTTCCCATCGTATACCAGGCTGTTGTGTCGACACCTGGGGACTGTCATGCGGGACACGAGGTTCCAGTTGTCGAGCAAGGACATGTAACACCAGACATCAGCGAGCGTGACACCCGACTCCATGCCGCCTGGCGCCGACGCGCGGGTGAGGGAAAGAAAAGGGGAGAATTACGCGCGATCCTGGAACGGCAGCAGCTTTGCACACAGCAATCAAAGCCAGTTACAAAGTAAAAAACTCTTCAAATGACATTTGACTAATTAAAATAAATCACCCTCAATACCGAGCATCTGTTCCGATGATGCATATCTGTGTCATTTATTCATGCGCCCCAAAGGCTGGGTTTTTTTTTTTTTTTAATAAGATGACATGAAGAAATCAAGACGTCAGACTACGAGGGCCGTGTACATAAGAGGATAGGCCCTTCTCAGTGTTCATAAATAACTTCCAGTCTATTAAATTACTGCAACACTTGCAAGAAGGTGTCAGGAGGCAGAGCCTATTTTGGCTCGTGAGACATAGGCCAGTCTGAAATCTAAAATGCTTTACGCGGTGATGGATTGAAGCAACACACACATGGGCAGAATAAAGTCAGTGCTTACACTGTAGGCTTAATGCCTAATTTTCAGGGACAAATTTCCTATTTATTTTCATTTGCTGATAAAGGAAAGAAGCAGCTGTACCACTCCTTTAAAACAGCTCAAGATGCTCCAGTGAGGGATTTATATTGGTCATTTTTTTAACTTCTGGCCGAAGCTTCCAAGGTAGTGGGTGTCTTACTATCCCCATTTTGAAGCACAAAGAGGTGAAATGATCTATTTGAGACCACACTGGGAGTCAGCGGTTGAGCCAGGAAAAGAAACTAGACTCATTTCTGTGGTTTAATGAGAAAACCAGGCTTCCTCCTTGGTATTTTGCTCTCCAAACCTATGATACATAGTGTTGGGTCCAGCACTTGGAACTTGCAGAAGTTCATTCCCACTTCTGCTGGTTCCCCCTTCCATTCTTCCTGTGTCTTGTAAATCTGAGCAAAGCAAAATATCAACCGACACTCAGCTCAGTTTCCAGCCATGTGGGATTTTCAGCTCTCCTGTTGTAGCTACCAAATACCAGCAGACCACTCATCCAGATTCAAGGGAAAGAGCTGAAAGAAGCTTTGAACTTTGGATTCAACAGCTTTTGTTAGCAGGTATGGCACAGACTAAAATGGCTCTACCTATTGGAAAGTACCTCAGCTAAGAACTAAAAGTCAACATCTCACAAAAGCTTCCATAGGCAGCTTTCACTCCAGCAGCAAAATGAGCCTGGGCAAAAATCACCACGAAATAATTTCCAATCGATCCTTAGGGCCTCTGTGCAGTATTAATGGAATTTAACACCACAGGCAGAAATTTACTGTGGAAAATAGAGTGAGGGAACTCGGCAAGGGAAAGGCAACAGCTGTAAACCCTTAGTGGTACCCTCTGGTGCATCCACGCTCCCAGCTACACCCTCGCATCGCACACATCCGCACCTCCCTGCCCAGGCTCCTCTTCTTATCGTCAAACCTCTACTCAGCTGCCATCAGAGCATCCTTGCATCGCCTGGTGGGAATTGCTTTTCCCCATCCAGCCAAGCAGAGGTACCACCAGACTGCAAAAACCCAGACACCGTGATGCTCCAGGCGCAGCGTAGACAGCTACTTCGGAGTTAAAGCCTTTTAAAGGAGCGTGGTCTCAGTTTCATCGAAACTAAGAAGATTATAGGGCTAGTGACGACTGTCAAAAGAGAGGTCTCAACAACAAGTACAAAACGTGAATGCTCCTGTACGCAAATACTGTAAGTGTAGGTCACATATTCAGCAGTTCAGCCTGTCTGTCTCAAATTCCATAACCCACCATTTAGACTAAACTACAGCCGGTGTTTTAAATTGTGTTTCTATGGCAGTGAAACCTCTTTGCATGCTTGATGGTTGTCAGACCTATTTTCTTCACGTTGCAACTGCAGAATATTGCTGTTGACTGCTTTGAGAGAACGTTAATGTCACAGAGAAATGGGGAATGATAAAAACAGGGAAATCCCTCTCTCCCAACCTCCCTCCCACTTGTCTTTTTTTCCTTTTTTTTTTTCCCCTGGGAGCAGCTGGATAAAACTCCTGCACGTCTTGCATTGTAAGGAGGAAAAGTTTTCTCGTAGTCCAGTAAATCTGAGGGATGAATGGATTGAGAGCAGCCCTGTGGAGATGGGCTGGGGGATAATGGTGGATGAAAAACTGGATGTGACCTGGCAACGTGTGCTGACAGCCCAGAAAGCCAACCACATCCTGGGCTGCTTCAAAAGCAGAGTGGCCAGCGGGATAAGGGAGGTGATTCTGCCCCTCTGCTCTGCTCTGCTCTGGTGAGACCCCACCTGGAGTCCTGCGTCCAGCTCTGGAGCCCTCAGCACAGGAAGACATGGACCTGTTGGAGTAGGTTCAGAGAAAGGCCACAGAAATGCCCAGAGGGCTGAAGCACCTCCCCTGTGAGGACAGGCTGAGAGGGTTGGGGTTGTTCAGCCTTGAGAAGGCCATGGGGAGACCTTATTATGGCCTTTCAATATATAAAGGGGGCTTATAAGAAAGAGTGAGAGAGACTTCCTGCCAGGGTCTGTAGTGACAGGACAAATGGCAATGGTTTTAAACCAAAAGAGGGTAGATTTAGATTGGACATATTTTTTTACGATGAGGGTGGTGAGACACTGGAACAGGTTGCCCAGAGAAGATGAGGATGCCCCATCATTGGAAACATTCAAGGTCAGGTTGGATGGGCCTTTGAGCAACCCGGTCTAGTGGAAAGTATCCCTGTCCAGGGCAGGAGGGCTGGAACTAGACAATCTTTAAAGGTCCCTTCCAACCCAAACCATTCTGTAATTCTGTATTTCTGCGAAATCTGATGCTTACCTGAGAGATAGATGTTGTCCCCAGCGCTGACCACGCTGAAAAACTCTCGATCATAGAAGGGCAGGCTGGCCAATGGGTACCATTTATTGTTTTGAGGATTTAAGCAAGTGACCGCCGTTAAAGCACGTTGATTCATGCCAATCATCTGACGCCCCCCAACTAAGACTATTACCTCGGCTACACCTAGGATTCAAGGAAGAAAAAATAATATTTTAAAAAAGTTACATCTCTCAAACAGACAGAGGCCTATAAAAATAGTCACCAGTCAGGGCAATTTAAATGTATCGTATATAAATCATATATAAATCTGTTTTAGACTGAGCAATCCAATGAGGAAGGGTGAGAAAAAGGGGGAGTGTGTGTGTGGGAGAGAGCACTGGGTGAGGAATGACACTATGAACATGCTTGGGAGAACCTGGGAGGGAGCATGCCATCTGGGCAAAACTTGAAGGAGAAGGAAATAAAAAGGCCTTTCCATGTAAAGATGTCTGTTGACTTCAACAGTCTTTGAGTGAGACCTGCATGTAGCAAATTCCCGTTCCACTGACGAAAATGGGAATTTTGTCAAGGATTGTGATAGTTTTGGAGTTTAGCCATTATCCAGGGAGATTATGTTTGGATTTTATCCTGAATAAGGTGTTCTCACACTGAAAGCTAATGTCTGGAAGAGATTTAGGCTATGGTTATGGCTCTTGGTCCTGATCTTCTCTCTCCATGTACTCTATGAACGGACTGTTTTATGGTGGCTTTGTTTGTGCTTTTCCCAGAGAATGAAGGTTTTTCAGATGTAGATCACACGTACCCAAGCCATGGATCAGGATCATAGTTTAGCAGGTGCTAGGACAAGTGATGAAGGTCGCTCCTGCCCTAATACACTTATTAACTGAGATTTATCTGTACTTGAACAGCTCCCCTAAGCCCGTAACATGCAGGGTTTGCAGCAAGCCAAATTCTCTGTGCAAATGGACAAAACTTTTGCAATGCACTCTTGCAATTTATTCCCACTTTAGATCCAGAGCTGAGTCAAATCTGATCTGAGCATGACCTCAGACTCATCTCCACAGTGACGGGTTGCAGTTTAACTCTGGGCCATTTTCTGGCTCCAACCCCAAGAGACAAGCACTGGGGATAGTTTGGATTTAGCATTTAGCAGAAGTGTTAAAAATCTTTCTGCAGCAATTGTAAGCCCCAGTGCAACTTGTTGCCAGGAAAGGTAAACTCAGAAGTAAGACCACGAGGCCACGAGCTGGAAGGAATCCCCATTTCGGGAGCTGTGCTTGCAGTCACATCCGTTGCTGTGGTGTGTAACAACGTCCATTCCAGAGATAAGCACGCACAGGCAAGGGGGTCAGAAATGCAGCAGTGAGATTTCCAACAAGAGAGCTTAGGAGCCGCAGCGGAGAGAAATGTGTCTTGAGAGTAATGGATTATCGTCATTCTTCATTAGCTTTTTCAAAAAATATATTTGTGTCATTCAAGCAAGGTTACTCTCCAAAAAGTTATTAAGTTAAAGTGCTGTACAGTTTTAAATAAATATTTCTCAGTAACAAGAGATCATTATTTTTGTGCCATACCAGAAAATCTAATCACCTGTGCAAGACATAACTTGATTATAATCAATGACCTCGAGAGGGCATGTGACACGCTGCAGCGAGTCTGCAAAGGGTGTTTAGAGATCCTTTGTGCCTACGTGAATGCCGTTGATATGCAAAATAACATGATTCTATATAATTAGACTCTGACCTAAAAAACTATAATCACCCTCTCTTACCCCGAGAGAATCACTTTTCTCTCATCAACAAGCTTCTGGAAATGGTTCATATTACACCTACAATTTTATATACATAAAATAAGCACTTTTCAAAAATCCCTTCAAATATCACACCATTAGTCGTCTTCAATGAAAGACTTTTTAGGGTAGATTGTTATTGAAAGTCCTCTACACTTCATCCTTCTGAAAGGTGCCTTGATGAGGCAGTCTCCAGAAGTGGCAAATGCCGTGGTTTGATATGCCATCTCCGTGATCACACATTAGCATTAGTGGCAGTGACAGAAAGTTTTGCCTGGCTTTCTGATTGTACTTAGGGGAGGCAGAAGTACAGGCAGCATGTTAAAACAATCCACTCGTTTCACCTGACTCCTTCTTGGATGCAGTTTTCCTATGTGATATTTGTACCACAACAAATATTTAGGATATTTCTCACGCTACCATTATATGTGCTCTGCTGGCAAGTTGGGCACTTGGGCTTTTTTTCATATATTCTTCCAAAAAGCAAAATGCATGTATTTCTCAGGTAAGAAACTTTTTGAAGTGGTGTTCTTGATAGTTGCTGAGTTTTTAAAAGGGAATATACTGTGTATGATCTATTTGTTTTGGAGGCAGCAAACAACCTGGGCTGCTGCTGTGAGACTCACTGTATGAAAATAATGTGTTTACAGAGGACTGTGAAAATGAAGCTGTTTTATCAATATTAATCAGCTGCTCCTTGCAAGAGTCTGAATGGCAAAGAAGCAAATTATTTACCTATTTTTGCAACTAGATAAACTGAGGCACGGAGGGCAAGGGGTTTACTTTCAGGACAATGGGGCAATGCAATGGTTTCTGCTGAAGCTAATAATTCCTAAAAATTAGGCTCCATTTAAAACTCATTTCAGGAGTGTGCATCTAAAAACGCTCATCTGACTGTTGGGAGATGTTCCTAAACACTCAAGCAAAACAGAAATGGAAAACTGAGCTTGAAATATCATCAGGCACCAGGAAGGAGCCAAGGGAAGAAGATGTGGTCCGTATCCTATCCATGAGCATGTCCTGGCCATGCCCAAGAACTGCTGGACCAGAGAGCTGGTATCACTGAAGGAAGATTTACTTTACCTGCAGAGAGCCTGGGCCGGGTCCTTGGTGTCTGCATCTCTTGTCGGGCATGTGGCAGCATGTGATAACGTTTGGCTTCGTTCACTAGATCCCGGCAAGCCTCTGAAGACTTTATCAACTCCTCGTTGTCAACAACGTTGAGCAGATAGCTGGGATGGATGAAGGGGAGGCGCACCACTGCCAGCAGCTCGGCGGCATACTGGGGGGGGGGACAAAAAAAGGTGGTAATAACACACTGCAGCCTTTGTGCTGCTCGGCATCTGTGTCTCCTTCTCTGCAAACTGTCCCCTGTCACCCAGACACTTGTCACGGATGCTGCATAAAGCCCTGCCCAGTGATGGGGTGGGACAGAGACAATACAGCCCTCAGTGCTCCCCAACCCAGGTTGGTTTTGGTCCCTGAGGGACTGAAAATAGTTTTCGAAAGGTGTATGGAGGTATTTCATAAATAAAAGCTAATTCTGAGCTCAGGCTGAATATAACCCCTGCTGTCCTGGAGACACGGTGTAAGCTTTTGAATTTTCTGAGTGAACCTTGAAAAGTGAGTGTGATTCTTGCACTGTAAAAAAAAACCAAAAACCCAAACAAGTTTTTTTCTGGCACTCTAAATTTGTAACAAAAGCTGGTAAATAGGATGGATTTCATAACTGCTATGGCAGAGGCCTAATAATACCAGCAAATTCGCTAGAAGTATTATAATAAATAGTGTTTATTTTTTGGTTAAAAACAAATAATGTAGTTCTAGATTTTGGGGAAGTCAGACTCCAGAGGGTGCTATATAAATACCGACAGGAAGTTTCATCTCCTAAATAAATACATTAAGCCTCAGAGGGCAAAGGACACTCGAGCAAATGAAGCTGTCTGTCACTGAACACGGCTTAAAGGAGAACAAAACCCCAAGAGAGACAACTGCAATCAAAAAATGAAGAGACCATCCCTAGATTATTATTTTTATATAAAATTGCCTATATCACAACGCAGCACAAGAGTAGTGAAAAGCAGAACAACAGGAGACTGGGGTTCTCGAGAAGCAACACACACGAACAGGATGCAAACTAAGGGTGTGCAGCAAGAAAAGATAATCATCTGTTGCAATAAATATTCATATAGCAGCAGCATCCAAAGATCCCAACTGGGATTGAGGCCAGGATGCAAATAAATATTCCTGAGGTCCCTGTGACTGGTCCTGAGAAACGCTGGGTGCCAGCAGCATCTGCTGGCCTGCAGATGCCTCTGGTCTTCCAGAAGCTACTTGGCTCTCGCATTCTCACTGGAACAGTTTGCCCAGGGAAGTTGTTGATGCCCCATCCCTGGAAGTGTTTAAGGCCAGATTGGATGGGGCTTTGAGCAACCTGCTCTAGGGAGAGGTGTCCCTGCCCATGTCAGGGGGGTTGGAACTTGATGATCTCTAAGGTCCCTTCCAACTCTAACCATTCTATGATTCTCTCTCAGTAGCGTGCCTGTCCCTGCAGTGACCGAGAGCCAAGTCACAACAGAGGCAGGGACAGGAATAGGGCAGGGGCACAGCGAGATGGGAGGTCAGGGATGTGGCCTCAGCCAGCTGATGGGCTGGCCAGGCAGGTGAGGATGCAGTGACACTGGGGACCATTTCCAGGGTTTCTCCCTTTCCCAGCCAAACTGAAGAAGCAGGCTTCATTTGGGAGGAAAATAGGAATTCACACCATTTTCCTGCTGGAGAGCCACATCAGCCTGGTGCAAGCTCACTGAAAGCGAGGATGTGACTACCTGTGGGGAGCACACGTCCTGGAAGGGTCAGAGCAGCAGGGAGATGACCAGGGTCTCAGATTGACTCCCAGTCCCCTGCTCACCAGCCCTCCGTGACACCGGGGCTGGCAAATGTAGGTACAGCCTGCTGAGTTGAGGTCTGGCCACCCTGCAGTCATTTGGGGATAAAAAAAGTTGTTTGGGTGATGCAAAAGGGACGGAAAAATGACAGCACTGCTCTTTTGTGAAAAAAACCCAAACATCCATGTGAGCAGAGAGTCCGTGGCTCCTTGCTATTACCTCCTGTGCGGCATGGAGCTGAGAAGGGCTTGAGATCACTTCATCAGCCTCCAAACCAGAAAAGAAGACATTCCTGTCTTTTCCCTTGCTGAAATCCATTTCCAAGGCGCTTTCCAGGAGGTAAAACGGCTGCTTCCTCTCCCCGGAGTCACAAATGTCAGGCACTTGGCTGCAGATACCTTAATGTCATTAACCAGTACATTGTAGGAGAGGGAGCAGTGGACATATGGCAGTGGGTGGCAAAGCTCTGATTTCAGGAAGTGTTTTTTTTAAGAAGGTTGGAGGCGTTTAACCTTACACAGGAGCCAAGATGGAACATGGCATCGGGACATGGAATAATGTGGGTAGCGGGTATACCAGGGATGAGCCAGAGAACCTGCCTGGGGAGGTTAATCCCCACCACAGGCTGCTCAGGAAGCAGAACGAGTAGCAAAAGGGCAGTTTATTTTAAATAAAGTTGTAAAATACACAGAGTCTAAAGTGGAGCAAGAACCTTCCCTCGGTGCAGTGGGACACCCCAGCACTGCCCCTGATGCTCTTGAGGCAGACCTGTACTGGAAACATCTGTACCATGAAGCAAGGGAAAACACAGGCACTAAGAGTTGTGCCACGAAATTAGGACATGGGGTTTGACAGGGACTAGGATGTCCCGAAGTCGAGTGTGAATTTGCATTGGGAAGAAAGCTCCCCTTCAGCAGGGATGGAAAATGCCCAGGGGCCTGGTGGAGCAACTGCCTCCATCTCCCACCTTTCCCAGAATAAACGAGGCAGCACCACTGCCTGATCACGGCAAGCTCTCCCTCTTGCTCGCCCACCTTGCTTTTAATTAGAGAAGTGAGAAAATGTGATTCTGTTTCTCTCCTGGATTCCCCCCCGCCTTTGTCTCCTCTTTTGTCTGAGCTCGTGGCTTATTTTGAAGAGGAATAATAATTAGAACATGTTGCTCCCTTTCATCAGCTTGAAAGTTAATGTCACATATCAAAACCCATGTCACTTTTCACTCTTATTCCTCCAGCTGGAAGAAGCTGGCTCTGCGTGTGTGTGCGCACGCAGGACCACACGCAGTCGCGGCTGGGGCTCATCGCTGATGGCATGAAGGGTACATGTAATCGCAGTGTTTCTCACCAAGGGATTTGAAGAGTACGTACTGCCACAGTGTCTCTAGAAGACAGGAGAGGCTTTTATAAACCAACGGCTTTTCGCATCAGCTCTTTTAAGCACTATAGTCAAGGGTGAATTTCATTTAGCCTCACTGATTTAAGAATATTCAAGTGATTTAGGCAATCAGCAGCCTTTTTCTTTCGGATTCTCCCTTCCTAGCTCTGTTAGCTATGATTGTACTAAATATCCCGTTACTATTATCCTTTTCATTTAAGACTGGAATAAGCACCATAAAGCATTTCGACCTCCTTACCATCTCTTATTTGCTCTCCATTCTCTCTTGCCTTTCCATTGTTCCTTATACAACTATGAAATATCTACTGCACCTACAGATGTTACTGGTTTTTATTAAAACAGCAGAATACCTGCACAGGGCATGTTGCCAAATTTATCAAACAACAACCTCCAGTCCCTGGAGTTGCAGTTTCAGCCTGTAACTCGGATGGTGTTTTCTTCTTGCTACTCGGCTGCAGGCACTGGCTGGACAAGTAGAAATATTTCTCGGGTCTTTGCTGGGAATCACTTACAACTACTCTACAACCTGCATCACACACCGGGGTGAAGCGGAGAATATTAATGGCCTTTCTGCCCTAAAACTGGGAGTTATCAACTCATAGACATGGGAGGCCATGCCTCAGCTCATTGAAAATGGACACCATTATGCAAAAATCTAACAAATTTACTGCTTAAAATGCTAGGGAAGTTTTTGAACGCTGTCAGGACTGGTTTGGCAGGTGATGTGAACCTCAGTGTAGGTCCTTTCAGATGAAGGGAGCTGCTCAAGTTTTGCACCAGCAGAGGATCTAGTCCATAAACTCCTTTCTGAGCAGTGATGCTGCTGGATGCCCCCATGGTGCAATGCATGGCCAGGGTGATTCTACACAAGCCAGGGCACTGCTACCACCTGACCAAAGTCACTAAGGACACAACAGAGTAGCGACTTTTGAGAGATGCTTCAAGGCACCTATTTCACTGATACCAATTTCAGTGGCTAAGCTGAAAGCAGCATCTTCAACCAGCTTGCAATCACCAGCGTGTCATAAAAAACAGGGAAAGAAAAATCTTACGAGATCTCATCTTTCCTTAATTACCTAAACACTTCAAGGGAGAGGTTCAGCTCTAGATTCAGACACCTAGCTACATACAAGCAAGTATTTACTTGTCGGCTAGACATGTGTAAACTCACGTTATAATTAATAGATATTTAGTCAACATGCTTAACGCAGTCCCCAGAGCAATCTGAGCTGAGAGGATGCATCACGCACCAGGGGAAGCAGAGAATATCAATGTCCCCTTCTGTGAGCCATCAGTTCCTGGGAAAGGCTTATGTTCCTCAGACCATGCCACACTGAGATGTCTACAAGCAGATGCCAACCCAAACTGGAGGGTGATTAATTCCCCCCTTTGGTGGGAATTTTTGCATTCGATTGCCCTGGGTGCTCTTCTTGGTTGCAATCACACTACCAGGAAGCCTAAATGTTATCATCAGGTGAGTGTTGACTCAGAAGAATATATGATTAACACAATACATTACACCTTGCAGTTGACCCTTTCAAGCCCTTCCCTAACAATCAGTTCATACTTCAGTTATTCTCACCTCTGTAGGCAGGCCAGAGCTTGAGCAAACTAGATTACAAAACAGTTCAACGTGGTTTAATTGTTTGGGTTTTTTTCTGTTCCTGGCTGGTAGTATGAGTGAGGATATTTATCTTGCTAAACTTTCTGTGACATTTCTTCTCCTACTAATTATATCATTATTATGAATGCTTGCTTGCAAGTGGGCTTTGTTCTGGTATCTTCTAAATCTCAGTTACAAAACCCTCTTCATTATCACATAACGATAATCTTTTTATTCCAAATCTCTAATCCAGTAAAATCCTCACAGGTATTCTCCAGAAGGACTCTCAATGTGCTCCTGCACAGACTTGGGCTACGACAGTATACAGTTAGTTTTATAAGGAAATACGTTTACTGCTACAGAGTCAAATTTCCTGCTCCTTAAATGCTACACTGGAAAGCTCTCAAGATTTTTAACATTTTTGAAGTAATGCCCAGAGAGGTTAAAATAATGTTTCCCTTATGCCTTATAACTCATGTGTCTCTCTAGTTTACTGTTCTTCCTACAAAGGACCCTTTGTGCTATCTGCCTAAAGAAACAGGCTTCGGCTAGAAATACAAATCCAGAAGTTAGATTACCCACATTACGATGGCAGGGTTTTGCTCCAACAAACTGCTGTTTCAGCTCTTTATGCATAATTTCAAGAGAATTTGAAAAAACATGATGAAGTCGGAATATATTTTATTCACCCGAGAGCAGATTTATTGTCTCACATAAAACCTGGGTTCAGCCTGGCCCCACATCTTGCACCAGCCTGATCTGAGAGTTGCAGTAAGGATCTACCTCCTCAGATGGAGGAAGCCATCAGGGACTGAACTGAAGCAGAATCAATTTCCCACCGCATAAAACTCCCTGAAATGAGAAGAGGACCACTCCAGACCACCAAACCAGCAGATGCTAGCTGTTGATGCCTACCTCACAGCCAGGTAATGAGCTGCCCAGTGGCCTGTGTTGATGGTGATGGCTAAGGGGGCGGCGTGATGGCCAAGCAAGAAGGTGCACTGGAGTGGTGACATGAACAGTCCCTCCCTGCAACCATCTCCACCCCAGCCCAGGCTTCCCCAGCAGGGTGCCCTACCTGATATTCAAAACATTGCTGGTTCCCAACTTTCCAAGAGCAATCCCAGCAGGGAAGTGGCTCTTTTGGGAAAGCCAAAGCTGTTTAGTGCACTGCTTTGCCATTCTCAGAAATATGCCTTTTTTGGCATATTTCAAAGTGTTGCCCCGCTATTTGGTAACGAGGGGACTTCCTGATACATCCAACCCCAGGTTATTACAAAGATATGCTGTGTTCCAGTAACCTCCTCACATTTCTACATCCAAGGTCACACCCAAGCCCAACCTAAGGTCCCTGGTGCGCTCAGTATTTATTAATCACTTATAGTGGCTTCTTGGAATTGCAATAGCATGAAAGATTGAAACGAGAGGCTCGGTAGCCTGTCAGCCGATGGCTTCCTAATATCAAGAGATAAACACGTGGCAGAAAATCTGGGTCACAGGCACTGGGTTCAGCCTGTGGCCTGGTGGCAGGATGCCACATGCATAAATCTCACGCCCAGCAAGAAGGAAAGAGCAGCCCCTCCGTCTTCCTGAAATAAGGTTTCAACGTGACATCTTTATGGCAGCACAGCTGACTAAACACCGTAATGTCATCAGCGCCACATAAAGCGAACTGCTGTCCTCTTCTCCGAACCGTCCGCAGAGCAGCACACGGGCAGGTATTTCTAGCAGTAATATGATGAGCTTTTTTTTTAAAATACGTAGGAAGATAAATCATTGATCCATCATACTTGGGAGTTTACCCGATGCTGAAGCCTAAAAAAACTCCACTCTCACCATGCAGTCGCTATCCTGCTGACTAAACGCTATGAAATAAAGCCCCTGAATTCCCCCAAAGGTTGTTACAGAAGGCGAGTGGCGTTTCTTCTGCTTATGGGCAGTCATCCATAAACACCCAGATGCACACAGATACACCACAAAAGCACACTGCCAACAGCAAAACAGCTGAAGCTTGTAAGAGGCCTCACAAACCCAAGTAAACTCCTGGTACACCCATCCCAACAACACCCTGACACACAGATCCACACACAATAGTTCTCCAAAGTGTAAACTGATTTTTTTTCTGGCTGTTGGTCCTGAGCGCCAGAGCCATGCACAGCACAAGGCAGTGCAAGAGTAGAGGAGCTGCCTGTGGATGTGTCTCTTTGTAAGGCCATTGCTTCATCAGCAGCAAAGAAGCATTTTGCCAAAAATGGGGAACATGCTGGAGAAGCCACAAATCAAGAGACTGAGAGAACTGGGAGACAAGGTTGCTCCTCAAACCAATTTAAATTTCTGAGAAATAATTCAGCAGATTTTTAGTCAAGACTATTCCTTTAAAAAAACTTTGAAGTTGAGGATGAGGGGAATTTAAGGAGCTGCTAAGGTCACCTGCATCCTCTTTTTTTTTTTTTTTTTTTTTNCCTCCAATATATGGCTCCAGGCATCTTCTTGCAGTGATTCTGTTCCTGCTGCTGCCTTTTCTCCCCCCTCTCTAAGCCTGTACAGGCTCTGAGAGTCTCTGCAAAAGCCTCATTTAAATCTGGGCATTTTGAGCTGTCCGTCCCTGGAAAATCACAGGGGTTACTGCTCATCCCTTGCGTTTTTCACTTTCAGAGGAATTGGAGCTTCTTTTACTTTCATTATGGCCTCCCTTTGAATTCATCTGCTCTTCCCACAAATGGATTTCAAAGCATCAGGGTAGTCCGGGCTTTTCAAAGAAGCCTAATTGAACCATAATAGAGTGTTAGTGCCCAATTCACTTAGGTTCCCTTGGAAGCTTCTTTTTCATACTCATCCCAACACTCTTTTCCTGAAGCTTGATGCCTTTACTTACATTGACTGATCAATTAATTTCCTATTATGATGAACTTATGTAATTTGTACATGCTGCAATTGGGTATCAGCTTCTGAACATATCACTACCTCCTTTGTGAGTTGGAATTGTGCTTGTTCCCTGTCATGGACTCTGTTTCCTGGAGCAAGCAGCTCTTCTGCATCACTCGGGAGACTCTTGAAAATGCACCTGAGAAATTTCGCTACCGTCTCAGCAGCCTAACCACAGACCAGGGATCTTCCATCTGCTCTCTCACAGTTACCAGCCCCTTCTCCTCCATAGGATCCTGCCTCCGAACTGCCATTCTCTGTCACTGCCAAAATATAGCTCATGGGCATTTGTAGCATTTTTGACATAAATCCTCTTCTCCTTCTCTCCATCACCTTTCCTTACCCTCACTGACAGATACAGGGCTTTCAGGTGAGCTTTGTGTTCGCTCAGACTCTTCTGCCAAGTCTCAAATTCATCCCAGTGGTCCTCACTGTTGTTACACCCCTTGCATCCTTCCAGGCAACTCCTCTCCTTAGGGCTTCAAACACTTGTAGACATTTATCCCTCTTTAGCTGTCATTAGGCCAAGTCATGCATATTCATATCTTTTAATCTTTTTTTCCTCACATCAGTTCCTTCAGTCTTTTAATCATTTGTGTTGCTCTTCTGTAAATTACCTCCAATTTGTCTACGCATCTCTGGTTCTCAGGCACCATGAAGATGCTGTTTAGACACATCTGCCTCTGAGGACACAAGTTCATTGAAGGCTTGTTAATTCCTTTATGGTGAAGACATTTCATTTTGCTGCTGGACACCCTGATTTTAAACAGGGTTTAAAATAGAGGGCACACAATTTTATCCTTGCAGAGTGCAACAAAAGGTGACTGCCACTCAGCTGTCAACTTCTCATCTGTCCCTCATCGCTGCAGTACCTGCTGCTCTTCCTGCCCTACTCTGGGCAACTTGCTGAAATGTTTGCCCTCTCCTCACTTCTTGTCCCTCCTTAGGGTGAGAGGGGAGCTTCATGCAACTGATCACCTTGTTTTCCCATGCTTTCTGTTATTAATAAACATGTTGCTATGTTTTTTGATCTCAGAGAAAACAGATACAACTTTGGAGTAGGAGTAGAAAGTGGGAAAGTTTCCAGTGAGCTTTGGTATGTCCGTGCTCTGGGCAGGCAGCAAATTGCTGCACATCCAACAGCTTCACATCTTCCCCATCCCGCATTGATGCTGGACACAACAACAGCTCTGTGCAGCCCCAGCACTCATTAGTACCAGCAGAAAATGTGGCTCATTATCCACCAGATCCTCCCAACAGCTCATGTGGGAGGCATCACTTTCCTTCACCTTACAGTGTAAGAAATGGGGGCAAAAAAGGTGAAACAACCTGCCCAAGGCTATGCAGAGAGCTGGGGAATGAGTCCAGGTGAAAACTGCTTAGGGTCTGGCAGAGATCTTTGCTTGTTCGAATGGCTCAGACCATCCTGGTTTCCAGATAGTAAAGCCTCCATTATACAATATATTTTTTGCATGAGTTTGCTGGAGTTGTAATAAGCTTATCAACGGGATAACTGTGAGGATAAACCCTACAATCTTGTCCATCAGTCAGGGAGAGAAATAAATAGGAAAAAAAACAGTGAATTCAGCTTTTCCAGATGTGTCAGCTGGCTGCAGGCTTTCCACTCAGTGACAAGCAATCAAAAGAACTCCTACAAGGAGCGGTCTGCGTCCGCTGGTACAGGAAATTATCCACCTAGTCCAGACTTCACATCACAGGTTGCTTCTTTTGGTTAGACCAATTTTATGTGACTGCACTGCCGGCAGCATTAAATAGCTCCATAAACATCACCACATGAGCTGTTGCACTGCTCCAATGCACTGGATCCAGTTATTTACCAAATCCTAGCTTAACACGTGCCTTTATCTGAACTGCCTTTCTGTCTTACGTAGATGGATCAGTAACCTTTAAAGCACTGTTATTCCCTCCTCATAATAAGGCTTGGATTATATATATTTTTTTGTAATGCCACAGAGCACTTTTATAAGCAACAGAAAACTTCATATAAGCACAATTTGGAAAATTAAAAGTCAATCAGAGCACAGCTTGTCAATTCTCCTTGCAAGCAAGTCTTGGTTCCTTCCCTGTCACTGCTCTCCAGCCTGGTGGGGAAAGAATTAGCAAGAGCAGAAACAACAGGCACCTGAAGAAGAGCTTTTAGAAAGGCAGAGAAGAGCAGGAAGATGGCAAACTCAATGCCCTTCCAGGAGAACAGGAGGCTCAGCTGAAAATCTCCTTCCCAGAGGCTCTCAGAAAAGAATCTGGTCAGGAGGGGAGGCAGTGATGGATAAGATGCCGTACAAGCGTGGCACAAGGAGCTGCGGTGTGGGGAGCACAAGCGGTGAGATTTACTGTCCCCAGGCATAAGCTTGCACTCCAGAGTGACACAAAGCAATTAAAGTACAAGGAGTTTTGGAGGGCTGCGGTTGCCCTGGGGGCAGAGGGTGCTGATTCAGAGAGAAGGCTCCTTCTCAAAGCTCCTCTGCGGGGTTGTCTCTGCTGAGCAAGCCCCTGCCAGGCCTGCCCAGGGAAGATGAGAGAGCACAGGTGAGAGAGCACAGACCTTTCCCTGCTTGTGCCAGACATCTACCTTTGGGAGAATCACCAGTTCAGTGCTTGGGAGGTGCTGCCAATGAAGCATTTTAATCATTTGCCATTGGAGCTATTAAAAATAAAAACGTGACGATAAAGTCTGACCTGTCATGCAAAGGGAGATGTGGAGGGGGGAGACAGAAAGAGTCCTGGAAATCCAGCATCTGAAAGATTTAACTGCCAGGACTGTCTTTGGCAGAGAGAAATAAAACCAGACCAGTCACCTGAGGAGTGCAGTAGAGCAAGAGTAATGTTTTGGGGCTGTTTCAATTCATGGCTAAAACCTCTCAGAGATCCTAGCCGCTGAGCGCAGAAGCAACAA
Source organism: Thinocorus orbignyianus (assembly GCA_013400375.1). NCBI lineage: Eukaryota > Metazoa > Chordata > Aves > Ciconiiformes > Thinocoridae > Thinocorus > Thinocorus orbignyianus. Next base: position 858,698 of record VXBW01007089.1, read on the forward strand.
TCCTGTTGCTGTACTGGTATCCCCCACATGCTGGCTCCCCACCCCAAAGAGACTAAAGAGAACTGATTGTATCCATCTCACCAAACTGTGAATAAAGTCAAAATATCCACGCACAGCTCCTGAAGGAAGGTCCATTCCATGTTTGGTATTGCCATGGTCACCCAATTCTATACAGCTCTGAGCAGCCTGTGCCTCTCACAAGAGCTTGGGCACTTCCCAGCACAGTGGGCCCTGGTGCACACCAAGGACAAATTTTCACTCATCATCTTTATCAGAAATAAGATTCTTTAGGTCTATCTTCCTTCCCATCCACCATCAGAGCTATTTGTTCCACAGCCTCTGGAAATGCAGAAGTCATTACTGTAAAGATGGTACTTTTCATGGTAAGTATAAGTTCCCACTTTTAGAAAATAAGTACCTATTTAACTAAGAGCTTTATAATAGATCAAGCAGTGCACAGAGTACAAAAAAGCGAGAGCTAAGATCCAAAGAAACCGGTTTAGTGGTAGGATTGACATGAAAATAGTTATCTGCTTGGTATCTTTAATATTAATTTATTCAAGACCCTCATCTCTGGATAAACACAAATTAAAAATTAAAAGCCCTTGTAAAGTAATGCACAAAACCAAAGCATCACAGAGAAATTTGGAGAAGCAAATAAAACCACCATCGTAAACTACAAAGGCACTGCAGAAGCAGGGCAGAGGGGAAGGCAACTTGAAAATAAAAAAATAATAATCAGAAAACCAAACCAACCACAACAGGAAAGGAAGAAAGAGGAGACGGTGGTGGTGGCAGCAGCGAGAGAGGGGTAAGAGAAACCACCACTTAAAAAATAAGTTCATAACTTCACCGCAGTAGGGCACAGAATGAAATATTTAAACCAGCAAGTTTGAAAACGTAACCCAGATCGCCTGGTGAGTGACACCTTCTGTTCTGTTCACACCAGGCAAACAGGCTCCTGCCGCAGGGCTCCCGTGCTCCGGCCCCTGGGAATAATCCCCGAGGTTTTGCCAGGTTCAGAGCTCAGTCAGAGCTGCACAGAGCTGACTGCTGTCATCAAACTTTATTCATAGCGTGAAACACTCTGTAAAGAAGCATTTTTCAAGGCCAGTGAGAGCCAAAAATGAGCCCATTTCAATAAATCAATAGCATTATGTAAATGTTTTAGGCAATAATAATATTGGGCCATCCTCAGCATGTGCAGGTGGTCAGAGAGAGTGGCAGGTCCCTAGCACAGGATCTCCTTGCTGAGCGACTGTGGTGGGTTGACCCTAGTGTGATTTTGTGATTTGGGATGCAAAAATGTACAGCAAATTGTTTTCCTGATTCCCAGTCTGGTCCATGCCTGTGACTGGGGAGCATCATAAACTGGCCTGGCCAGGGTAGGCTAGAACTTTTAGCCTCCAAAAGAGGGGAAAGGGTGAAAACAACCTTCCCCTCTTGGGAGTTGTGGAGAGAATTGAACTCTAAATTGAGAGATTTGGGGTTCAGACCACCACAATCCTCTAACCACAAAAGCTGACTTGCAAGAGCTGCACTGAAGGCAAGTGGTAGGTTTTTAAATACCACCAGGGGAGTCTTCTGGTCCCAAGGACAATCATCAGCCTCCAAACAGTCATTGCTTCTAGCTTTTATCTGGAGACAGTGCTGGGCAAAGTAATAAACTCAGTTTTTTAAGTCAAGAGCAGACTGCACAGCTCAGATGGTTGAGGAAAGGCTAACTCTAATAAATATATAATACCCAAGGGGTTATCTAAGCAGCCAATATAGATACAGAATCTTTTTTTTTTTAATGTACTGAAGTTACACTCATTCAGTATGTGGCATCAAAAGAAATACAGATTTTCTGACAGATGTTTATTTCCCACTGTTACTAAAATGCATCCCCTTCTTAAAGCAGCGTCTCACACAAGTCTAATCCTTCCTGATTTATCTCTGACCAAGCCCGCAGCCAGCAACTTGAGGCCCCAGCTTTGTACTATGCATGTCACAGACAAGATTTTGATTCTAAATGATCAGATATGGGGATCAGATTTGGAAATTACACACATTTTGTGCATAGCTTGCATTCTCTTTCTCCTTTTTTTATCTGAACTGCCCATCCCATCTCCTGCGCGCCCTCATGTCTAAGATTGCGATGGGATGGCTTCTATTTTAAAAGAGGCATCCATGGGAACGGAGCAGAGGGAGGCTGCTGAGATTATTTTTACCTGAGCTCTGATTGCAGCGTCCTTCTTAATCCACTTTATCACCGTTTCATACACCAGCTCCTCTGCTTTGGTGTTCAGGCTGTCGTTGGACATGTAGGAAATGAAGTCATCTTTTGAGATATTGAGGATCTCTTCTTGGTTTGCCACCTCTGGGAAAATCTGCAAGGCGTATGCTTTGGCCATGTTGTATAGTTCAGTGCACTGCATGGCTTCAGCCATGGCTAATATTCCTAAGCAGTTGCTAGCAGTCAACTGTTTTTCTAAAAGGAGCCAAAAAAAAAAAAAAAAAAAAAAAAAAAAGAAAGAAAAAAAAAGAATGTGAGAATTATTAAAAGCAAGATTCAGATTTGTACCAAGATCATGAAAAAAATAAGCGCCACAGACAAGCCTCCAACTCTAATTAATTTCAGGGACTTAATTAGGAGGAACACTCTGGGTTACTGTAGAATCAGGGCTTAAAGAACAAAATCAAAGCCTGTCTCACAACTGAGCTGGGGATGGGGAAGAGAAACGCACTTTCCGAGTTGACTTTCTGTGTGAGCCTTCACAAGGCACTGGGGAAACCTACTGACAGAACAGTCTCTGGGGCTTCCCAAGGGACGGGAACCCAGCCAAGAGACTGCCACGATTTCTGCCGCCTACAATATTGCTTTAAGAAACAGCAAAGATGTAAACACCAGTGCAGACACTTAAGAATAAATGCAAACAGCACTGAGGACGTTTCTGAGGATGCTGCAGTCGCTTTATGATAATTTTTGGCCTGTTCAGCTACCAAGCTACTTCAAATAATAATAATAAAAAAATCCTCCCTTCTTTTCTTTTTTTTTTTCCAAAGGAACTTTGTTGCTGCTGAATGTGATGACATCCCTTATGCAAAACACAGATTATACCAATGCCTTCTGTTAAGTGTTGTGTAGTGGGGTTTCAAAGAAAATCACGCACAGAGGAGACAGCATTATCTCCTACCCAGCAAACACAAGTAATGGCACAGTGTGTAGCTCCGAGTTAAAAGTGTGCTACACCATACATTTGACTGTACTTTTTTTTTCCTTCTCAGCTATTCTGAAGAAAAACCCACCAATTTCAGACATTTAGAAGAGGAACTCTCAGATTCTTCTTTGCTTCTGTTAACCAAGGCACTACTAATAGGCAGAGCATATTTTTTAAGATATAGGACCAAGAAAAAAATAAAATAAATAAATAAAATAAAATAAAATAAAATAAAATAGGGAGACAGACTGCAATAGATCACAAAAGCATTGGTACCAGTGGCAGGCTTCTGCGCTGCCGGTGGCGAAGTAAATCACGTTTGGGCAGTGTCAGATCCCACTGCACTATTTCAGAGACCTGGACAGGAACGTGTGATGGTCCCACATCTCTTCAAACAAAGCTCCCACCAGACTGCGTCTGCTGGAAACACTCAGCTTCTGCCTTCATCAGATTTAAAACCTGCACATCATCTGTACGTGGCTTTTATTAAAATGGGATTATGACCTAAGTTTTTTTTTTGTTAACTTGGCATGAGATTAGGAAGTTTGTGTCTTCGGGTTTTTTTTCCTTCCCCCCAATTCTTTTTCTTTTCTTCTACAGATCCAGCAATCTTAAAACCAGGTTATCTCATTTTGCATCCGTTGATTGTACCGACTCCAAGAAGCCCATTTCCTCAAGCAGACTGGGGCAGCAGCACTGTTCACTGTCAGTAGATTTTGCCACTCAAAAAAGACTGCCCAAAGACAGATTGCAAATTAATAGCTATGAAGCACAATGCTCCCAAAATTTCTTCTTCTCAAAAAATACCCAAACAAAAAAAACCCTTCTTCCAGGTTCTTGGTTTCTGTCTGTTGGCACAGTTTCATGTTTATGTATGGCTGGGCAAACTCTCAAGTCAAAGGAAAATTGGACACTGCTCCACCTTATCCTCATAGGGTTTATAATAAAGGTAATGATCAACTTTGACTCATTAAGCAGCTGTTTATTAGCACGTGATGGAAAAGACTTTGTCTGTCTCTATCAGGAAAGATTCCCATACCATCCCCAGCTGAGCCTATGGCGTGGGGCAGAAAAAGCACTGGTCACAAATGGTTTCTTCTGATCTGGACAGGTTTTTCTACCTCTAACAATGTTGGGTGACTGATACAGCCCAGTACCCTGGTGTCCAAGCAGTTCTACCTGGTCCCTTTGAGCTTCACTCCTTTCTCTTACCAAGAAACTGCTTGGTGGCAGACCCAAAGGATGTTATCCCTGCCTGATTCAACAAGTATGGCAAAGCCATTTAGAGATGCCCCAGGGAGATGCAGATCGGGGGATGTTCAGGGGGCTGGTGACACACTTCTTTGCACTTCATCACTTCTTTTTAAGAAGAGGGATTCATTGCAGGCAAGAAAGACAGAGGTCGGGGCAACTGCTACAAGAGGCAGAAAAAATCTCTATCCTGTGAACAGGAAAAACATCCAATTTTTTGCCTCCAATGCAAAATTTGGGAGCAATATTCATCTTTCTTGACACCAGCTCTCTGTGGTGCAATTGAGCAATCACATTAATATTCCTGTGCACTCATAAACAAACAATTTGAAGAGCAATCTGGAAATATTTTGGATGAATCTGGTAGTATTTTGGATAACGACTTCAGGATGAGCAGAAGCATGCCTGTTACTCTTCACTGACTATAAAGGTTGCCTACATGACTACTCAGATACAGATTTCTGCTATATAATACAGCCCATCCCAAGTGACTTCAATCCGGGGGCATTTCTGGATTCTGACACGACAAAGACAGCTAAGGACCAGTTCTGCACCATCTGCTCCTGAGTCGTTTTCCTTTGGAGGCTGATGTATTTACAATAAGTGCTGGTTTTGCCCCAGTATCACTGACCTTGTAACACCACATTTCATGGAGTTTCACCTTGAGTCCATTCAAAACACAACTACTAGTCTATTCCCAGCGCTCAAGGACAGTTCATAACAGACTCATGAGTAGAGTTTAAGGATATCAGATGTAATCAAGTAGGTTCTTACTAATTTGAGACAGTGCTGGATAGCATATTTGTATCTATGTATGTCACAATATTGCAGATCAGCAGCTGGTGCTCTCTGCTTATGTTAGAAGTGATTTTGGAGAAGGATCCTGTGCAGAGTCGTCATGAGATAATTAGCCAGGCAGACTGCTAAGTCTTGAGATAAAGTCAGAGATAGATGGTCTGTAGGAAGGATTGTTCAATGAGATCATGGTAACAGCATGATGGAGCCTCAGTGGCTGATATAAGCCCTCTCTGTGTGCATTAAGTACTGTATTTTCACTTTGAGATGCTTTCTAGGTGATGACTTGGATATCACTAAAACTAGCATAAAACATGCATTTCCTCATCATATCCTGTTTACATTCTGATGGAGATTTCATTTCTCAGGTATTACTACTAGTCCAAAAACCAGTGAAGATGAGCAATAGGCAGAAGATTTCTGGATGCATTAATTGTCCAAAAGATTTCACTTTCCCTGTGAGAGTTATTTCTCCTTTTTTCAGATATTGCTAGTGCTTCAGTTTCTCCAGTGCTGGGCAGAATGGTTCTCTAGTTGGCTCAATAATCTCTGCCTTGGAAGAATAAAAAATTAGCCCTAGTTCTTTCTCTCAAATTCATAAGGACCATGAAGACCTCTTCTTCCCTCAGGTGCATCCAGGTCTCACCACCGATCCATTGTCCACTTTTTCTTGTAGCTCTCCCTTGCACTCTTCGCAAACTTAGTCTTTGTGCCCTTTGTTCAGGAGACTAAAAAAAGTTGGGAAAACCCAGAGCTCCTGTTCTTTCCTGTTCTGCTCCATGAATCCAACAGGTTCCACCAACTTCTTTAGATTTAAGAAAGAATACTTATACTTTATCAGCAGCAGGCTGGAGTAGAAGCTCAGAATTTGTTCACTCCTGTGATGGTGGTCCCTGCATCACAGACCCAAAGAGCGATACTGAAGAATTACCTGAAATCCAATTTGAGCCGTAACTGTGATGATATTGTAAAACATATAAGAAAAGAAAAAACAGAAAGGAAGAAGCCTCAAGTCTTCAGCCATATGGATGGAGGAAATACCTATGATGTCCTGACTGGTTTGCAAACACTTGCCCAGTTATCATATGGTGCCTGCACGAACTTGTCAGCATCGCTGCATCAGTCGGTGCAAAACTTGTCATTTCTCATGATCTAGACAAAAGCAGAGGAGATGGCGTGTGGGGGAGAGAGAGAATGAGGCTATAATTAGCCCAGTGAAGCTGGTTAAGAAATCTCCCCTTGAAATGAAACAATTTTCCTGACTCATTTGCAGTGTATTTTCACCAGAAATTGCAAGTAGATTTGCGGTGCCTCTACCCAACGCTGCTGAGGCTCAGGACAGAGACACAAGAGCTGCCTGGACATCAACCAGTTAGCACTCTGCTGGAGTTTCACAGCTGAAAAAGCCATGAACATCCTCCAAGATTGCTATGCTCTTCTGAACAGACCTATCAATATGGGACTTTTACTTCTTTGGGGCACATTTGGACTTCCCTCCACTTCTCTTACTATTTAGATGTGGCCACTGTTGGGAAAGAATCATTGTTTATACTGGTGAATCCTCCAGAAACCCTGGGAAAAAAGCCCTTGATTTTTACCACTTTTTTGCTTTGTGGGAGCAGAGGTGGCTGAGATGAAAATTAAAAACACAGCCACAGAGAAGAAAAAAAAAATCTTTTTCTAAACTTTTTGGATGGCAAGTGTTCTACTACCTCTGTAGAGCAATCCAGTCACAGCTATAAATAAAAATAAGCAATTACACTCCATGAATTCTCCAAATGAGAATACAAAATTCCAGTGACTCCCCATATATCACTGAACTTATAACCAACTCTACTATTTCATACCATAACATGGTTCACTGAATTCAAATATTAACTATCGGAAAAGGGAAATCTCACATTGATTTAGTGAAATAAAGGTATTTTGGTTTTATGGCTGAATCTTTAGAGATAGCGCAACTTAAACATATCTGTTCCTGGAAAGGCCATAAGATCTAATCACTTTAAAAGGTGCTGAAGGGATGCTGGGGGAAAGCAACGCCAGAGCCAGGGCTCTTAGTCAAGTTGCACAGCCAACACGTTGGGATTGCAACGCATAAATTTCATTTCCCCATTACCCACTCATTCGAGAACAGATTTTTAAACAAGGGACATATAAAGAGCTGGAAAGAAGAGAAGAATAAAATACCACAGATTCTTTACCAGTGCTTTTATTGTACCAGCCTACTGATACCACTCACCTTGCCAGCAGGTTGGCTTAGCTGTGAAAACTAACACAGCAGTAAACTGGACTCGCTTGAGTTTGTTTTGAGTTGTTTTTTATTTTTTTAAATGAGAGCAACATTTTCTCAACTCCTACCTTCCACACTGCAATTCTAGGTGTCAATTTTAAATGAGAACTGCCCAAGAACCTATAGTTCATGCGAGCTGAAGATATATTTGGTGTCTAGAAAGACCCAAAATATCCAGTGAGAATGACATCTTCCGTATCGAGCTGAAGGAGCCTGAATAGAAATCAGATGTCCAAAAAAGATATTTGAAACTTGGACATGGGAAGTAAATCCTGTCAGATCAAGCTCACAATTTTTGTATTACTAAGTTTGTGCTAATAATTTGTAAGTTATTACTGTCTCATTAACTGGTATTATAGCTGTGTTAGTGAAGGAGTGGCATGTGATATAGGCAGGAATTTGAACCAACGTGTTTCATTTGAGTTCCAGTTCTGGCTCCTCTTCTGCCATAACAGAAATGGGTCTGGATGGTTCCAGTTCAGACCAGTATAGCTTAGTTAACTGCGCTGGTCACCTTGGGCTGTTTTGAAATATTCTATATAAAAAAAATATAGAGAAAATGTAAGGAGCAGGCTCACACGGTGCTCTGAACAAGAAGAATAGTCTTCTCATTCGTGACCACGAGAGGATGGACCGAGGCACTGGTGACGATGTTGATCTGAACTGATGTTGCCTTCACTGGGGCAAACACTCCCTGTGCACACAGGGCACACCAGTTACCAAAGGAGAGCCCAGCAACCTTTCATTCCTATCCACCATTTGGGTTGACACATATCCATCAGACCATAACTCTGTATGAAAGAACAAACCCTGTGAACATTCAGCCTGGAGTAGTTCAACCAGATCTTGTTTATAAGCACATTGGACATGTGAAAGATTTTCTGATGGATGCAAGACTTCTCTGTGAGAGTCCACCCCCAGCTCTTTCAGTGCTTGACCAAGCTGGTCTGATGTAGCACTCAGCATTTGCTGTCACAGTTATAAGCAACCTGTGGGTGTCTGCAGTGATCAATCAGTGGGAAACAAAATGAAATCATTGATACCAAGTATGAATCAAGATTCAAGAAAAAAAAGCATATCCAAGATTTGAATGCAGCATTTAAAATTCAAATCTCAACCCAAACAAATATTGATGTTTCTTTTTATTATATTTAATCTTGGATTTCCTAATTATTTTTTAAGAGTTGTTAGAAGGAAGGCATACAAACCTTAAACTGAGATCTTAAAACCTTATTAGATGGAGTGATTCTTACCTAGAAATGAAACGCAGACTTTACAGAAAGTATGAAACTGGAACTTGCTGGCAGCTTCCAGTAGGGTTTTTGCATTGGCTGAATCTATGATCAAAGAACCTGTATAAACAAACTCCAGGAGTAATTCCAGGACATCCGCAGTGAGGTTGGACATGGCCAATTCCAGCTTCTCCCCGCTTCTGCTACTTTCTCGTGGTGACCTGGTAACAGCAGACAATTAAATTACGGACATTACACTATCCCCATTTCATTGGCATTTATTGATTAGTGAGGGCTAGAAAATCGCTTTGCACCTCATTATATTTCTCCATTATTTTTGTTTACGGAACTGAAGAACATGAATTTTAAAATAACTGAACTTAAAAACTTTAACTGGATCTGAAAGAGAAGAGTCTTAAAGCAAATCTTACGAAAAATCTGTTTATTGCTACTCTGCATTTTCATGCAAAAACAGTTGCAAAAGAAAAGGAAAGGAAAGAAAGAAAAATGAATGAGCCAACATTAATGAAAATGAGGAACAGGATTAGCTTTCAAAGGGAAACAATACATTTTAACATCTTGGTTAACATCTCATCCTCTGTGCATAATATAACCGTTAAGGAAAAAACCACTCGCCAATTTAAAGAGAAAAGGTCATCTGCTTTTTCAGGAATACAGCACTGGAATAGCTTTAAATGTCATGTGCATTTAAGGATACATTTAAAGACCTTTTCATAAAAAATAACAATAATAATTATTAATTTCTGTTTAGTTTGAACTTCTCAGTAAGTTATATTGAAGTATAGATACGATATGCATAGACAGTCATACCAAATATATATGTATATGTGTGTGTGTATATATTGTAAAAATCTATTGTTCCCTTTTAGGCACTAAAAAAAGGAAGCCCTTCATGGCAATTGCTTTGAAAACTGAATACAAGACAAGATAGACAGACAAAATGGTTAGAGCAAAGAAGGGAGAGGGGGTAAACAACAACCAGCTCTGCCACAGGAAGCCAGCAGCCATCCTCTAGGAGTTTCATGACTGTGGCCTACGGTTTTTCCTGCATGAAGTGCTGAACAATTTGGGGATCAAAGTATCTCCTGCATTTGAAGTGTGGATTAGTGCTCGTGAAATTATTGGACAAAAAGAAAATTATACTGAATTAAAGTAAGGGCCGAGTTCTTAATGCATGGTTGGCTGATGTGTCTGCAACACTAAAGACAGGTTACACCTGAAAGACAAAAGTGACGATAAATTTGGTAACATCAAGGAGGGGAGGGGAAATCTGTTGGAGTAAGAAAATAAACTCTTTTAATGGTTAGGACCATCCAGCACCTTCTCAAAGAAACATGAACTTCTAGTCCCTGGACAGTCAACGTCTGCTCGCTCCAATTCTGCTGGAGTACTTGCAAAAGCCATTGCACGACTGACACAAAACCGGCACACGATGCTGCGTGACTTACACAGACTGGCCAAAGCATCACTATTCACAGGCAATGCCAGCTTAAGCATGAGCAAGAGCACTACCAACCTCTTGGATTCACAAAGCTGCCTAGAAAGGTGAAGATCAGACCCCTACTGCCAGAATGGAGGAAAAGAAAACAATAGACGAGGTTCAGTTTTCTTCCCCACCCCACCCATCCCAATAAACACTAAAATCATTTAGGAAAATGCTTAAAATTTGCAGCAGATGCTTTGTCACTGGTCATCCATTGACTAGCCCTTTTAAAGTCAAGGGCACAGCTTTAATTAACAAGAATCTTTGCAATATCAAAGCTTTGAAGAGATTTCATTTTTCTACTGAAAGTATTTAGATGGTGCCCGGTGCCACAATGGAGGAGCAGCTGGCAGCCCTTAACTTCATACGCTTCTCTAAGGTAGTGAGAGATGGTTATTCCCATTCACAAAGGGAACCTGAGGCACAAGATTACAAATACCCTTGTCTACAATCACAGAGAAAGCCAGGGCCAAGCAAAGGAACCAATTCCCATTTTTTCATTCTAAATATTGGACTACCCCTTTGCATGGGATTACAGGTGGGTTAGATCCTCTTTCACAAGCAGACAGTTTAGAGTATGTGTTCATCTTAGTATCTCTGGTACCCCTACGTGCCCAGATGTGTATGCTACCCTGAATCCTTATGCTTTATCCCACCACAATACTCTTTCTCAACTCTTGCACATGGATTCAATTTTGCACTCAGGGCAGAAAACCTCAGGCATCAAAACAGAGGAGTTGCAATTTCCAAGATCCTCAGGAGCATGTCACAAAAGATTCTTCTTTTTTCTTACCAGTAATGTTCCCCATATCTGATTTATGCCCAGTTACACACATCTGGGCCTGCACCCTGGGCTACCAAAATGCCACCTGACACCGATGTAATTCTGGTTGAATTGTTTCCAGAAGCAGTTTGTACCTGACAGTGAGTTCATGTCTACGTGGGCTGGTTAATAAGGACACTGCCGAAAATTTAAGTGAGATTTGGAGGTACCCAGCGACAGAATCAGGCTCTTCACACTGTGGGAAGCCTCACTGTAAGCAATTATTTATTTAATGCCACTAATTGCACTGTGCTGGTGATGGCTGAGGGAATGACTGCGTGTCACCCATCGGGAATCACAGTGCCGAGACCAGGAGGCACAAAGGAAAGGATAATGTGACACCAGTGTCAGCGTAGACACATACCCGTATTAGCAACAACTGCAAGTTGCTATTTTTCAGAATAATTAAGTAATAATCTCTTTAACTTTGTAATACACCAAGCAATAAACTGCTGCTGCAATTGATTAAACGCCAAAGAAAAGCTAAGGTGTTTGATCAATCATGAGAGCCACTTACGGCAAATATAATACAAAGCTACAGAGATTATTGATATTACACAATGAGCCAGAAATGGGAAAGAAAATCACCCCTGTTCCTTCCTCTGCGATGTCTTGAATGTTTTGTGCTGCTTTGCTCGAGCTCTCTAAGCAGCAAGCACATCGGCTCCAAATTTAGCTGGACTAAGTACTGAGCACAGGCTTGGTTCAGCCTGCAAAGGGACATCACAGCCACGCCGGTTGCCACGCTGGGGATCTGGTTTGCTAAGGGCTGGAAAATGGACAGGGAATTGGTTGAAACAGGTCTTAATGGGTCAAAAACAAGCATTTGAAGGACTGGAAGAAAATAACACGGGGAAACAGACTGATGTAAATGAAGAAAGAAAGGCGGGGATTCTATAAATTTCTTTTCTGAAATTATTTCAGTGAATCAGGTCATGGCATCCCCCTCCAAACCTGACCAAAGCTTTCTGTGTTCCTTGTTTTCACACGTACGAAAATATAAATATGCTCCATGCGGTTATACTACATGTACTGGCACAGAGCCTTCTCTCAGCTATTCCAGAGGAACTGCAATGAAGTGGCTAAAGGTGTATTACAAGACTAGAATTTGGTCCTGTAAACGCACAGGCAGCAGACTGGGGAAGATCCATGTGAATGTACACAGCTGTGCCCCAGAGAGCTCACCCTGTATCACATCAGGAGGAGCTTTGTCAGTGGCACTGGCAGATGCAAACATTTAGAAATGTCTCCTCTCAGAAAAGCCCCAACTTCTTGCTGTATGAGCTGTGAAAAGGTAATGGCTCCACCTAGTAAATTCACTCCTGTCGCTCCTCTCCTGGCACAAACACAGCACATATTTTGGGGATGAAGAGCCTGCCTGCTTCGTGTTTTAGTCTCACCTGAAGTCAGGCAACGTACAATTATCGTCCATGGACATCATTAAATGTGGCACATCCTGCTATTTGCCCTGCGAACTCTGAAGTTTAAACAGAATGATGTCATTTTATTGGCCTTGTAATCATTGCTCATATTATAAAGGTCACACATTTCACATTGTGGCAGAAAATCAATAGCTCTCCCAACAGCCTCTGGGGGAAAAAGTTTTGCTTCTGAAGAATAATATATAATAAACAATTTTAGTCCTTACTTTATCATGGCTGTAATCTTGGAGAGCAGCTACAGTAAAAATCTGGCAAAGGCTGATATATAAACTCATTAAAATTAGGAAGTGATTTAGAACAGGACTTTTAAAAGATTTATCTTGAGCTAAACAGCAAAGAGGTTTGTTTAGGTCTACATTTAAACAAGCTCCAAGAGCTCTTTAACAGCTTAATTTTATGGTAGCTGTTGGGGAATTCTTTCAGATTTACAAATCCTGTATTTCTCCAGCAAGGTGATAGACCTGAGCAATGTGCAAGCAGAACTGAATCTGCAGATAAGCGGGAAGCACAGATACACTCTGAACGGATAAGGGGGAGCTACTGAAAAATATGTTGTATTTTCTGGAATAATTAGATCCAACAAAATAAAGCCAAGGCCTTTGAACATACTCTGGCTACTTATCCTTCAACTTAACCGCTTAAACTAGAGAAGACAAAGGCAGAGGGAACCTTTTAAAGCAAAAGATGGCTTGGCTACACTCTCAAATAAGAGATCAAAAGCAGTGTCCCTTTCTGTTAGCTCATATATAGAAAAGAGCCAAAGTATTTAACTACTGCTAGCAGGAAAAATAACCCTAAAACCTCATTTGCAAGATTAGGAGTGGATCTGACAAAAGAAAAAGTAGAGAACTGTACATTTTTGGTATTCATCTGTCCTTGAAAATAGTTTCCATACATGTAATATACACAGACAATCAGCACTACTGTTTTCATGCTTAATAGCTATGCAACCGAGTTTTCTCCATCCTCGGTTAGAAATATATGTATATCTATGCATTTTCTCTGCATTATATGTATCAACACGTTCACATAGCAGAACTTCTGTGTGACTCAGTTCAAAACATTTAATGGTGAGATGCCTTGATTTGCAAAGCTACATTTAGAGTCTGGCTAAAGTAGCTGTGTAAGTGAAACACCGCTAGAACATCAATTTGTCAATTTATGGACAACGCTACAGCCTCCCCTCACGGTTTGGATATGCTGCCTTTAACTGACTTGCAACATTATTTTGACTGACTAATGGTTTGGCTACAGGCTCACTCAATTTTACATCAAATATGAAAAGCTACCTATACCCGGTGCAGATGCCAGCCAACTCTCTGTTTACAAGCTATAGTCAGAAAGTCAAAACAAATTCTGGATGTTCAAAATGGAGCCATCTGCACAGAATAAACATGAAAAATGTGAAACATTTTATGTAAATGTACATTACTGCCTCGGAACAGTTGGTTCAGCTTCCTCCCAGGCTGCCTGGCTGGGAACAGGAGGACTGACAGAGTTTGTGACACCTATTTACATTCAAAGCCATATGACTCACTGTGCTGTAGACTCAAAGGTATGACGTATATTTAAGATCTGTGCTCCAAAAGGGCACCAAAATAAATTATTTTCTTTTAAAATAAAGACATGTTCAGAATTATCCCTTTCCCCAGGCACGTGGGACTTGGTGTGCGTCTTTTTCTTTCTGCCTGCCCAAGGTCCACCACTTCTGCTTGTGAACCTGCTTCTCCCAACAGAAGGCAATGGCAAAGAGCTAGCTCCATAATACAGCCTCAGTTTTGTTCATATTGCACTCAGAGTTTATTTTTAAGAAATAAGGAACAGGCTGATTCTGGAAGTGTAATTAAAAAAAAATAATGTTTGGTATCTTCGATTATCTATTGCTTAGGATCTCATACGAGGCAGGAATGGGAATATCCTCCACTAAAAGCACGTGTTCAAGCTAACGGGAAGCTACGAGACTGCCAGCCACCCTTGGGCATCTGAAACTCATGTTTTGGGGCTGGTTCCCTCCCTGCACAGACTGAAGCAATGGCCTGTCCCATCAGCCAGCTGCCTGCTGGTTTCACCCCATGCCTTCCCAGAATCTGCCCCATCAGCTCCACATGAGGATCTTGCTGGCTTGCTTTTGTGCTAAAGGACATAAATATTTACCCTACATTAATTGTGTTCCCATTCCACTAGAGCAAAATATTTGCTACCAAGCTACACAGGGCAAAAAAATTTAATACATTAAATTGCTTTGCTTTCTGGGCAGTGTTTTGGTCTCCAGACAACAGGAAATCCAAGATTTTTATTTAAGATGAAGCACTTAAATGAAGGGAAGCTACTTCTTTTTATTTCTGTCAAATTATTTTGATTACCAAAGAAAGGACTGCAGACTGGGATAGGCAGCATCTCACGAGTCTTAAGAGTCTGTTAGCTATGTGCTCATTAAAAACTTCTGTTCAAGTCTACACAATTTAGACTGAACATCTTGTTTACTGTGGAACATAATCCTTAAAGCGCTGAAACTCCAGGCAAAGAAGAGAGTACAACGTTGCTGCATCTTAACTGTCCACTACTTGACTTTTCATCATCTTCAGAGTTATTAATGGTTCAAAACCCACACATCTATTTATCTGGGGAGAAGCAACAAACTTTGTTATATTATGGCCAACCTTCACCGATGAACAGAACAGACAGGGTACTCTACGTGGAAAGTCGTATTTCATACTGAAGAGCTTGATTTATCATAATTACATGCTCATGAGATATAAAAGCCCCAACACACCAACATACATTTCCATGACACACGCAGCAAGATGCATGTGCGTGCTGTGGTAACAGGTTATTTACTGAGTTATTCAAGTTTATGCAGCTGCAAGGTAATCAATCATGTAAATGATGACAGGAAGGGCCATTTATAGAGCAACATCATTGCAATATGTATGTCATAAGGCACTGAATGTTCTATCAAACAGGATTTTTTAAAATATAAATTACACCCTAGCATTGCTTCTCCTTTGGAATTATTTTATCAGCTCAAAATGTATTAACTTGCAAATCTCTGCCTTCATTATACTATCTTGTAGATAAATATTATCTTTGAGCCTCAGCCACTATCCATCTGTCTCATGAGAGAAGAAAACATATACTGTAATGGTGCTATTGTATGATTACGATAAAGAACTGGTAAAAATCACAGGATTAAATGAATTACAATGTTTAAACACAGGCTTGCAAATTTGTTGTGAAAATTTACCTGACCAACAAATCCATTTGCTCACTTTTTACCAGGTTGTTGATACAAATAATGTTCCTTGTTCCAGGCAAACAAAATTTGGCAAGACTAGTGTAACTTATTAGGGTCAAACGCTGCCAGTTTGCACCTGCTCTATCAGAAGAAAATCAGGAAAATTAATGGCTGTGAGCTCAGGCATGCACTAGCAGCTCCTGCTAATTCACCATCACAGAAATGATCATTACAAACCAAGACGAGCAACGGGATTAACAGCAAATGCTTTTGTTCACGGAGAACACGGCCAGAACAAAATAAAACAAACAAAAGAGCCACGTCTCCTATATACCCTTAATGCTATTCACCGATGAAACACAATCTAATTGCTCGGTCAAGACTGTTTCTAAAGGCGGGGGACCAGCGGCAGCCTGTGACGCTATAGTGTCGGAGATCACAGTTGGAGGCACAAATCTGCCTCCCCGCTGAGATTTAAGAAAGAAGATGAGGAGTCTGAAGATGCTGGCTTAAACGGCTAGCAAGTGAATGAAGAAGTGAATAGCGAGCGCCCTTGGAAGAACAGCATTTCCTGACCTAGCCTTTTCCTAGGGACTGAGGATAAACTGAATCTCACAAAGTGGAGAAGCAAAGAAACCAAACAACAACTGGGCCAACTTGTTAACAATGTGGGATCTAACTTGCTTGCAAGTATTTCTGGCAGCCTAATTCAGCAAATACGTGGCAAAATAGCCTGGGGTGAGAGCTACTGTTTGTTAAAGGTAAATAAGAGACACAAGCAGGTTTTGGTGGATTATACGGGAAGGAAGATTAAAAACGAAATGGCAGTATAAAAAATTTATTCTCATCAAACTTAAAGCTCACCCCCTTAACCAACTCCTATCTGATTTGTTTTAATGATATTTATTACACCATCAAAAACCAGCTTAGCAGAGAGCTGGCATTATGCAGCTAATAAATCTGTTTCTTAGGAATGTGGTGAAATTTATACAAGTAATTATCTATGTTAAGTCTATCCAAGGTTTTCTCATCACTGCAATGTCTACAGGGAAAACAATAATAAAATAATGATAACCACAATTATTATTTATTACTACTACGACGATTATGGTAGTGCCCAAAGATCCCAATCAGTATTTCAGTAATTAGAATTAATTCTGTCAGGCACTGGTCCTTTCTCACCCAGCTACAGGGTGTTGCTAGTGCTCTTCTACAGTAGACGTAAAGCCAGCCTGTGCTTTGGCCATCAACAAAAGGTAATATATTGAATCACTTGTGGCCACAGTCTATGTGGGAAAGGACAGGTAGCTCTTTTCACCACCTCGCAGAGCTGTGTGGAGTATTTCAGTCACCAAAGCTCAGTGCTATGCAAGCCAACAAAAAAAAAAAGGGGTGGTGGTGGTGGTGTCCTTATCTGATATGATCATAACCTCGTCATGTTAATTCAAATTCATTATCCCAATCTAGAAGTGGCTAATCCTTGAAGATTTAAATGAAAAGAAGTGAACTGCTGATCCCTGGAGCTACCTGCAAGCACGCTGAAGTCAGAGATTTGATTACCCTTGGTTTAGGGCAAGACTCGCTTTTGGAAGTGGCCCAAAAATGAGAGCTTTCAAGAACACAGCTCCAGTTTCTATGCTGTGGAAGTTTTTCTCATCGTCTTTGATCCATTGCGCTTGAACTGCACCTCATTAGAGAACTGTTCCCTTTCACCCCTAAACTTCAACACAGACAGGGCCATGAGATGTAAGTACACGTAGGCAAGTCACAGGCAGCAGCATCTTACAAGTCGTTGGACGACAGCTGAAGGGCTTGCATATAGGTCCGGCCAGAGCAGGAGAGGTAATTAGTCTGTCATCCCTTGGATAAGATTTGCAGGATTTGTAGTTGTGGCTAGAAATTATGTGAGCGAGAAGCCAAAATTACAGTAAATAGAGATGCTGTCAATGAGAGAGAGGAGCGGGAGGTTAAGTGATTCTGCTTGGTGCCTCAGCAAGTGCAGCCATTATGAGGGAGAAGCTTAATTTCTGCGCTGCTCCTACAGGCTTGAGAAGGAGCCCTTCTCTCCTCCTGGCCAGGGTTTGCTTCTCAGAGCAGGGCATATCAGTCCATCCCTCATTTCAGAGCCAGCATCCAGCCCAAGCCACTCGCCCTCCTAATCCCCGGCCACACTCACCAGGCTGGAAAGAGCCAGGCTGCGACACTTGTTATGGGTTTTCTGGCAGTTCCTTGGCCTGGCAGCCCAGCAACACCACTGAATATTTGTAAGCTGCAGTTCACTTATGTAGAAGACCATACATTTTTGCTTGATGAAGACATGCTTTCCAAGGACTGGCAGCTGCAGAATCTGAAGCCCAGCAGGCAGCTCTGACAGGCAGGTGGGAATGCAGGGCTCAGCCGGGCAAAGCTCACCAAAAAGGGGCCACCCAGCGCCGTACCCCATACCAGCACTTTGTGCCCAACACAAGACAGTTATTAGTCCCTCACTGAAGAGAAAAACGTTGTCCACAGCGTAATTTACGCCTGCCCCCTGGCAGTAAAGGGTGAAGACTATTTTACCCTCCCATGCAACCTCCCGTTCCCTCAGACTCTTTTAAATGGTTTAACAGAAACCCACTGGCACTGTCTGTCTAGGCACAATATAGCTCTCCTGGCACCCGAAACAAACATCGTATTTTTAACTCCCTATTTCTCTGTTTTCAAAGAAACGTTATAATTTGTTTCCACATCCATTCTGTCCTACAATGGAGCTGAAGCATGCAGATGTAGAAATGCTGCCTGTTCCCCTCCCGGAGTTAAAAGCAAGGTTCTTAATAAGCAGGAAAACACGAAGGGGTCACTAAGAGTAGATTTTTCTTTCATCTGCTATTTCTCATTTTGGGCTTTTTACAACGTAAACACAAACCAGACAGTCTGTTTTCCAGACACCTAAATGCTTTTGCAGTTTTGTCAGACTGTTTCAGATGGATAGCGGCAGGTTTCTCTGTCTTGCATCCAAATGCCGCCCTTCCACACAATGGTGTAAAACGCAGAATGACATCTCTGTCTTCAGTGTGGTGTAAAGTGAAAGGAATTTGGTCCTCTCACCTGAAACGCTTTACTTCTCCCTGCCCTGCCTTCAAGCCCTAAGAGAGTATACACAACCTTGGTTTTGAAAACAAATAAAAAAACCCCAGAAATATGAACGCTTGCCAAAAGAGGCAAGGTATCATGGAAAAGCAATTTGGCCATGAACTCACTGGCTCTGCTCCTCAGGAAAAGAAGGACGAACACAGAGGTGCCAAATTACACTACATCAAAAATGCTCACTTCTTGAGACCAAATCTCTTTCTATACGTGACTAACTGCCCTGTGCTCATGGAATTAGGCAGCCAGCACGACTTCAAGATTAGGAAGTATCATTAAAACTAAATCTTAAAAAGATAAAGCTTGTAGGACGGGATCTGTCTATCTTTAGTAACTGACCACAGAGAAGTAAAACTACAGTCTGCTTACAAAAGCCAGCATCTCAGCCAAGATGAGCCTTACGTCAAGTGCTTCCTATTATTAATGTCATATCTGGTAGAGATTCCAGCACTTCGGGTTGGATTAAGAAGAAGAAAGCATCAAATTAAAATGTTCCGGCAAAACTTTCTTTGTTACGGAAATATCAGACATTCCATTTATGCAGCAGCTGTATTTGTCTATTCCAGACACAGCTGGAAAAAAAAAAAAGATGGCTTTTCATTGGATTTTCCATTCCTTGCTTCCAGAACACACACATCTTCCACCATTTCTACCACACCCAGAGCTCATTTTTCTCCTCTCCCAAACCAAGGAGCTGTAGCTACAAGACTGGTTTAAGTAGCAAAATCTCTTCTTTCTGTGTGCATATATACGTACTTCTTTCTTTCTTTCTGTGTACATATAGATGTGCATGACATTCAGACAAACGGCAGTTTCAGGAAGGAATCATTCATGTACTTTTAGCCAACTACGATTTAGGTGTCTAATTAGAGCTGGGTGACTGGCCTTTCTCCGTGAGCAATGAAAAATGAGCACTTCCAGAAGGCAATTCATGCTATTTATCATAAGGTGGGATGAATCGTCCTATGGATATTCCTGTCTTCCCTCACAAGAGCAGAGGAAGCCTAGATAACCAGCTCAGGCTGGGTCCCTGAAGGAAGCACCCTAACAGCCATCTTAACTTCACAGTCTAAGCAAATCACCTCAGCTCTCTCTTCAACAGTAAAGAGGGATGTCCTCCTCCTTCACCTCATATTTTAGACATCTCTTTTACATTGAGAGGACTTGCTTCCTTGCCAGGTCTGTCTCCTTCTCTGCAGACTAGAGCAGTGGTTTCAAAGATAAGGTTAGACTAAACCTGCCTTAGATACCAACCTTGGATCCAAGTGTTGGTTCTAAGAGAGAAGCATCTCTCATTACTCCAAAGGGATCTCTTACTTGCCTGCTCACAGGAATTAGTAGAAAAGGCTTCTCCTAGAAGCCTTTAATGATCTTCTTTTCATTACCTGTACCACAAACTAGGTCCTTGCTTTGGGAAGGTTGAGTTCTTAAGTGCCTAAAATACAGGTGCAAATTAGGGGCCAAAATCAGGCAGATTGGAAGCAACTGTGGTTGGCAGTGAACTCAGAATACCTAAGATGGTATCTAAGGGACAGATCCCAATACTAACTGCTGTTCTTGTGAAGTCCCACATTACAGTAATCTTGTATGGGTTACAGTCTGAAGAAGCAGATGAACCATATGATTTTCTCTAACCACAGATAAGGTGCATCAACTCCTCTATGTACTCTCTACCCAAAGGAGCAAGCAGTAAGGCCAAGTACTCAGCCCCTGAGTACCCCAACCCCTCTGTCATAAAGCAGGCTCAAATATGACTTCAGATTAGGATATACATTTTGAAGGAAACCTAGCACTCTTCAAATATGTTTAATCTTGTATAAAATTTTTCCTGAGGTTGTTAGCAATAGCCCCACAGTCCCTGAGGTTACTGCAAGATGTCCTACTGCAGGACCAGCCTTAGGCATACACCCACCATCACACATCCCCATCCCTCCCCTGCACCTCGCTTTCCTTTCTTCATGGGCACAGTGAAGTGGAACAAACGTCAGGAGCATTTCACACCTGCTGTTCCCAATACACCTAATCCTTTTCAGATTTCAGGATTTTAGTCCTTTTCATTAAAAAGGACCAAGAGCGGTTTTCATGGTCAGCTGCTGTTGGGAGACTGATGCGCAGCTCCTGATGGGGACCAGTTAGCCTCTTTCTAACAGCTCACTGCTTGGTACGGTGCTGAGCTCAGGCTCAGGAGTGGACTAACCCAACCACAAGAGATCTATGCTTATATATTTAAAAGATAAGTCACATGGAACAAGAACTTTTCTGGACAAAGACCAGAATGCTGAGCACACTGCAGGATATTCTGAGAAATTAAGGGTGTCTCAAAGTGTGCTCTCATTACCAGATTTGTTTCATAAATAATAAAATGACTTCAGATTTTTTTTGGTTAAACAAACCTGGTTATCATCTTTTCACTACAGTGCAATAAAAACCACATATTTTTTTCTCTGCTGTGACTAATTCTCATCAAACAGCTTTCCTCAAAAAAGGCAATGACTTTAGTTCTATTACGCTTTTTGTCTATACTTTAGGTTTTTTGAGGAGGGGATAATTGATCTTATTTGTTTTTAAACATTTCACTTTTATTCTTTTGAGACACTACTTGCTATTCTACCATCAGATACCAACTCTAACACAGAGTAGAATCAATGGCAGAACATGAGGTTAACGATAACTAGCCTGTGGCAAAGAACAGCCCAAGTAAATACTATGAAAGATATTCTTTTTCTGCATGTTTATAAGGATGCACATAGCACCCTCATGAATAGACCATCTTCTCATTGACGTTTCTGGTGACCCACGAGTGCCTTCGGCTGGAATGGCATTAGACTTTAACCCTAGCATGCAATGATTGACATGGCCTTTATACTATACTTAACATACAGAGATCTCCTGTATTCTTCAAGAAAAACTGCCATTTCTTGTATTAATTTCTATAATAATACAAAGACAAAAATCACATCAAGCTTAAAGTACCATCTCAAAGGAGATGCTAACAGGAGAGGATTCTAGACGTGTTGCATTAATAAACATACTGACTCCGTGAACTATAATGATTTTGTATTATTAAGGGCATGATCCTACAAAACACTGAGTCCCTCTTATAACTCGAGTCCTTGACTTTCATTGACTTCTAAAAGGACTAGGCTTTCTGCTGCAAGTATCCTCTAAAAAGCAAGTCTTTAGAAATTCTACCCCATAGCCCTCATTTTATTGTCTCACAAAGACACATTTGCTCAGTTTACAGGTGAATATTTATTTTTCTCACCTGACAGTTTTGCAAACTCAAGCAGACATCAAGCTGGATTTTTCCCTATTCAAGCATCATCATCAGTAATAAAGGTATTTTTGCCTTGGATACACCTGTGCAACTCCATTAGCCTTCATCAAGGTTACACGTGTGCAGCTGGGGTTATATATGGAAGACAACTGGGATGGAGAGATTTGACTCTGGATACAAATCGACTTCTGGAATATTTATTGCTGATGATGATGTGAAAGAAGGCAAAAAGTGGTGAGGCTGGAAAATGTGCTAAACCCTTCACTATTTTTTTTTCATGTAATGCATGAGAGCCTTAAGTGAGCAGATGAAAGACAATAAATGCTGAAATCTAGGGTTTTGCTTTCAAAGTCTCTTTTCAGAGCACTTAAAAAGGTTGTTCTCTTTTTTTATCCCTGTTTTAAATGAGTTCATATCTGAGCAGTGCTCAGTCTAAAGTATATCTGCATTTGATAAGTAACTAATAAAGCAGCAACATTTCTCAGTGCGCTTCTAGAAATAGATGCTGCCTGGTGACTTCTGCTCACAAACAGATGTCTTCACAGCAAAATCCACATGACAGTCTTTAGCCAGTCAGTTATTGGATTTCTCTAAGTTGATTCTAAGATTTTCTTTCCTTATAGACTCTACTCCTTATCACCATAAAAAGCATACACTGTAGCCTTAACAATTAAATGATAATGAGCAGACAGAAGAGAAAGGACAGGAGAGATCTGGCATAGCTACAGCTAGCAATCATTAGATTTACAGAGGGGAAAAGACATGCTTCCTAGGCCAACATATTTTTTATGAATAATTGATAAGGCAGTCAGCACAGTTATATCATAGAAATGTAATATATATCCATAATTATAAAACCAGCTTTGTGCAAAAGGACATAATACACTGAAAGGAGATACCAGCCAATATGCCATCCTGAAATAAAATACAGTCACTATTGTGTTAGTTGGCAAAATTTAAATACAGGATTTGAAGCAAGCAAAATGTTCTTTAATCCCATTTTTTAGCACAGTCCAGGCTCAGTCTGCTCAGGAAAATACTGCAAGGCAAAATCAGCAGCTGCATTAATTTGCTGATGATTGAGAGAAAAATGAAAGTTATCCTCGTGGTTTTTTTTTTCTCCCTACTTGCTACTCTAACTTACTAATAATACGAGAGTACCAATTTATTCCTATGCGAGTATATGAAGCATACAAATTGAAAAATCAATGTAATGGAAAAAAAAGATTATCATGCACTGTTTAGAATCAATCAGCTAGAAACAGAGGGGGGAAAATGCGAAGGCGGAGACATGTTTAGAAAATGTACATATTGTACCTACCCTGAGCTGGAGTGTTTGTGGGAAAAAACTACCCTTAGTCTAACACGCAGACTGAGCTATATTTTGACCAGAAAATCCTCTTATTTCCAATCTTTTCTGGAGAAATGAATCAGTTGTCTTTTCTTCTTTTAAAAGTCCCCAAATAATGAAAGTATCAATCCCTTTGCCCATAAAAGCCACACAAGAGCATGTAACAAAGATTTCAGGGTGAAGGGATTACGATACTCAAAATGCTTTATTAGCTTGATGTCTGAGCATCGTTCACCAGAACGCTGATGGCTTATCATAGCCCGAAGGACAGACTTTTGTCGTATGTGACAGAGTCCCTTGAAAACACTGACAGCGATAGTTTTCAGTTGTGGTCTGAATCACCATTAGCAGTTGAGTTTAAATCTCAGATCTCTCAGTGGTGAAACACTTTCTTCGGCCAAAACTGGCCTCTACTGATCAGAAATAATTACACTGTATGAGTCAGATGTGTAACAAATGGGTCTGAGTCTCAGTTTGGAAATACATTCAGAGGAGGTGGAAAGAATGGCTACTGGCTCTGTGACAGGAGATTCAATCTTCATAAACCTGCAAGAGAGGGGAGGAAAAAAAAGCGACACAAATGCGCCCTACAAAAGAACAGAGCAGATCACAGCTGGAAGGAAGGCAAACCTTTTAATCAGGTCCTTGAAATACAAGCTGCAGGAAGCTAGAACATTTTGGTGGACTTCAAACTCTTTGCCTTCAACAATAATTTTCAGGTCTGTAAACTCTTTCGCTCTGCGTTGCTGGTTCAACTCCTTCAACATTTCTGCAGAACAGAGAAGACAGACAGTGCCAGGGTTCCCATTAAGAGTTTTTTATTTTTACTTTTTACTTTTAATTTTTTTTTTTTTGTAAAGAAGTAGAGAAACAGGAAACAACTGATATTTTTGTCGGTAAGATTGGCTCAACACAGACAGTCAGAAGTTACGAACAAAACATATTAAAAAAAGAAAAAGAAAAAGCAGGAACCAGTAGGTCTAAACAACTGATATATATACAGAAAAAAAAGCAAAAACGATCCTAAATTTGGAAGGGTTAAAAACGAAAACAAAACATTTCAGCATTAGCAAATCAGAAACACAGAGAATGCATTATCACAGAAAAGTTAAAATAATTTGTCATAATAAAAATCAAGAGCTAATGAATTTCTATCCAAATGCAAATAAGCTTTGAACATTCTAGAATAGTATTAGTAAAAACATGGTATTATGGTGCAATATGAACTGGATATGGGTCAAAATAATAAAACCACAAAACCTGCAAAAATAACTTATCCTTAACATTATAAAAATGTGTTAAGCCTCTCAGTTAACAGAACAAAATAGCACTTTTAAATAATATATAAATTACAGTGCATAAGAAGTTAGCCAAATTCTCCATGCATCTTGCAGTATACCTCAGCTATACAGACTACAATTGTATATGTTTCAGAATTAGCTTAAAAGCATCTTATGATAAAAAATAATCTCACGCAGAGAATAAATTACTGCCTTTTATAGCAATTCCCATTTTTTGCACTCCAAAGATTTTTACCATCACAGCATTTTTATTTTTTAGCCTTCAATGGCTTCATTTACAGCAACAATCAACTTTCACACATCATGAAAGAATCGTAATGATTAAAATAACCTATGAAAGTGTTTCCATCCCGCAATAAAGCACCTACCTTGCGTGATGCCTCCTTTTATAACGCCTATCGGTACTAACGGAATGAAATAATAACGTGCCACGTCTTCATGTGTGGATGTGAACGACTAAGCAACCTACATGTTTTATACGCTGGCTGGACTTTTACGGGTTAGACTTCCCTCCAACTTTGCAGACCAAAGTGGCTATCAAGATGAATAATATACTTTTCACCTGGGCAATAGTCCGGTGGTTCAGAAGCCGGTGATCAAGATGACAAAAGAGCTGGTTTTAAATACTAAAGGATTTTGGTTTTATTTTATGTTTGCAATAGGTCAAGGTTCTCATTTTCTCAGTGCAACACCCTGAACACATTCCTCTTCAGACAGATCTGTAAATCAACGCCAGTTCCTTACACAGAGTCCCACCTCACACACAGTAAAAGGGACCTGAGGAGTGTGTAACTATAACTGCATTTAGTGCTGCTGTCGGGCATGGGCACTGGGCTGCCAAAGCATTGCCCAAGAGCCTTACGCTGAAATGAAGACCCCAACAACCTTTGCCTTCTCCTGCTTCCCCAACCAAACTCATCAGGACTCCTTTCAGCAAAAGCACTAGTGGTTAAACATCATGAAAGCATGAAAATATACAACTGTTGCATGGAAGGAAATGGAAGCTCTCCCAAGCCCCAGCATCTGTGGTCCACATTTTTCAGGACTAAGTAAATAAATGTCACCTTGCACATTTATGTCTGTTTAACGGAAACACAGTAGTGTCTGAAAGGCTAATTATTCTGTACTGAAATGGGTCAGTGCTCTCCAGAGAGCAAGCAGATCATTAGAGAGGGCACAGAAATAACAGCAGGCTTGTGTCAGATCTATAATAGGGGAAAATAAACCACTCTGTCCTGTGGGTGCTACAGTGGAGACTATTTTTAACGAATTCGTCAGAGCTAAAGTAACAACCATACATTTTGAGCAAAACTTAAAATGGAACCCGAATGCTTGCTCTTCCACAGGGCAGTTTCAGGCTTCTGCTGGAGATGCGTTGCCTGAAGTCTGACCATGAATGCTTAAGGTCTCGGTTAAGGACCAAGGAAGAATACTTTGGATACAAGGGATTTTCTACCTGACTTTGGGTCGAAGGGACTCAGGTTTCTGGTTTTACAGGAGCACCAGCTACTTTCTTAGTTGCATATTTTTGGAGGCGATTGTGGAGGAAGTATTCCTTTGTCCCTTTTCACATATGAACAAGTATTTTTTTTCCTGTCTTGGTCTGTTTTCCCACTTTCACTCACAGCAACTCAATTTTCCTCCTGACCAATTTTCTACTATTTCATGCCTTAAAGACAGTTACTTTTCCCTCTAAACTTTCTGATATTCTTTTATTCCCCACTTAATTTCACTTTTGTTTTCTGTCATTCCTCTTTTCAAATTTGCCCAACTACTGTCCTCCATCCCCATTTGCAGTTTTTCTAAGTTCCTATGCAAGATCCTCTTCTCTAGCACCTGTGGCAGCCCTTCGCAATCTTCCTTGCAGAAGCCCTTCAAGACAGGGGCTCCAACCAAGATTAAGTCATACACATTTAAGATTACCCTCATATAAGGGGTCAATCTCCATCTCACCTCCTTCCATTTCCTCCTTTTAAAGCTCATGATCAATCATTCTTAGTGGTCAAAGAGCACAGCTGTATGAATACCAGCTGCACAGATGGATCATAGAATCATACAACAGTTTGGGGTGGACGGGACCTTTAAAGGTCAGTTGCACTCTGAATGGGCTGGGGGTTTTGGGAGGTGGGTTCAGGATAAGCAGGCTAGTAGAGACCATCCATGAACTCATGATTATGGCCAAGACTGCTGAATAAGAAGATGCAAAGTTCAGCCACTGCAGTGATGCTGTCTGTACGATCTCCAGTTTTGTGAGGGTTGGTTTGAGAATCTAATTCCCCAGATGGCTCCCCGCAGGTAGTGGGCTGATTACTTGGACTTTACTGAGCACCCTTTAATTACACCCAGTCCTCCAGTTCCCAGGCACCATTTCTATCTATGCTCTTTACACACCTGATTGTGCTTTATACTGCATACATTCATTATAAGGGATGCAAACCTGAAAACACAGGTCTGGAGAAGTGGTGCTATGTGGCTCATAAAAAAGCAGAAATGAGCACAAGCCCTAATCAGAAAATAAAGTCTCTCTTTTCCCTATAGCCATTTGGAGGTCATAATTCCCTCCTGGTCTCCCTAACTTGTTGCCATGCCCTCCACAGAGAGATGACTACGAGCAGTCCTGTATTTTTTTCGTAGCTCAGTTTCTGAACTAGAAAGAGAAGAGGCAGGTGGAGAGGAGAAGGAAGTCGGGAGACTGCATCGATTCATCGATCTTTCTTGCTGAGGCCCCTTTGTATTACTAAATAACTAGCAGGCATTAGTATTGGACACAAGGTTATATCAGAACAGGCCCTCATTCTCAGAGTATCTGTAATGCTCACACTGTGCTTAGCCAGGCATTAATGATTTATGAGGACTCAGGATGAGTTGCAAAACAAATTTTTTCACTAGGTAATAATGCCTGCCGATGAGTTGTAAAAGGAGAGACAACAGAGTGCAAGTCCTGGCAGTGAAAAATGATCTCAGCTGTCTCTTGCTAGTCGCTCTTCTGGGCTCCTCCTGATTTTCAGTGTTTCCTCCAACAAGTGGAATTTCCTGAAACCTTCAGAATGCGATATGCTGGGAATTTCCTAGTGGCTCTTGTTCCTCCATTTTCTTTGTTCTTACAGAGAGTTTTTTCTTTGTCCCCGCCCCCCTCCTTTTTTTTAAGAGATGCAGTAAAAATGAAATGCAAGGATAGTTAAGGTGTAGGGTTTCAGCAGGGTGGGCACTGATGTTCCCTCTCCTCAGTGAATCACAGCAAATGCTCCTGCAGCCACAGTGCAAGGCATGTGCCCCAGGTGCACACATGTGTTTGGATTGCAGAAACCAAGGCAGTCCTTTCTCTTTTCTTCATCATTATTGATGCTAAATCATTCTCAGACAAAGAGTGGTTGAATGTTTTCTTCATAGAGAAGTACACAATAGACACCCTCAGGTTCTTCCATAATTACATGAGGCACTCTGAGGTTGAACCTAAAGGGAACTTGACCTGAAACCTGCAACTGAACATCTCTGTGGAGCCTGTGAAAGGATGCGCTGTCTATCTTGCCATTATCAGCCTTCAGATCATTGCTTGGGGGCATTTAAACATAATTATATTGAGAGTCCCAGAGATAATATGGGCCAGAAGGTGTAAGTGACTTTCCTCAGGTCAGGAACAGAGCCAGGAAGAGCTCAGAAGCTTTGATTTCTGGTCCCCAGCTCCACCCATCACACTACATTTTCTCTTTCTTAATTAATGGACAAATTACAAATTAAACTAAAGAGCCCATAAGCCTTGGATCAAATGTAGGACCAAGAACAGCTGTGTAATTGTGTGGATCAAGTAAAGAGAACAGAAATTATATAGCGAATCTTTTTTTTCTTTTTAAATTACTTACGATCAGAAATAAAAATGAACATGGAACTTATTCCCCAAGTTTATTTATTCTGTATTTCAAGCGGAGTAGAGACTGGATAGCCAGTCAAAGATTCTGTCTAATGTATATTCCTGTGGCACAATGGAAGCTCTCAGGTTTCTTTCCACTTTTAATGAAGAACTCTTTATTTAAATTCTAGTAGATAAAGCTTTAAAAGGGGTCAGCAAGTGCTAAATTATAATGAGCTGTGAAATATGGAAGAACAGTTTTAAAAAACAGCAGTTTTTAAAACTTCCTTGGAAAAATTAACCTATTATGAAACTGCAAAGGGTAATTGATGAAACATCACTAATTATTCTTGTGAAGAACATGCAAGAGACCAGTGCTTGCCCAGACAGCCTCATGCTTTCATGATTGGGACAGAAAATGTGGGAAAGTCAAGAAAAGTTATCAGAAGGAAAATCCAATTACTTTCTTGCCTTAATAACCAAGGAGATTAATTCCCAAGGTTATGCTCTAGTTATGTAAAACAAACATTTTAACCATTAATTGTCAGCAGTGCCCACACTTGCTCATTTTGACAGAAAGAGGTAGAGTGTGTATAGCTACAAGAAATTAAATTACAAAGCAAAAGACCTAGCAGTCACACAGGAGTTACAAGTGATGGAAAAGTGTGTATCATGGTGAACCTGACCTGCTGAATTACACAAGAACTCACGATTTTTTGCAGCTTTTGACAGCTCTCTCTTTCTCCTCACTGCAACGCCTACAGACACACAGAGAACCCCAAAGCCGGGAGAGTGCCACAAGAAACTGCTCCATCTGCCCTCGCATGGCTGACATGTAGCTTAAAGCAGTGGCATAAACAGGTAACAGCTAAATGCCCAGATGCCTCATTAGGTCAGTTTGATGAAGTTATGCAGACACACTGGGCGTTGCAGTGGCTGACGCTCTTCTCCACTCCCCTGGGGCATCTTGACCCTGCAGACCAACTACCACTGAACATCATCCCTCAGGGTCTCCCATGGTTATCGGGCAGGGGGTTTGCTATTTCCCAGTTGACAAATACACTACCAGCTCTGGCAGCTTCCACGTGGTGTGAAGTACAAATCTTCCTCTTTAGGACTGAGGACAAGAAATGGGTCCCTTATTTTCATTTGGCCTGAAAGGAAAGAGTAACAGAGAAAAGTGGGAACAAGCGAAGCCTTGTGGGAATCATTAACAGATCACGATGTCTCAGATCCTGTGATCTTCAGCTTCCTCTCTGGTCCCTAAAAATTATGCCTAGTTGTCTGATCTGCCTCTGCAGTCAAATAGAGGCAGAAATGGGTCTTATGCACAACCCAGCCCCTTCTGCATGCTCAGCCAGGTAGGATGCACTACCACAGGTCTCCATCCTCAGAGACTACCAGGGGAGATCTGATAATTAGTTGAGACCAGACGCTCTTTTATTCTATGCACAGAAGGTGAGAATTAATCTCTTGCAGATAAATACTTTCACATTTTCCCTTTGGATCTCAGTTCTGGTTGAACTTCATCAAGAGCGGGAGAAGGGGGAGTAACAAAGCTAGGGCTCGCCTAAACAAGTATCCTTTTCGATGAGAGGCAGACGAATGGTGAAGCCCTCTCTCTCCATCCTGTGAAGTGCCAAAGGCTGCTAATGGCTTGGGATGGAGGTGAAAAATACTGCTGTGTGATACTAGTGTGCCCAGCCTTCTTCTTCCAGTTCGTATTAGTTATGGAGTTTCCACAGGATGCCAGGCTGCTCCAAGGGCATCTGAAAACTCTTGACTTGGCTGTGACCATTTCCTGAAGGTTTTTCTTTCACAAGCCCTTAAGCCAGATAAAATGAACTGAGAAAAGCTCAAATAGGGGAGCACTATAGTCCCAAAGCACGGGCTCAGCGAGGCCGTGCCCTTTGGAGTCTCTGTTACCCAGCTACACTCCCCGGTGAGATGGAGCATATGCTGATGGAGAGATACCTCTGCTGACACAGCTATATCGACCTCCGAACAAAAGGCAATGAGAGTCATCTTCTGCTGGGTTCTGTCAGCACAGCAATGTGAAATGCAAGGTGTGAAGTTGTCATACTCCGAGCTGAAAAAACTATGGCAGCAGGACTTTGTAGTGCAGACCAACCTGTCTAGATCTTAGACTTGTTGACACTGTTATACACCTGTTCTGCTAAAGAAAACAGTAACAGATGCTGGAGAGTGGGAAAATATTTTTAAATCCCCTACTGAATACCACATATGTGGCTGTATATGATAAGTCTACTCAAAGGATTGTTGGCAATGAGATGCCCCATTATGCTAAGTCACTTTGCATTGCTCACATAGACAAATTCCTCTCACCTTCTAATGATGAGAAAGGGTCAACAAAGTCAGGTGTGGTGATTACTCACTTGAAGACAACTACAACTCTATGTGTAAATGGAGGCTTTCTACATATATTAAAAACTCAGGGAAGTCACTGTACCATGTTCTGAAGCCAATTTTTAGGCTATTATCATCACTAGAACTGACATTAAGAAGTACCTCAAGGATGCCTGCACGTATGACAGTGTTGGTATTTCCCTGTATTAGGCTATAGAACTATTTCTATCTATAGTAAGAGAAGAACTACACCCTCATTTCTAGAAAATCTATTTTAAACGCAACTTTGGAGAGACTTTGGTATCAGTTATGCATAAAAATAATAAATTGGGGAGTTTGGGGGCTAGAATGCCTTTGCTGCTTTGATTTATAAGGTAAAGTCTTGTATGGTATCCATGCCTGCTAATTTGTAATCATACAGGGTTACAAATGCACACTGAGTGTATGTGACCGGCTTTGAAAATGAACTGCATTTACATTACATATATAGATGCACAGAAAGAATGAGAAAAATTGCGAAGACAACTTGATCTCTTTAGTTTTCCAACACAGGCTGCGACCCATGCAAGGACAAGCAGCAAGACCAAAGTACCCAGCACAAAAATATCCACCGAGATGTTGAGATAAAGACGCAGTTTCCTATATCAGGATCTGTTGGGATTTTTTTTATTTTTTTTTCAGGATTCACTCCTGATTAAATATAAAGTTGGCTGCGGCTTGTTCTGTATTGGCCAAGGCAAACAAACCCCAGGGGATCTCAGCAAATTGCTAGCCTGGCCCCCTGTTCCATATATAACATACCACTATTTCAGTTAGCACTGTAACTTGATTTCCAGGCAGACAATAATTTTCTCTGGAGACAAAATGAGAGAGAGAGAGAGAAAGAGAGAGACAGGCAGGAAGAGAAGGAAAAAAATAATAATCTGTAAGAGCTGGAAATGTGGAATAGCCCAGATTCGAAGAAAAAATTTAGGTCTGATTGTTTTATTTACCAGCAGGCAGCCCTGAATATCAATACACACTTAGGGGAAGGCTAAAGTATTTATTACTACACGATCTGGGATGGATTCAGTATTATCCTAATTGCTTGTAGCAGAAGACTAGCAGATAGCTTTTAGACCTTTTTGATCTCTTTATGTAGTGCAAAGCATTAGCTAAACGTTTCCTAGTTTTGAAGGCTTTGAACAAGAAGCACCCATCTGTGAAACCGATAGTGTAATCAACAGGCTCCCTGACATGTCAGCAATAGCCAAAGCTGACCAGTTTTGGGAAGAACAAAAGCTGTGAATTGTGTGTTAACAGCAATCAGTCACAGGCGTGTGTGTACGTACGGGCAAACAGAATGCTTGCTCCCCAAAATAAGAAAATAAAGAGTAATAAAAAAAAAGAGACAGGTTTCTGAAAATAAATCAGTGGTGCATCCACAACTAACTGCACCTATTATAGTAAACCAAAAATAAATACAACTGTAAGGTGCAACACCCGACAATCAAGCACTTCAAAGCACTTAATGTACATTAATTAGCAAGGGGAGGGGTGTGTGTGTGTGCTCCTCTGCCCATTTAAAACAAAGGCAGTGCTGTCCAGTTTCAACAGGGGCAGCACTTAATTTTTTCTTAAGATGTACGTAAGTATAATCAACACAATTCTTTGAAATAATTCTGTCCTTACTGACCAGCAGTAATGCACTTGTTTTCTAACATTCAGATACTGCATTATGATGCCTAATGAAAACAAATAAAACAAGCCAAAATCTTTGGCATTGAAATCTCACCGTTTTGGAAGGTATTATACATCATCTAAAAATAACTAAGTACTAAATCTAAGCATTTAGACTTACACACTCAGTGGATGGCTTAGCACCAGGCATATGTTACACTCTGGGCTAAATGCATGTGGACAGCATCTCTTGGTCCAGTGGACATCTCACATGATAGAGAACTTCTTCTGGTACAGACTGTCTCCACAATGAGACTTAGTGATTCATCACACTAACGGAACAGACAAGTGTAATCCAATAATGTAAGGTGAAAGAATGGAAACACCACCAGCCAGCTCCAGGACCTCCCTCGGGGTTTTCTGCAACCCAACACCTCTTCTTCAGCAACTGGTTCCCTGCCCTACAGCTTCAGCAAGTGTCAATGGCTGCAATCATCTTCCCTCATGGTTACAGAAGAAATAATAATAATAAATACAAATACAAGGCTGTTAGTTTCCCTCATGATCATAAATGACAATAAGTTTGGAAAAAAATGATAAATGAACTTTTTTCGGTGCCCCATGAACTGGGGCATGATTGCAGAGACACCTGAAAGCATAAAGCTGCCGGTGGTAGCAGGGGAAAACGGGCAGAGGGAGCAGGAATGCGTGTCTGGGGGGGCAGCTCGGTCTCAGAGAAACAAACCTCTAACTATTGTGGGGTTTTTAGCTTTGGGAACACAGTATCATATGTTAAAAAAGCCACAATTTGTGTCAGATTTTCTTTGAACATCTCCCTGCTTATAATATTCTCAAATCTCTAAGTTATACCTGTCATAAAGATGTGAAAGACTTCATAATTGATTTTTCTCCTTCTTTTATAAGCACTGTAAAGTTTTAGTAATTTAACATTGCTGTAGCTGTTTAGGAAATGCTTTGTTAAATGTCCTTCTTGCTTCTGCCCAACTTGCGGTTCTCCTTAATATAGTAAACCTTGATTTTAAAATCTTGATTTTTAAACAAACTTTTGGGAAGGTATTGCTGTTTATATTAAGTACTTTCACATAAATTCTGGCAAAGTCCCTTCCTAGTATTCATGCTGCGTGAATAGTGAATTTGTACAGAATGGCAAGAGAATATGAACTATGACTGTGACTGGCCAATAATGCAAGAAGCCACTGCAAATATTGTTTATATTCATATAGGAACAAGTTATCAGAATGTGCTGAAGTAGCTGCCTTACCAAACTCAGAATAAAACAGAGACTTTCAAGAAGTCTGTTGAGATTAAAGGACAAAGACTTATTTAATAAGTATTAAAATTTATGGGCTCTCCAAGAATTAAGCAAGCTTATAAAGACTATTTTGAGAGCTGAATGGCTTTCACATAATGAAGATGGTTGATAAGACTTGGCTAAAACATTTCAAATACAAACGAAAACAAAGGGAGACCTCAGAAAACACGGTGATTAAGTCAAAATTTCAACTGTGAAGGCAATATACAAATTTCACAATCATTTCCTAATCCGAAAATGCTACTAAGACCAACCCGCAAAGGTGCTGAACCTATGAAAGGATGACAACAGGCAATTTTGAATCTAGACAAGCATGAAAGAAGCATGTTTTTCTCCTTCTGTGTAGTTATGGAAACAGAGAGATATAAAACCCCTCCTAACGGAACAAGGGCTTTTTTCCTCTCGCTGCTCCCATCCGCAACTTTACAGCTGTCACCACAAGTCATCCCGCTCGCTCCTGCAAGCCAGCAGGCATCTGAGGCGAGGAGAGAACAAAAGAGGCTGCAATACAGCTTCAGTTCAAATGACAGCCTCACCAGGGCTCCGGCTTGCACCGGCAAGACAGAGTTGTAAAGTTTTACCAAAGAATTGAAGTAAATTTCTTTTCTAGAGGTCTTAGCGGGAAATCAAAGATCTATTTTAATTTAAGATACTAGCAGCTTCTCTTGCTAATGACCGAAATACCGAGACCGATCGCTCCCCAACGGTAGTTTGCCGGATGACAGGGGTCCATAAAGCCACTTGCAGTGCAGTACACAGAGAAAAACATTAACTGCTTCCAGTTTTGAATCCGAATGCTAAAGACGGCAAAAAATAAGAAACATTAAGGGCTGACAGGTACCTTTGAAAGACGTTGCTGAAACCGTGGAGATGAAAAGTGCTACAGCTTTAGGTAAACGGAAAATAACGGGATCTAATTTAGACAGGAGACTCTTGATGGGAATTGATTTGTCTGTCTCACAATGAAAATCAGAAACGTGCGTACGCAGAAACTTTTCTTTGGTACCCCAGACTTAGTGAAAGTCACATTAGTATTTCCATTGTTTCATTTCTTGGACTTGAAAATAAACTACTGCGTCAAACTTAACATGGAAATAACGTCCATCCATGAGCTATTTTCCTGATCTGTGACGCACTAAAACTGGGCTTACTACTAATTTGGAGAAGAGGGCTGCCTTTGAGGTTCTCTTGAAGGGGAGATGCCTTCTTGTAGCCTTAAATTCAATGATGTGAGCTCCAAAAGGAACATACAGAACTGGAAATTAAATAACCACTGTTCATTGTCTGTGGTCTTCTCTATTTTTAGTTTGCATTCCTCGGGAACAAAGCAGTTGGTGATTATTTACTTTGTCTTCAATGATATTTTGCCCTATGACATGGAGTAGAACCTGGTGTCTCTCACTAGTGTGAGCTCCGTGTCTGAACTGGTTTCAGGAGATATAATTATTGTAATTTCGTTTATTATTTCTCATTTCTCTAGACGATTAATTTTCATATACGATATACATATTTATGAAAATTGCAGTACTTTTAATCAACTATATGGTATGAGCAGTTTACACGAACAAATGAACAACCCTGGGAACAAACTCATTAAAAATCTATGGCTAAACTTCAAAAGCTTCGGGGTTTCACCTCTCCCGTACTTGCCCTCTCCCCACTCCGGCAGCAGAAGGCCAACATGTATTTAAAAAGAACAAATATCTACCTGGGCAAAAGCTGCCCTTTACATTTCACAAGAAATGTCAATATTTCTAAAGTTGGTTTTGTCCTCCTCTTGCTGTGGACTGAAGATTTCATACACGGTGTTTTAAAAATGAAAACTGTTCTTAATTTTATTCTTTCATTTGCATGTACATTTTTCCATTACTTAATAAAATGTCATTAATCGTGACAATATGGCACAACTGTCATGTCTCGCTATGCTGACGTCTTTAGGTTAGTTTGGAAGCATTTTTCTAGGCTATTATTTTTAATTAATACAACGAATTAGTATATTTTTATTCAAAATGTCAAACTGTTTTAATCATAACACAAATGTAAAACATTGGCCTAGAAAATAAGATGTTTCTCTGCTACTAAATAGCAGCTATATAATTAATCGTATTACATTATAAAATGAAAATAGAGTATTTGACCATTTTGTATCTTAATGAACTATCAGATCTACTTGCTATTTAAATTTAATTAAGCTGGATAACAAACATAAAATTCATTTTGAAACAACAAATTCTGGAAATATGTACCTTGTTACTGATGGTTAAATGGCTTTTCTAATTAGTGTGATTTGGAAAAAACTCTGATTGAAATGGTGTTTTGCAGCAAAAAATAGTTTCAAGGACAATTTATTTCAGTGAAGACACTGTCAATGCTACATCAGGTGGTAGCTATTTATCTATAATCAGGGCTCGATTTAACTCAATCACGGCTGTGCAGTAACTAGTGGAGTTAAACTGAAGACCTTTTAGGCGACAGTAAATATTTACCAGTTCTAACCAACACATCAGTTTAACTGAGAGCAGAATTTGGTTCCCACGACTGTACTGTAAAATAAATGCAGTTATACAGACACGCTTGCAATATCATCCAAGGAGCATTTTTTCTTGATTTCCTGACACCTCTTAATGTTAATTTTCTAGTCAGCTTAACTTATGTCTTGGGTTTTGTTTAGTTTTCCTTTTTTCCTGTAGCCATTACATCTTTATTCTACAACTCTCTCTTGTACATGAGCTATTTTCTCCCAGCAGTATTTTTTAAAGGTAGTAATATATCATTGAAGAATGTGATTAAGTTAATTCGGTGCATTCCTAAGGACATTAAATTGCTAGACTGCAGTGTAATTTGGGCAGGCTGCAACTTTTTTTAAAAAAACCCACATAATGCTTTAAGTACAAAATAACACTTAAGATGAACCATTGGCTCTGGGGTCCTTATCTGCAAGAACTCTAAGAAATGGAAAAAAAAAATCAACAACCCCAGAAGATTTAGACGAATTTCTGCAAAATGCCCAAGTAACTTTTGAGTCTGGGACTTAACAGCTCTTGAAAATTTAACCTATCTATAATTTGTCATAAAGAAAAACACTGATTTCTCCTGAAATAATAGGGTGAAACTGCTTTTGACTAATCTAAGTAATGTCAAAGGCTAAAAAGATAAAGGTGGAAGGAAAGCACCAGCTCTGTATAACAGCCATTCATCGAAGCCTTAAATCTCTGCTTGTTCTGCAGGGAACACTCTGCAATGACAACTTCACAGGGAAATAAGACATCTGCTTTTGTAGGGGGCTGTGCAATTCTTGTCTTAATCACACGAATTTCACATAATTTTAACACCAATCTTTAATAGTGGTTTAAGTAAAAGAAGTCAAGAGTTCAGAACTGGAATAGCGAACTCTAGCTATTCTAATGGTTTTTCCTCTGTAGTTGATGGACCCAAAAACAAGCCCAAACCAGCTCTTTTATGGTCTTTAGTATTCAATCTATAAATGAGAAAAATGAATATAACTCTCTAAAAACAACTGTAGGGTATCACATAGATCTTCTAGAAAAGAAAAAGACATTCAATAAATTGCTCTGACTCTACTAGGAGAACAAACCTTTTTAAGCCCTTTTAGAAAGCATAAAGGGAATATGGTTGCTGTACACTGCAACATTTGATGGTGCAGCAAAACAATGCCTTCCCTATGCCAAAAATTAGAAAACCACAAAGATTTCCACTATTCTGAACCTAAAAAAAAATAATTATTATTTTTTTTTTAATATATAACAAGACAGCTGCTGTAGATTTGCATGGAATCTACTGACAAACAAAGCTGCTTATTGTATTTTTGGGTTATTTTCTTTTACTCTTGGAAGAAGAGGGACAAGTAAACTTGTAGACAAAATTCAGAGGAGTGAAGCCAGGGGTAAACCTAGTGCAAAGACATTTTGGAGCAAGATAACCATAAATAAAGATTGTAAAGCAATAAAATAAAAAATAAAAAAGAAGAAAAATATAAAGAAAAGACCTTGAGTTTCAAGGGACTGTGCCAAGCCATAGAAAATGAAAGGCATGTTCTTAAGTGTCAAAGGTAGAGGTCAAGACCATAATGAAAATTTTATAACTATCAACTGCAAAGCAGGGTTGTCTAATACAGTGCCAGTGGCAGAAAACAGCCTGGATACAATCACAGAAGGTGTTTAATATCATGAAAACCACATATTACCTCACATGTACACACTAAAAGTGATCCAGGAACATTAGTAGCTGTGTTATGCTGAAGTTAAATCCTCATAGACCAGGCTAACACTAAAATAATGGAAGTATAAAAGATTTTTAAGTTACACAACTTTCTAAGTGACAGGCATGAAGAGAGAAACCCTCTGCTACATTGGACCTTCCTCAAAGAGACTTTTTTCCTCCTGTGAAAACAGAATTATAACTATGCAGCTGTGGCAGATGCCAGTATATGAATATTTATAGATCCAGAGGATATTTTGGTCTACCTCACCAGGCATGTTAATATTTGAATAGATTAATCAAAGAACTGAGTTCACGAAGCAAACTGCCCGCTCACCTCCTCCTAGCTGGATGTGGATCCTATTCTGAATTATATGATGCTCCTGATGTACTCAGCCCCAAAGCTCACATGTGTACCTTCTCACCAGGTGCCTCTTGACCACAAAAGTGCTGGGTTTTGAAAGGACCCAGGGAATTACAGAAAAACAGTGTAACACAGCATGGTGATGTGTGGGAATCTCTAGCTCAGGATCAATTACAGGTTGCTCTGATGGTGCTGTGCTTAAAACACCGAGTTTGTCCCTCCGAGAAAGACTTCTAGCTCTCTCAATGGTTCTCACACATATAACCAGCACACTACAGCACGGTTTTCCCCATCAGCTTAAGTCTCATTTAACCCAAACTGCTCTAGAACACCCCTTCTGGCATTTAAACCAAAGCACCTCACATGTCCTGAAGAACTGGCCATGATGGGTTGGTGGAAAATTCAGTGATAAACCTTGAAAATATTTTATGATGGAACTATAGGAAATTTAGAGTTTGCATGAATAGCGGTAACACAACAAAACTTTCAAAACCAGAACGGAACTAAATTTCTTTTTTAGAAACATGTTATATAGACACTCACACACATACAGGCGCTGACATTACTGTGGGAGGAAGCTAAATGGCATTAAAGCAAGACTACACTTCAAATTGCTTTTCATGTCTTAAAAACCAGCAAAGGAGAACAATGTACTCTACACGCCTATTCATTTCTACTAGACTGGAAAGCAACAGAACTCTTGCCCTTTTATCAACTTCAAGTTAAATGTATTTATTTTGTATATCCTTTTTCAAGTTTCCAACTTCACAAATATGATAATACGCGCACTGGTAATATATATTGTTAACTCAGTCTTATTTCCTAGTATTAACGGTATCACACGTGGATCAATGTTTTTAATAAGAAGAATCACAGCTGTCCTTGAGTGATGGAAAAATAACTGAGCTATCTTTATTAAAATCTTCTTTTTTTTTCTTCTTCCTTTTTTATTTTTTTAAATGAGAAGTGGGGCATTCGTGGAAAATCTACAAAATATTTAAGTAAAAACATCTGAGCAGGTTGCTTTTTCTCAAGGCTGGGAAATGCTAGAAAGATCTTCGATGTGTCAGCTTTGACGGGTGTTTCAGTCCACCTCTGTTAGCATTGCAGCAGACGGCTGAGGAGGCAGTTGTTTTCCTTGAGCTCACAGGTCCCTCAGGTCTCTCAGGATAGAAGAGCTCTCCTCAAAATACTGCTTATTAAATATGAATTGTCATAAACACACTTGCATACTTTTATACAGAGTACATATTTTGAGCTAAAATGAATCAAATCTGCATTTAGCTGTGTAAAAGGTATTTAGCCTTAACTCTGTTATCCAGACTCCTGCAGACAGAGACAGGCACCTCCAGAGGGAGAGTCTTCTCGCTTCCTTGGACATCTGTTTCAGCACAGCTGGGTTTCCCCCAGGATTGTCCATCTTTCTCTATTAAGTACAAAGGAAGGCTAGCTGATTAGCTTTGATTAGCCATCCGCGTTTTTCAGTTCCTTTGATCCAGTTGGGTTGACTCTCATCCTCTTAAAGGCAGAGACTGCTGAGAGCTGCCCGCATTGCTCCTGGAGGATGGGGAGTGCCTGGGACAGGAGCCACTGGCACCAAGGAGACTGTGCATACGCTGGTAGCTCATTAGGCCAAAAAAGGTCTCCTGGTCTGAGGAAAATCAGCACATGACTTTTTTCACTATTTATTTGGGAAGTCACTGGGAGGACCTGAAGAGGTTTCTAAAGCCATAATAGCTCTGCAAGCTCTGAAAGAAAAAGGATGTGAATCGAATGTGAAGAGAAAAAGGGGAATTCAGACAGAAAGAGAAGGAAGTTTAGGGTTTGCTTTTGACAACGAAGCTGTTGGGCTGGGCATAACTGAGCTGG
This sequence comes from Thinocorus orbignyianus, assembly GCA_013400375.1. Lineage (NCBI taxonomy): Eukaryota > Metazoa > Chordata > Aves > Ciconiiformes > Thinocoridae > Thinocorus > Thinocorus orbignyianus. The sequence goes on from VXBW01007089.1 coordinate 899,188, forward strand.
AAAACTGTTAAAACCCAAAGGCCAGATGACTGCTTTTGAATAGCAGCTACATAAAAGCAAACCTTAATTGGTACGGTTTTGTTCCTAGTTCTAGTACAACTTTCACTAGAAAATTGCTATTCAGAGCTCTAGGAATATTTGCCATCCAAAATCATTTTGAAGAAATAGGGTAATAATTCCTATTTCCATAGAGACTGAGGAACCACAGCAGCATATCAAAGAGAGGAGAAAGAGAGCTAGACATCCATGGGAGGCAATTTATTTATTTAAAAGCATTCAGGAAAGTTGTCTTTAATCTGAACTACATCTGCCAAAAATAATAATTTGAATGAGCTCCAAATGAAGGGCAACTTAAGACTTTGATTGCTTTATGTGTTTCTGCCACTCCACTGCTTGGTGGCTTCACCAGCCCTGCCATACGCTGCTGGCTGATTTTCTTAGGAGCTGCTACTCATTCCCGGTCCCATCCTCTGCCATGGCCGGGCTGTGATGCTCAATGTGTCACTACCCCAGAGCCCCCGACCCTGCTGGCAGAACAAGTCTTTGAGGACAGGCACGAAGCCACCAACACCACCTTGTTTGATGGTGAGGTTGACCAACGACATGTTGGAAATCCAACGATTTTGATCAGAGAAGCATCGCAGCTGTGTTTGTCCAACAAACCCCATGTACATCACTGGGAACGTTAAAACCCGCAGCCAGGCTGGGACTTTGCTCTCCAGCTTTATCCTGCAACCCGAATCTCCCACCTGATAATGAAATGCTTTGCTCCTGCTCTGGCAGGACGTCATTTTCTTTCCACCCAGCAACAGGCACGAAGGCATTTGAAATCTCACCGTAACCCTGACAAGCGCTCAGAAGCCTTTCAAGGCTAGGAGAAAGAAAAGACAGAGAGGGAGTGAAAGAAAGACAGAAAGAGTATGCGAGGATGGGGGAACTACACTGAATTAGAGTTAATTAAACCCAAGCATTGACAATGTTTAAGTAACAGGATTCTACACCTAGACCTGGAATGCATGTACGAGCTGTCATTTAATTTAAAAGAGCACAATAGCTAAATGCCAGTCTCCAAGCAGATCTTTTGCATCTTTCTGATACTGTATTAAAAAGTTATTATAAAGGAGAAGTTCAGATTTTTTTTTTTTCCTAGAGTTTGATAATAGCCTTTTCAAACTTCACATCGCAAACACTCGATATGGCACTTGTTCTTGTGAAACCAAGGGAAGAGCTGTCCCAGAGAGCTCTAGGAAACCCCAAACCCCAGAATTTGGAAGCTAATCTCCTAAACTAAGTCTCAGTCTAATCTGAAGATGAAAAAATGAAAGCATTTTGCTAGCAAGACAAATAATTTAACAGAAAGTGCCCCTATAATAAAATCAGTTCATAAAAAAAAAGCCCCATTAGTAAAACATTTCATCAAAACCTAGTGAATATTGTACTGCATGTTTTCAAAGAATAGTGCTAATACTTGGCAGCGCTATATTCAGCTTTTCATTTTCAACATGCTTCAAGACGAATCTCATTAATTCTTCCATATCCTATTCAGTGGTGGTTGCAGATCTCTTTTCAACTGCAATTTTTCCAAAATGTTTTCTCAGCTTGAATTTATTTGAATTAGCATTTCTAATAGAAATCAAAACAATCAGAAATTAAGTACCATATTTTAATATAAATTTTGATAATGAAACCTTGCACAGTTTATGATACTTTCTTGAAAACAGTGTATCTTTAATGAAATTTGGCTATTATTTCTTCAGCTATTCAAAATTTTCACTTTTTCTATCTTAATATTTGGTTTTGGTATTATATCTCATGTCACTTAGAAAATACTTAAAAGTAGAAACACGCTAAATGACCAAAATTGTCAATTTGTTGCACAGGATTTATATGGAAAAAAAATACAGTAAGCTGGTATTTAGTCTCTCAATAATGATCTTGATGACCTATAGTATATTAAGAATAGTATTAAAAGCTCGTGATGACAAACTTAACACATCTGTATTTTTGACACAATTATTAAAATAAAGTCACAGAGGCAATCCATATCAGAGGCAGAAAATTAAAGAGATGCTAATTTTGAAGCTCCTCATTCTCAAAAAGCAGAAAACAACCTTATTTTGCACTACTCAGCTGGAAATACCACACTGGTGGGTGCCTCTCCAGATACAAAATCAGGGGAAGACAGCAGAGCTGTAAGTGATCTTGGCATGAATAAGAGTAATAGATACTTGAGTTCAGCCAAAGGTAGAAGCAGAAAGGTGATCACCAAGGGCAAGATACAAGTTGCCTGAGGACTCAGGTGGACACAAGCTCTAGGGTAACCCTGGAAGTGTGTTCAGCAACTGCCAGACAGTGGAGCACCCAAAAACTCCCTGGGCACCTTCCTTGCGAGGCCACAGCTCCCTGGACACCAACCCCCCACCTTTCAGTCCCAAGTCCCAGGTCACAGTGTGGCATCAACCCTGTCCCAGATTCAGAGGAGCAAAGTCTGGGGGACACTTTCTCTAAAGACAGCGATTAGTTGATTTCTGGCTGAATGTTGGAGCCTGAAAGCTACATTAAAAGGTATGGCAGACTGAAAGCAGGACTCCTGTAGGGGTTGTTTTTGACATTGTTTAAATACCAGCCGAAATCAGCCAAATGAGGTGGACAAGCAGGGTGCAGGTAGGGTGCCTGACTGTAATATGGGCTGACTCTCTCCCTTCCAGAATGCATTTATGTGTACAGATAACCCTCCCTTCCTTTTGGAGACTGACAAATGTTAAATAAATGATCAGCTGAAATACAGCGTGTGCTCTTTGTGGGAGAATGCAACATCGAACTCTTTTAGCAGTTGTCCCTCTCATGTGTACCTAAAAGAATTTCAGTGTCATACTACAATATGATGGGGTCGCCCAGACACAACATTATCCACACAGTGAACCGCGAAGCCGAGAAAAAGGTGCCAGGAAATCAAATACTGTGATACAGGACAAATGACGTTTCTAAAGACAACAAATAACTCTTTATTTCAATCTGGTGAAAGTAAAAGCAGAAAGGGACAACACACTGTGAAAAATACAGGAAATTAGAAAAGCTCAGGCTATTAATAGTTTCAGTACAAATTAAAACAGCAGAGAGAGAAATGTTCTGTTTTTCCCCTCTGCTGGGCTCTACTGCCCTACTAAAAATTTTCTCTCTTTAAGCAGTAACCTTCACAGATCCTAACACAGGTCTAGATATGCCTGCATGCCCCTCTCTTGCTGAGAAATCTGTCCTTCCTAATTACTTCTAGAGCAGTGACAAAAACCTTGTTGATCCAACCAGACAAATTCTGGCAAGTTAAACATTCAGCACTGTAACTATGAGCATGCCGACTGCTGAGAGACGGGGATGATAATAGCACTGTTGATAACAATAAAAGGGACATAGGGAAGGATGAGAACTTAATTTTTGGCCATGTTCCATTTAAAGCAACTACAAAAGACATCTAAAAGAGATGTCAGAGGCAGAGACTCTGACAAGACATCTAAGAGAAGGTGTCAAAGAGGCAAGGGGCTGCTTGCAGAGATTTCGCTACCCAGCTGAAGTGATACAATCTTCCTCCCCAGACACTGAATACAGGAATTACAATACAAGATTTCTTCCTTTTTTTTGATTGCAAAGGTAAGACAGTCCTAAAGGATCTTGATATGCAATGTATTTGTGTTGCAAAATCTCATTTTGAGAAGTGTGCTGCCATCAGAAGCAAGCACTCTCTCCTTGAGGGAAAAAACAGCAGTTGTGGTTTACAGTGGGCAGATACTCGAGTGGAAATGTTTTTATTATTTACTATTTATGCTTTAAATACAAAAGATACATTTTTATCTCTTCACAGCTTTGAACAGTGGGTCACTTGTGCTTGGTCTATTCTCTGCAGTCTGCTGTAGCATGGTATGATACACACTCAAATACCGGTCCTTCTCTATTAGCCTTAATGATTTCCTTCTTCCGTTCTTCTTTCCTATTCAGAAGCATCATGGCTGTTGTCACTGGAATGTTGACAGCATTTTAGGTGACTTATCATTCTAATTGATCAATAGCATGCCCCTTCGATTTAAAAACAAATGCATAAGTACCACCACCCTGTTACAGCAGGCTTGCTGCTCTTCCAGGTCACTCTATAGCTAGCTCTTTAATTTCTCCCCAGTTGTCTATCAGTCTTGACCAGTCTGGGATAGTTTTGAAAAGATCTTGATATTTACTGATGAGGAGAGTGAGACTAGGGCACGGGCAAGAAAGAAAAGCTCGAGAGAGGAGGCCTTTTGTGAACCTCACTGCAAGAAACCCTTATCAACCTGAGACTCCAGAAAGGCTTGACTGTAACAGAGACTGAGCCATGGGAGTATCAGTGACTTCTGATTTTGCTCCTTGGAGTTAAATACTTTGTAATGACTGGTGCCCTTCTGCATATTTGACTAATACTTCTTCAGAAGATTTTAAGCATTTTATTTCCTCCATTTGTTCTGGAGTCAGGTTTGTCTGTTCCAAGGATGAAGCTGATGCCTTCAAAAAGCCCAGGTTAAGCACTTTCTGCACAAGAAATTCTAGTATAACCTGGTATCAGCATCTGTGGGCAGACTGGACTGATAGGCATCACAAACAGTGCAATGACAAGGGAAGAAAATACACCTTCTGGAGGATGAGCAGTTAGTGATACAGAGCTACAGCTTCTACACGGCTATATTTAGGGAATCTCCCTTGCAACAGAGCCTTTGTGTGCCCTTTGTGTACCTAAGGCAGCAACTCTCTGTTCTTTCCCTATCTCTAGAAGGGTCTTTCTGTACAATTCCAGCTTCAGCTTGTCCTATACAGTTTCTACAGCTTTGGTCCTCCACTGAAGACCTTCAGGACAAAATGTTGATGCCTGCTGGACTCTCCTGCAATGACATTTTGACAGGAAGAACAAGTTCCTTAGGAAAGCCAACGAAAGCACTCCTACGCTCTGTTCTGCAATAGCTAGAGGTCTGCCAGATGAGGAAACCCTGTAATTCCCTCTCAAATGGCTCTAACAGAGTTTTCCACATAGTATGCATGCACATTATTTTTTAATCAGAAAACTGCCTTTATTTTCAAATGCCATCTATGAGTCAAAAATATGCCCCCATATAGAAGAGATTCTGTTACTACCCATACATGTGTGCAGCGCATTGGGGAGCACCGTATCACAGAGAACATATTTTTTTTTGGTGGATCTTCTTTTCAATAATTCTCCAGTTGCAACACAGAAGTCAGTATCTCAGAAAATGCAAATGCTGCTGAATTAGTGGTACTGTGGCACTTGAGCAGCATAACTGAGAGACACCCTCCCTGGACTTTCAGTGACTATGTTTTACAGTAAATGAGTGATAAAAGATGCACTGCTTGGATTCTTGTCTGTGCTAATAATTTCCAATATATATGAAGAGAATGAAACGTTTAAACTCAGGGATGGGGGATTAAAGGATATCCATGATGAATGAGCTGTAGAGCTGAAGAGAATTTGTTGTACATCCTGACCAATATAGCAGTGAAAGTAATCAATCCATTACCTCTCTACTGAGAGAAATGGCAGAGAGATAAGAGGATAATGAATGCCAGGCACAATACTGATAAGGAAGACACTTAAAATGACCAGCCGGAATATATTCCATAGTTAATAGTGCTGACAAAAACAGTGACAAAGTAATAATTTATTCATGGAATAAGAGCCATTCCTGTGAAAATCAAGGTAGCATTTTAAATTAAGGCAACTATTGAAATTAGAGTAGCCTTATTAACCAGTGGCCATTAATGAAGTATTGTAGAAAAGAATACTTTTAAGGACTCATTTTGCATTAACATATGGGCTAAATTACAAAATCCTGTTACTTACAAATGCAGATCATTTTTTTTTTCTCCACCAAACCCTCTGGCTTTTTCCTTAACCCTTTTCTTTAATGCAATAAAAATTCATATGAAGCTCTGAATATTCACATGCAGCCTGAATGGATAATGCTTTTGCCCAGTGCTGACATGCTCCCTATCCCACAATCTTTTAAGAGGCTGACCTAGATTCTGAGTCCAATAATAACATCCAGTACTGCTAAGGCTAAAATTTAAATATATTTGATGATTCAAAATGCAACACTTAATTAAGAAACCACACCTATCTAAAAACTGCAGCTAATAAAAACTGTTTGTTTTGCTCTCTGTGCCTGAAGATCATACTGTGCGAACATACTGTGCAACATGAAGTGTTAGGGATATATAAGGCACAGCAGCAACTGTGTTGAATGAAATAAAATCTGCATTTGCTCCAAAAGGCTAAGGTTACAACGAAAAATCAGGCTGCTCGATGCTGATTTTCTTTTCAGATTTCATTATGCCATTTTGTAACCACTTACACTGTTTCTAAGAATGTTTGGGGTCATTATCTGCTTGGGAATTGGACCTGTGGTCAAGCATACTGTTTTTTCCTGGTATACAAACAAGCTATCGAATCATACAGCCTTCTGACCCAAAAGCGTATTATTAAAACTTTAAAACTTTTATTTTCAACAAAAAATATCTTCCAATTATTCAAAGAATCTCTTTCTCATATTTCAGTCCTGGTGCCAGACAGAGATGGGTTTAGAGGGCTTATCACTTCCCACATAGAATAATTTTCTCCCTGTATGTCCCTGACAGATACAGAGCTGTACTGTCAGATCAGTTGTCTCATCTTAGACAAAATTAAAACACAACTTTCAGGGACTTAACGATATTTCAAGAATTTATATAAAAGCAATTTAATGTATCCATTATCGTTAGGAAATTATTTATGCTAATAAATGTGCCCACTACAAACTCTAAGCGGGCAATTACATCTTTCCTCCTCCTTTCTAATAAGGATGGTAAGAGATTTTTGTAAGCTTTCAAGTACCGGTTACTTAGGTCCTTGACTGGAAAGTGTCTGAGGGAGAAAACAGTCACTAAATTAGGTAAAGGCTTATTTGGTGGGCAGCACAGAAATGCTTAGGAGACAGGGAAAATAGGTTTTTAATGTATATACACAATAACCTCTGTTGCAAGTGAGCTTGCAGAGCAGACGGCTGCAAGACAGGGAGGAAAGAGGCTTCAGATCCCCCAGCTGCCTGCATTAACCCACAGCCACTGAAAGCAAAAAGAGGGCTCACTCGGTACTCTGAGCACAAACCAGACTTTTATTCAATTCCATCTGAGCTCACGCAGAGATAGTGACAGTTTTCTCAAAAGGGAACACAACTCGCCTTCTCAGCTCCTGAGTATCGGTAACGAGCCGCTCTAATCGCCTTAGAGTGGCTCAAAATAACTGGGCAAAAGAAACACTGCTGAAGTAACCCTGTTTTTCCGCTGAAATTATGCTGTTTTGTCATGTTCTGATCTGGATTTTCAGGTGCAATTCTGCCACATTCCCGTGGGCAGACAGATAATTTTGAGACACCTGATAATTCTCTCAGGCTCCCAATACCCTGACTGGTGACTGGTCCCTATGCTACAGAACCTTCAAAAAGCTGAATATTTGGTTCATGTGCACCCTCACTACTGGGAATTCAGAATGCTGATGATACACCCTGCCCTCCTTCCCCCTCCACCCCCTTTTTCTCTCCCTCCCTCCCTCCACTGACCTTCTTTCCTTCCTCACCTGCCTCTTCCTATTTTTTCAAGAATCCTGTATCAATTTTGCAGGTCTTGTCCTTTCTTTCAATGACTGGAGCTGGCAATATTGGATTTTGTGGATTCCCAGTGGGAACTCCATCAGGTTTCCCTGCACCCTGGGAATACTCCCCATCGGTTTTAAAGAACCCGCAGTCCAACACCATGATGACTGCTATTAGGAGATTCTATCAGGAGCCCACAGTGACCATCCTCCTAATGTAGAGACTTGGATTAAATCATCTCTTTGAGGATAATTTCAGCTTGTAAGATATGAAATCACTAACTGAAGTGAACGTGGTCTTTTCTGGTTTACCAGAACACAAAGGTTTGGTACGACTGGGAAAAACAATGTCTAAACCGCTCAGTGCTCATCTACACCGATCCAACTGACAATGGTTTCCAGCTTACAAAGCACGAGGAGGAATATGAGGAATAAATTAAATGAATAAAATTAAAATGTCAGCAGAGAAAGTAACTAATCTCCATCAAGTCTCTTATGTAATCCAGACCCTTTTGCTGCTGTTATTATTCAAAACCCTTAGGGAACTCAGGATCTAGGTCATCTGCAGGATAAAGAATGTACTATCCAGGAATCAATATTCACAGTAGTAAATTAAATTATAGTCCTCTCCATGAAAAGAGTTTTATTATTACAAGGAGTGTTGACAATTTAAACTCAACAGGAAAAAAATGAATTTAAGCTATCAGATAACTTTTTCATGATGACACCTCCCTGTATACCATGCTGCCACTTAAACTGTCAATAATTCTTTAACTTTCCGGGAAATAAGATACTGCATTTTCCCAGTAAGCACATGGCTACTATAATGATAGGCTTAGATCAGGCAAGTCATTTGTGGGGAGGACCATTTCAATTAATACTGACAAAGTTATATTGCTATTAACTCTCCAGAAACACCAGCGTAACCCATAAGGCATTTGAGGAATCCTACAACGTGCCATTGCCACTTGGAAAGCAATTTTTAACAACAGTGGTGTGATAACGGAATTTTTAGTACCTAAAACATGTCAGTGAAGTTGTTTTACAGGTATGCTCACAATATACCTGTAAAATTGACCTCGCAGCTTTGAGAGTTGCCATTAACTGCAATGTCTTGGTATAGTCTCCTACTGTTTCTTCCCCACATTTTTGGTGGTCGAACTGTGTTTATCTATGACCAGCACCCAAATTTAAGCTGCTGCCCAGATGCAAAAGTCAAATCCTAGGATAGTTTTCAACTTAATTGAAGTTGATAGCGTATGATTTGGAACTGAAGGCAATTGTACAGCGTTTATCTAAGCAGTCACATTTCTGTTTTTAAACCTCCACAGAAAAGCTTCTCATTTCACGGTACATTATGAATCTTACTCATTGCATTAACTGATGAGGAAGGCAGACTGGTTTGATTGATTTCTTAAACTGGCAGAGCTCAACTCATCTTGACTGCACACCCCAGGGCACTGCGGTGCTGCTCCACACCGTGCCGCCTGCTGGCACAACCCCTCCAGCCCCTCTTGATCCAAAATGAAGGGACCTGGCCCAAGAAGATACAGAACTTTCACCTTCCATTTCTAACAACACGCTGTTTCCTTCTCTAGCACTGGCAAGGGCTTTTTTTGACTCAATTTTTCTTTGTAATCTGGTGAGAAAAAAAGGAAACGTGTAGATCAAGGAGAAATGTTGCTAAAGAAATGCAGCACTATTCATGCAGCAGAATCACCTGATTCCCTTTCTCAGACGTATATAATCCCCCACAAAAGACTCTATAAAGCCACATAACAATGTTACTTTGGGAAACTTCAGAAACCTGAAATTCAGAAAACTGTGCAAGTAAAGTGTTAAGACCAAGATTAAGGAATGAGAGAAAGAATTGCTTCATTTTTAGCTCAATAGTCATGCAAGGTTCAAATACATCCAAACGCCAAAGTCACAGTTTGCTAGTTTATTACAGAACACCCGAGGCTCAGCTTGCACAGAAAATTAGGAAGGTTTTCCCTAATTGTTTCCCAAGTGTACAGATGACAACACGTAACTACAATTAATATAGTTTTCTGTTTAACTTGGGAGGTGGAAGGCATTACTACGAACCAGTGCTTCTCTTGCCAAATGAACCAGCAGATGCCGCAGACCCAAGAGATGCCGAACCTTCTGATCCCAAAGACAGCCAAGTTGTCATGATGTTTCAGCAGCATCAGCTGCCTTTGAGGAACATGAAAGTGCCAGGCACTGCATACCGACACGAGAAATGGGCTTTCACGTGCCACTCGTTTGGGAAAAAACCCCACACATCTGTCCTTCCAAGTGTGTGTGACATCTATGTGAGGGGAAAGGACCTCCTGAGATTATCCTCTTGCTCTTGTTTCTCTAGTTCTTCTCTGTTGCTCGTAGCCAGCAGAGTGTCGAGATCGAAGGACCTACCATGCCTGTCAGAACAAAGAGCTTTTGTCAAGCGCCTCCGCTGATCATAATTAAAGTGGCACCAAAAAATATTTAGAAAAACGGAGAAAGGAAAGAGCAGATGGAGGGAAGCAGGAGCTGGTGGTTCACTCCTGGCTCCTTCTCCTCAGCAGTGAGATTGCAGCAAAAAGAATGGGCTTTCTTTCCTGATCCTACCCTGGCCAGATGATTAAATACCCCTTTTTGTCACTGCAGCCTCCTGGTGACTGAGATCTGCTCGGGTTATGGATGAACTATTCCTTAATCATATTGAAAAACATCACCAAAGCTGCTGCATTCTGTAGCACTCTGCATTCACCTTTTGCTGAGAGCAATGCGAAAAAATAGTAAAAATAAAAAGCTCTTGCACATTAACCTGCCTGGCCCAGGAAACACATGTTTAGAAAACCATTATAAAGGACTGTTATTACGCTTGAACATGCAGCACCATGTATTTCCAGAAGACAACTGACGGACAAACCTGAAGAGCAGCCAGGTCTGACCAGAATCCAAATCCTACCCCTGTTTTATCCTCTCTTTATCAAGCCCAAATCACAATTCCTCCCGCTCCTCTCCCTCCTTGTCTCTGCACACACTGAGTTAACAAAAAATTTCTTGTAGCTGTTAATGAAAGCTTATAGCTTGCAATATACCGTTGAGCTGCCCTGATTCTATCTAATACACATTTTATTATTTCAGGATTAATAACAAGAACAACCGACAACACTACAATATACTTACATGGCACCTTAATTTGAAGATTGCAAAGGATATTACAAAAGACTGAATAAGTATTAATATGTCTTTGTCCCTGGCTGGCAGGAAACACCGATACACACACACAAACAAAATTCATTGGGGAGGTGAACAAAGAATCCTTCGCTCTGAAGGAGGAGGGTGTCCGTAAGCCTACTTCTGTGCACAACTTTAATTAGATATTAGAACACACCACTGCCCCGTGACCGAGGTCAGTGTGTCAGGCAGCAGCTCAGCGAGCTGAAAGCCAGCCCTGGATGGTGACAGTGGATCGTGTCCCACAGCAACCCGCACAGGACAGAACTGTCTCGTACCTCACCACGAGCTACTGTCAGGCTCACATTTACTGCAGTAACTCTGGTTTTCATGGCTTTTAATATATTTTATGGATTACACAGTCAAAACCAATGTTGTACTATGGCCTTACAGTTAAGAGTTAACTGTCTGGCTTTCATTTATTCTTCTGTGCCTTAGATTTTATCAGAAAGGTCTGATTACTTATCAGTGCTGATGCCATATGAATTACATCAAGATGAAGAATTTACATGAAAATAAGTCATCAGCACTTTGTGCTGAGTTCCGTATGACTTCAGAGAAAATTATAACTTTTCTATATAATTTAAAATTCCTCCTTTAAAATCTCTTTACAGTATTCTATAGGAGAGATGAAAACCTTTCCCCTTTCTCCTTCTATCCCCTCACCACAAAAATCCAGAAAAGGATGCCATTATCCATTAAATGAGGTATCCAGATTAGTTTTCAAAAGCATATATACTTTTAAAATAATCTCATAATTCTTATAATCCAATCAGACTAAACAATTTATAATTTTATAGGCCTGATCTATACGATCTTCTGCATAATTTTAAGTGCACAAATGCTTGCAAGGTAAAATGACCATTTTGAGTGAGATTGCAATATATTAGTATATGCTTAAATCATAATATGGCTGAGCTGCAGTTTCGTTCACTGTGTGTAAAAAAGAAATGTAACTTATGCTCAGAATTTGAGTGCAATGTTGAAATGATCCAATATCAAATTGTCCACATGCATACAAATATACAGCTTCATTATTTTTACACTGCATTTCTTCAGCTCTAACAGCATCTATATGAGTTTTAAAATCAGGTAATTTCTGAATATTTGGAAACAGACTCCTACTACGATGAGAATCAAACATGTGTTTAATTGTGTGCTTTGCAGCCCACTTTAAGCGAGCATTTGAAGTTATTGTTAATTGTGGCTACTCTTTGCTAAAGCTTCCCATCAGCAGATCTCTCTCCCGTTTCCAGAAGAAGGCAGTACCATAAAGCACAGCCTCCAGGCTCATTGGCTGCTCTTCAGGACACATTAAATATGTGCATAAATCACTGCAGCATTAAGGTCCAAGTCAGTTTGGAGTTAGAAACTGAAAGCTTTCCTTTCTGCAATAAACTAACACTCAGCTCATCGAAAATGAACCCCAAACCAGACAAACCACATTTGGACAAAAATTCGGCTGGTGTAAACCAGTTGTACCACAGTATGATAATTCTAAAATGGCCATAGAGAACATGGCCAATTTGAAAATGCACCACCGCAAAGAAAGCAAGCGTCTGCTCTTCCAGTCCAAAGCCCTGAAGGGATGTATTTTTTTTTTCCTGAAACAATTACAAATAACTGAAAAAAAAAGACAACAAAAAGAAAAGGGGATTCAGTATGAAAATGCCTCCCACATAGCCATCTCCACAGCATTGCTAATGTGTTGCTGTAACACTTTCTGTGAGTGATTAGATATTTCAGCTTTGGCGTACCCGCTAAGTTTAGTCATTCACTTCGATTAAATTAAATGCAGTTACAAATAAACATTTGAAAAATAGAGGTAAAACATCATTTTATTTTCTTTTTCAATTTTGTGCTTTAAGTTCGCCTTTGTTAATATCTTCTTGCTCTTCCCTCAGAGAGACACATCTCCCTCTCCTCAATTTTCAAAGGTGAGCCTTGTCACTCTATTACTCTTAGTCTGAACCTGGGAGATAATAGGGTAAATTTGACAAAACCTGTGCAGGAAATGAACACTCATTCATTTATTAGTGAGTCTCAGTGGGCACTATTAAACTTGTAATAAAAAAGTTATCGAAAGGAAGAGAACAAACCTCCTGAATTAAAACCCCAGACACTGGTGACGTCTTCAGCTTTTTAACTAATTCCCAACAGGTTGTTAACGGACAGAGTTGCTCCCACCTACAGGGAATTAAGGAGTTAATGCTTAAGGCTGACAGGGAGAACAAATTACGATCCCACTGTACAACATTACTTGCTGGGTATTGCTGCCAAGGGACAGTAAAGGTTGGGGACCAGTCCACTAATCTTACTGCATAATTATAATATTACCTTTCAACCCAGTTCTGGGAAATCCTGATGCTCTGCACAAAGTGTAGGTGACTACAGCAACCTGCAGATAAGCAACTGACTTTGGGAGTCTCATTTCCCTAGCCCAGAAGTGATTACACGGGATAATTGGAGATGGTTAGTGGAGGTATACGTATCTTGATACGCTACTTTGTATCCTGCATTTTCAGTTTATGGGATAAGTACGTGAAATACTGAGACTGGATATCTTGGGAGATTTTTCAAATATCAATAAAGAAAATAGACTTTGGAAAGCAAGTTTAAGAATAGTTTTCATATTCAATATAAATTACTTGTCAAATGTGCACACATTTTACGATTAATGCGATTAGTTGTTAATTAGCTAAATAAATACGGTTAACTGTGTGAATTTCTCAACCTTCCTATCTGTTGCTTAGATAAACAGTTACGCAGTGAATGCTTTATTACATACATAAAAATGCCTCATGTTATAATGCATAAGTACATATTGATGTTAAATTTCCTTGCTGTGATATATGCATTGAGTCCCAGGCCCCTTTGAAAAGAAACTACAGATCTTAATAATTTATGTTACAAGTTTTAGCCAGGATTATCAATGGTAGCTTTTGAGCTTTTTCTTTTAGTAACATAATATATCACAGTAAAAATGCACAGACAAGCGATGTGTCAGTTTGATTTTTTCCACCTGATTCAGCAACCCAAAATTCAGACACAGCAGTTTAAGCAGAGTTGCACACTGAAGAATTTTAGTCTAAGCATTTAATCTGTTCTTTCCATAAATTTCTGCTGCTTGTGCTATTATAATGATGTTACCAGAGGAAGTTTATTTATATCGCAGATTTTCAGCATCAGCACATTCAGAATACAACGGCAATCATTCATTCAATAGCTAACAGCAATGTAATAATATCATCACTAACACTCTAAATATCAAAAGAACATTTAGAGGAAAGACAACGGAAAATAAACTCACTTTGAACAACCAGTAACACAGAATTCACTAAACCCAAAATGTATCTTTTACATACATGTACACGCAAGCCAGCACAGAAATAAACAGCAATTATGCACAGCTATTTTGCAGCAACAGGTTGCATATAATTAAACAATAATAAATAAGGGGATCTTTATGAGCCCATTAATAGGAACATACACTCCAGAGAGCGGCGTTTTAAGATCTTAAGCCTTGTGCATCCCAAAACACCTAAAGAGATTTTGTTCAGGAGCAAACTATAGCCAGCAAGACTGTAAAGCAGCAGGGGCAAACCTGACACTGCTCTGTCTAGACTATGCACAACAGGATCACTGTATGCAAACATGAAATGCCAAGACTGATGGTGACAGATACGAACCAGCCCCCTCTTTTTTTTCTTTTTGGAGACTATGCACCGTAACTTCTTTTTTAACAGGCTCAGATCTACCATGAAAGCTGTTCTCCCTGCTGTTCCTAATGTATATTGTAAAGAGCTAGAGAGAACAGCACTTTAAGGAGTCACTTGTCATTCTCTCTTCCCTCCCCTGCCTGCTTCCCCAGTATTTAGATAATAATGGATCCAGGTAAAATCATAAAGTCCAAGAACATACTGCAGAAGGTTAAAAACGCTAGACCTGTAAAAGCACAGATAAAGACTTCTATTGAAAATGATGTTAACAAAGCGATACTCTCAAAAGGTGAAAAAGTGGTCAATCCTGAGTGTACCCATGTTTTAAAAGAAAAAGTAAATTATTTCCCATTTCTGCTGCATGTGTAGCTGCGAGTGTGTGTCTGGGGGAGAAGCTCAGCTTCAGAAAATGAATGGGTGAGCACTGGGAAAGAGAAAGTCA
This sequence comes from Thinocorus orbignyianus, assembly GCA_013400375.1. Taxonomy (NCBI): domain Eukaryota; kingdom Metazoa; phylum Chordata; class Aves; order Ciconiiformes; family Thinocoridae; genus Thinocorus; species Thinocorus orbignyianus. The sequence continues at coordinate 914,234 of VXBW01007089.1, forward strand.
ATGAAGTCAGAATAAAGTTTGTTCAAGCAACAGGAAATGTGAACACCAAACTTGGAAGAGGTTTCTAAAGGGCCTTAGTCAGAACAGAAGCGTAGATAAGGACCATGGTGTATGGCCATAATGCTGTGGGGCTCAAGGGGAGAAATCATGATGACGTTACTCTTCCAAGGGCACCGGCAGCTCAGAGGTACCGATGTGTGCATCAGCCATGGACACTGAGATCTCCCAACGATGATGCAGCTTGTGTCTAAGTTCAGATCTCCTAGAGCTACCTGTGAGCCCCGAGTAAATGTGGAGAAGAATTTTCCAGATGGACTGGAAGAAGAACTATGTGGTGCTCTTAGAGATGCTTATAGGTGTAATTCACGGTGTAAGGTGAAGCATGGGAAAAGAAAGTGCTGGGCTGAAAAGGAAAGAGATGGTCTCCTAAGCAGGTATGATGTCTGAGCAAAGCAGCTTCATCATCAGTTAACAGTAGTGACTAAAAATTGGTAGATAGGAAAGGTATAGATGTTTAAGGACCGCTAATGTGAATGCCGGTAACATATTTGATAAAGCAGAATAAATGAGGGCAACAGAGAGATTCATAACGTTGGGCAACCTGAAGACAGTCTACAACCTTTCACAGAATCACAGAATGCTTAGAGTTGGAAGAGACCCTAAAGATCATTTAGTTATAAAACCCCCTGCCATAGGCAGGGACACCTTCCTCACGACCAGGTTGCTCAAAGCCCTATCCAACCTAGCAATGAAAGGCAAACCTATCATGGAAAGGCAAAAAAAGCTGCAAGATTTGTGCATTCACCCTGGCTGTGAGGAAGGAGACATGTATGTTGAATACAATACCTAGAGAGGGTAGATGAGATGATATTGCTGCTCACGGCAGCTTAGTAAAGGAGGTCGTATACCACTGATTTTGGTAAGCGGATCTTGAGTGGATGGAAAGACATTTGCAGAGTTGCAGGCTGAGATGTTAGTAGGACATACGGGCTGGGATCCATCTGACTTGGCGTAAATGTCTTTAGCTGGGCCAGTTGTTCATTGCTTTCTCAACAGACAGTGGAGATGGAGCCAATGGAGTCACACCACAATTCACATTTTGAGGATCCAACTAATTGCCCCAGACTCCCTTAATGCTCTTGTTTAGAGCTCCACTGACTGGAAAAAGAGCCCTTGACAACTACCTCAAATGTTAACATCTACCTTGTAGATTGCCTGAAGTAAGGTGAGATGAATCTTACCCCAGGAAACAGGTCTGGAGCCCAGGGGAGATCCGAAAATCATTAGACTAGATACGTCTCTCAACATACTTTTTCAATCTTCCTGCAAAGCGTAACTCTCTTCTTGGAAATCTGGGGAGCAAGTGAATAGTTACACATGGGTTCATTATTCTAGAGGGCAAAGATGATAATACATTATGTTAGAATGTGTGGTTCAATACATTACATGTTGTGCCTACTCAAACAATATGAATAAATCAGACTGGCCCAGCCTAGATATTTAAAACTATAGACCAAAATAAATAAATATAATTGTGGACAGAGAAAGCAAACTGCCTGGAAGGTACAGGCACAGTCACATTGAAAAATGCCACCTCATAAAGGCAGTAATCTCTCTCAGACAGATCTTCATTATAGCTAATCACTATTTTGCCAAAGGCACTTACGGCAACATATTTCTAGGGGAAGGAACAGGAAGGCAGCAGGGAAAAGGAAGAAATTTCTCAAGCTCCTGCCCTCTCACCCCAAAATTGCAGCCCAATGCGAAAGTCAAATATTTCACTTCAGCTGGAAAATTCTAAGAAAGAGTTCAAATGGAATATTGTAGCAGGTGAAATTGAAAACAGGGCCGATAAGTGGTTGCAAGGCATATACTCCCCTCTGGCACTTTTTAATCAGGAATACAGGACTCTTAGGTGGAGGCAATATCACATACTTACACTGGATTATATGGTCCAAGTAATAACCTTGCATTGGTAATAAATTAATTTTTTTCCTATAAAAGTTGGTTTCATTTTAACACAGATATCTCCGCTGAGGGGTATGGTTGGATATTTCCACATCAGCACACATGCTTAATGCAAAATGAACAACTGTGCTCTCCCCCTCCCTCCTGATGAAGCGAAGATAGTCCAAGACAAAGCCTGGTTAATAAACCAGTTGTAAACAATCAGAGAAGACAGGCAATGCACCGAGCTGTGAATTGCCTTCATACAAACTGGGGGATTGCAAGGTAGATTCGGTGTGAAAGCCATCTTAGAACCAAGATAAAAGAGACAATAAAAAGATAGAGGACGGCAGACAGACAGAAAGCAGCAGGAATATAATTTCCTTTAAAAATAATTGCATTCAATTTATGTTCTTACCTTACACTCCCAGTACTAAGTAATCTAATCAGATGCATATGGGTTTGTTCTCCAAGGTACACACGAAACATGCAATAAAACCCCCATAAAACATGACCTATGGTGACTCACTGCAGATTTAAGAGGATATATCTATTTTTTTCTCCTCCTGCTCCACTTAGCAAAGGTTTTCTGCAACCTTGTGGTCTCCTTCCGCACCCCGCCTTCCATGTAAATCTCTTCCCTTGGTTTTAAACGCATTTTTGCTTACTTGCTCCTGTCATCTTTTTGGCTTAGGGACACTGAACGTGAATCTTTCCCTTTTCTTTAGGCAAGAAGGTCTAGCTGAAGGACCTCTGTTCACTGCTGTGAAGAAGCCATCCTTTCTGAATCTTAATTTCGCAGAGCTGCCTATGGCCAGCTATCGATGACACTGAAAATTCCCTTTGATTCTCCTGTAATCCAGCCTTAATGTGGGAGAACACACAGACATTCGGGAGGGACTAGCAGCATCTGCAAAACTTTCTCTTTGTTCTGACAGTCTGAGCAGGATGGTTTCTTCAGTAGCAACAATAAAACCCCAAATTAATGTTTTCCAGCAAGAAAGTCAGACAGATATTTTGTGCACTAGATTTAGAAACAGAGCTTGAAAGCAGCCAGGGCAAGATGGATATTCCATGGAATAAAGGAAACGATACTGCGGATTTCCTCATTTATATATCTAGGTTGTACATTATATATCACTAGCAGGTTGAAAGCCTTAAAAACAGTTTAAACTATAAAAGACTATTTAGCAGAAAGTATGCAGATCAGGCTGTATTTCACAAAATGATTTATAGTTGTTCTCTGATTGCCCTGCGATTGCTAAACAAGCTTTGTACCAGATCCATTTTAACAGCTAGGACCTGAAATCAGCCCAAGTACAACACCATCACACAGAGATGTGGCATTTTGATCTCATTTCCAGCTGATATATTCCATAAGGCAATGGTTGGGGCAACCTTCAGTGTGCCAGTTCTCTACCTCCAAAAACTTCACCAGAAATGTTTCCCTTAATTTCAGCTGTTATGCCCATAAATAAAAGAAAGGTCTCCTTCAGACCTGCAGAACGCAAATCATGTAGGGCACCACAGATCCCTTTGAAGGTCTTAACTCACCCCTACAACCAAAGGGAAAGCCAGGGTATTTTTCAGGGAACTCATAAAATCTGATTTTTCCAATGGCATGTGCAGAGAGCTGCAGCCCCCTCCTTGCGCTGCTTTGCAGTTCTCTTTATGAGTAGCCCCATGTGCTTGTTTTATTTATTAATTCGGGTTATTTATTAACTTATACAAACCTCCAGACACCCTAACATTATTAATTATATACACATATCTCACGTTACATTAATTATACAATATATATAATTAAAGTAAATCTTGGCAGCCTCAAATTTGTCAGTCCTACAGGATCTTAGCCAGTCACCTAGGAGTCTGTTTCATCTTCAAGGAATGATAGCCTTAGCTTTGCCATCAAATCTTTCTTGAACACATACTGAGAATATCACCAAGAAATTCAGATAAAAGAGCAGAAGAGTGATTTCCAGACCCCTCACGGACCATCCTGCTAGCCTGTTTTATGACAAGGGGACCTAACTAGCTGCACAACCAGCACACAGCATAGCATGCACCACGGGGGCGGATCATTAGTGAGGTTAAAAACTGAAATGGCACCATGGTCACAACCATTAATGCTAGCCAACAAAATTAGGATGCCTAGATCTACACTGTTAGGTCCTTGGGTGGCCAGTGGAAAGGTCCAACAACTGCTTCTCCCCCACAACCACATGCTGCCCCACACCTCTGAATTTCCTGTCTTCTTGTCCCACTGCTCCAGAAGACCCCCTGGGATTTGCAGTGACACCAAGCCCTGTGCTTTTCTCCTGCACTGTTGGCTGCACAACTTTCCTATTCCCTTCCCTGGAGAGGCATGTCCTGGGGTACAGTTTCCGTATCTGTTTTCTACAAAACAGGTATTTAGTGTCCAACAGCCCCAAAGAAGGCATCAAAATTTAGGTCCTCTGCCACTCTCACAGATGATTTAGTGGGCCATGATGGACTTTCCTGCATGATCAAGCTCCACGACTGCCATGCAGAACAGTCTAACTTCAACAGACGGTGTCCACACCAAGGCTATTGAGAAGAGGGAGGGGTGAGTCTGAGTCCCTAACACAGAGGACAGAATAGAGTCTGAGTTTTGTATTTGTCAGATAAGACTCCAGCCAACAGGATGTTCTTCCTTGCCACCCCCACCTCTACTTGGTCGTGCATGAATTAGAGGTCTAAACGATGGAGTCTGAGTGTGTGAATACAAGTTTCCAAAAAGAACACAAGTTTTCAGGAGAGGTGGGATTTTAGATGTACCAATTTTTCTCTTTTTTCCTATTACCTGTCTATGTGTGGCTCCATGGTGCCAGATACCCCTTGCAATCTCAAATTCTTTAAGGCCAGCTTGGAACTGCTAACTCCAGCCCAGAGCCTAACTGGGGTGTACTGGCATGCTAATGCTGAAGCCCCTCTGGGGACAGGGGGACAGACAATGGTCAGGGTAAAAGAAAATAAAAGCAAGCAGAGTGGATGACAGTGCCAGGGCTGGAGGGCAGCAGTGAGACAGAGCAAGGCTTGTAGGAAGCTGAAACAGCTCAAAGAGAGCTGAAAGCAGGGGTGAGGCTCCAGGGGTTCAGGGAATAAAAGAATGGGCAGAGGGGTCTGCTGCAATATCTAGACCATGCAGAGATACTATAATCTCTTTTTGGCTGCTGTATATTCAGTGGCTTTCTCAAGTTGCATATTTTCATTCCAGGCTCCCTGACAACAACCCTTTCAGACATAAAGATTTTTTGTTTTTTAAGTAAAAATGCACCTTTTAGAAAACAAACCCATTCACATGCCCTTGTAAGGATTTTAATCCCTCTTCCATAATGAGAAAGTGTGGGGGGAAAACAGTGCAATACTATTATTTTAAATTTCCTAAGTGAATTGTTTTTAATATGCAGAATTTCCAAGCTTTTTCTTCTACGTTGTTTTACCCATACACACGATTAAACCCACCACACTCTCAACAACAGCAACAGCAAACATTAGAGGAACTAGAGAAAAGGGTTTGCATAACGAAAGCACAAACAACTTTATAGATTTGTGAATCTGGCTATCACGATAGTCTGCAACTGCTGGAAAATACAGAACAGCAAATGTCTCATTTCTAGCTCCGTTGCAGGGGGTAAGAGAAAAGCGATCACTGAATACTCAACACAGAGCTTTCTGCAAAGCAGACTACGATAATGAGTCCGAAATTCCTGAGCAGCTGATAATTCAGTTGTCACGTTCAAAAGGAGACAGTGGAGAGATAACGCAAAGGGAACCCCATGGGGAGAGTGGACACTCCACGGACACGAGTGGCCACTTTGTACTCCTGTTGTCCTCCAGTAAGAGAAGGCTGAAGGCATAGTTTTAAATTTCTGAGTAAATATTGGTACTTGCAGAGGTTAAACAAGATGCTGTACTAGAACCTGCCAAGCCTTTATTTATACCTTGCCAGGAGACAGGGTAGGGAGTTACAGGATGAGCCTACACTGACAACCTCTTTTAATCCAATCACAGAGAACCCACCACAGGAATGGAAAGTAATTTAGCAGGCAGGCTTGCCCGACTTGTGCTCATTCTCTACACAGAAGATATTTTATTTATTGCGGGTTTAGGATAAGAATATAAGCACGTGATAACAACATAATACACCAGCACCACAGGCCAGCAGAAACTGTGGTATCAAACCAGAACCTTAAGAAGAACTTATTCCACGTTCAAGACCACTCAAACTAATGCAACCTTCAGAAAATGCAGTGTAGGTAATTGATGCGTAATTTGCAAAGGCAGCTTGAATCATTTGGTCAGTGAAATCATGAATTGCCACCCACTTCAAGTCCCTAATCCTCCATAAACATGCATTCCCTGCAGAATTCCCACATGTTGAGTTGAATGCACGCAGAGCTACTCTGGGTTTAATGTTACACTGAAATGGTGCGTGATTCCATCCTTTAAGGGGAAAAAAAGGAGCATGTGTGGGAATAATGGGAAGAGAAACGGAAACCTTGTTGATAAATCAGCATTAGGGACTGAGATCCGAGTGAGTATGTGTGTGAGCTACTCTCACATCAAAAAAGAGGAGCAGATTGCTGAGAGAAGTGCTGTGATTTAAAGCTGTGTGACAGATAGGCTCTGTGAACCGTAGCCAGTCACTGCAACTCTGTGCCTTGGCCTCCTTGTCTGAAGGGTGGGGGAATGCGTGGGAAGGGACCTCTTCCAGCCAGTGAGCGTGCTGGGGCCATGCACAGTGTCAGCCTTGTCAAATCACTTGCCACCTAAGAATCTGATGGCCCATACAACAGTAAGATACTTTCTCCACAGATTCTTAACTTTAAGTAGCTGCATTGCTCTAAGCAGCTTCCTCAGCTAAGATTTCTCTGAACTCTCACAATTAATTGTATTTTGTGCTTATCAGTCAACAAGCCAAACACCTTGCTTAGTTATATCAATATAATGCAGACAGGAGCAAAATTTGGCCACCGGACATTCACTCAAGGATGGCTTCCTTGGGAGGGAGACTCATGGTTGCATTTTCTGGTTTTCAGGGAGACTGAGCTCTGACAGAGAAAGTGGGACCTTCCTAATGCTCCTGGGATGTTCCACATTTCTCCAGTGGAGACAATGGAGATGCCTCTCTTCTCGATTCATTAAGTATTTAATGAAATTGAGAGAAAAATCACAGTCTTGGATAACAGGAACTCTGCAAAATTTTGTTTATATGGGCTAATCAAATTAAAAAATAGTGGAGCAATAGCAAGACCCACTGAAATCAAAATACTTTGTTCATATAAGCTTCAGACCCTTACAGAAGTCCTGGAAATCAATACATGCTGAACTGATTTTGGATGAAAGTGAACATGCTGAAGTGACAATAAAATAGAAAACCTTTGTAAAAAAATCAACCAAATCCTCCCTACTCCCAGAGAAACCCTATTTACTTTTCCAGCTACCTTGCCTAAAAGGTAAACAAAGAGAAAATCCTGTTATTCTCATCCTTCTGCCGTATGGATTTCTTTCTCCTTTGAAATTATGAAATATTAATAGAAGGAGATTTCAAATGAAAACAACAAGCTATATAAGTTTAGGAGAGGTCCTACAACTGCCTCCTGCAGAAATTCTTCCACTTTTTTAAAAAAACTAAGATCTAACTACTGTTCAGACACCATGGCAAGGCAGGCAGCTCAGAGCACTGTTTCAAATGAGCTTTTTACCCCCTTTACATTTTTATGTGCAACATGGGTCGATGAAAAAGAACGTTTGCCTAAAGAGATGGGAGAAAAACCCTACAGCATCCTCTATGACTCCCAGTTCCACAGGGGCAGGAATTAATCTGGTCACATCATAGTGTGAAAACTGGGTCCAAGGAATCAGTGGCTAATTTTGCACATGCAAGCAACCCCTAAGGTTTTAGTCATCTGTCACATACTTTAATATCAAGTTTACATACATAATTGCTCTAAATCATGCAAACACTTTTGTGCACATCTGTTTCTGAGCCTTATACCTGTGTAGGTCCTGCTTCCTTCAGCTAAACAAAAATAAAATGGTTTTGTGTGTAGTTTTTCTCTTCACCTCTCACAGTTGTAAATAATATCACCTGTACAAGTAGTTAGGATTTTAACAGTTCTAAGTCTTATGACATTATTTATCCATTAAAACACACCTTTTTTTTTTTTTTGATAACCATAAATAATTTGGCAGAGAGACAGTATATTTATTCACTCAGCTGAATGTCCAGTGTCATATGATGAGTTCCTATGACTTCTTTGTGATCTCCTTATATCCCACTGGCATTCCTGAGCTTCTGGTATCCCGACAGACTGGGGACCTCCAGAAACCTGTCCCCATTATTCTATTTCTGGTGACTTTTATTGCAACGTCTGATAAAGAACAACATGGAAACTGTAAACTGAGAACTATTTCTTCCAAATCTCTTTATAGGAGATGGCATGCTGTGTTCTACCAAACTAAGCATGATGGTATGGAAGGAGGAGGAGGAGGAGGAGGAGGAGGGGGAAAAGGAGAAGTAATCCACTGTCAGAACCCTCCAAATTAAATCAGGAAATATCCTGGCACTCCCTCTGCTACTGTGCCTCAGGTTGCGGGAATTTTCTTATCCTAGGCCCTACAACAGACATCCAGGACCAGTAATGTTTGAGGAATCTGCCTACAGAAGCTTTTAATCCACAGTAATGAGGAAAACAAAGACATCAGCAGAACAGTCTCTCCACGACAGTACATTTGGATTTCTAAAAATCTGATGGGCTAGAATGGATGGCAGATGTATCACATTTCACCATTTACTGCTGCTTTTCCAGTCATTGCATTACTGTAACAAACGCTAATACCACTGTTGATGCACACTTATTTTCTCTTAAGTCCTTTCCATATTGGCCTGTAAGATTAAACCTATTTGTGTTTTAAATGCTTTCAGGTTTCCCTTCTCGTACTGGAGCATCCTCAGATGGCCCAGCTTTCTCAAAAGTTCTTTGTAATTTTCCCACATGGAAATGTCTGTTTATTTTAGACTAATGGATGTCTTGAAAGCTTAGTGGATGGGAAAAGCAAGCTGCCTGGCCATACGCACAGATTACAATTAGTTATTCACAGAGTATATTTAGATTGCAGAACATTTTATATTTTCTGTTCATTAAAGGAGATTTGCTTAGGTTTCTCCCATGTACCCATGAACAAATCTGAAAAAAACCCCAAAGGTTATTTTCTAATAATATGTAATTGCTACAGAAGTAGAATCACAGAATAGAATCATAGAAATTTCAGGCTGGAAGGGACTTTTAAAGGTCATCTAGTCCATCTCCTCTGTAATGAGCAGGGACATCTTCAATTAGATCAGGTTGCTCAGAGCCCTGTCCAACCTGACCTTGAATGTTTCCAGGGATGGGATATCTACCATCTCTCTGGGCAACCTGGGCCAGTGTTTCACCACTCTCATGGTAAAAGATTTCTTCCTTATATCTAGTCTAAATACTCACTCTTCTAGTTTAAAGTCATTACTCATTGTCCTATTGCAACAGGCCATCTACAAAGTTTGTCCCCATGTACCAATGAATTCACTTCTAAAAAAGTGGTCTTGGTTCTTAAGCCACAGCTGTAGAACTTTCTTAATATTAACAAGGAAAAACTGTTCTTATGAAACCTTTCATTTGTTTGATATGAAGTAGAAGACTATCACACTGACACTAAAGAGAACCAAAGATATTCTTGAGGGAAATTTTGAGAATTAAGATAAAGCAATGATAAGAATTATTTCTTAGTTCAAGTGAAAAGTCAAGTTAACCATAGGAAGGGAAATAGCAGGAGCTGTCAGGAACTGCTAATAATCTGAAGTTTAGGGATAATCCTCTAATGACCCGTGTAAGTATAAAGGTAATAAAAAGAGAAACTTTATACAAAACAAAAATGAGAGTTAACCCAGAGATTCAAAGGAATAGTCACTAAAGGGGTTCGAATCTATACTGAGAAATTCCAAGAGATGCCGGATCTTCCTTTCAGATGTAGAAAGATCTAAAGGTCTTTAAGGCTGTATGATAAAACCTCTTTGTGCAGATGAAAGAAATGTTCTTTATATTACATTTTGGTTTGTACATGCATCATCATGGGCCATGCTGTGAATCTGAGAGCCCTCTGAAACTGCACCACACTTTCAAATGACTGCTTCAAGTTTTAATGAACTGGGTGGACTTTCAAAATTTGTTTATTATCCATTTGCCTCAAATAACTTGGGACTAACAAATCACAACCCACGCTTGCAGACTTTTTATCTATCACCAGCACTAGCCCAGGGGAAGCAAGAGAATGTCTTTGAACAAGGATTGATAAGATGTCTATTGACTGAGGATAAAGCTGAGCCATGCTGAGAAAGCAAAGCAGTTCATGGTGATTTTGTACAGCTAATGTCTGATTGGTGAAAAGGCGCTTCTGAAACATTCTAAAATTAAATCTGTCTCAGTGGCATAGATGGATGCAAAGTACCATTAAACACAAGATCCAGGCAAAGCAATGTACCCCCATAATGGTTTCTATAAAAGAAAGCACAGAGTAAATACACGAATGCTTCGCTTTAGGTCAAAATTATTCTGCCTCCAAGCCCTGGATTTTGATGATAAGTAATGTAACAAGATTGGACTGGGATCACCGAGTTGTTTTCACTCAACATTTTTGTTCCTGAGTTCTCATACACTCTATTGCTACAAAGCCCTGGCAACCTGAGTATTTACTTTATTAAATATACAAGTTTCCAAACAGTGTTGCCATCTACATACTTAGGTTTTATTTTCACTGGTGCTAGCACACAGAAAGAGGCCAAATGTTATTTTTGCTTTTAGGATAAGATCAGCAGTAGAAGATAAAAGATAAATTGAAGAAATGTGGCATTCAGGAGATGCTCTGTAGCTAAAACACATACAACTGCCTGACTTCAGGCTGTCAGTAACCCATTAACTAAGAGAAAAGTGAGTCTGACACAGACATGAGACAGACTTAACTTCAGGGACTGTCACATTTAAAATTGTAACTTATTTAATTTCTGGGAACAAAGAAAGCCTGAAGAAACAAAGCCCTGAGAATGGTCACCAACGTACTCATGCTGAAAATAGGAGGTGTTGAGGACTAAAAGAGGCATTTTAACATCTTTTCAAAGATAAAATAATGCATCAAAGACTTTTAAAAATGTCTAATGAAATATGCTGGAAAAACCAAATGAGATGTTAAGACACGTGCCTATTTTCTTGTAGAAAAATCACCCAAATCTATTTTCTCTAATGACATTGTCCCACTTCCTCAGGGCTGTTGCCGCAGAACTGTCAGGAACCCTAATGATGGGGAAGGACAGGAAGACTAAGCACAGTCTGTGCCTGCTTTTTTCCTTAGGTGGGCACTGAAGAACAAGCTGAACTGGACAAGACTACTTGGAACTCTCGTTCCCTCAAGCCCCAGACAAATCTTGTTGTGTGCTTGATACCGACTCCCATGTCCAGCTTGGGTTTCACTAAAGGGATGGTGACAAGGCGAATGAAAAACAGACTCAGCTTTTTGCCAGTTTTAAAAATAAAAAAACTCCAAGCCACAAATGAGACAGGTAGGAGTAAGCAAGCCAAGTCAGGCCCCATTCTGGCTTTTTATTGCTAGGTTTATTGCCTTGGTATTTCATGAAATGCTTTTGAAAGTGGTGTACTTTAAAGTATAGCAAAATAAAAATGCTAATCAATAGTCTCTCTATAGGAGCAGCTACCTTATGCCAATTAAAGTGCCTTAGAGAAAAAGAGACTTCTAAAAACCAATTTTATATCTTACAGTGGGTTTTGAGGTGGGAGAGGGGCTGAAATCCAATTTCCCCTAAGGGAAGATTAGCCAAACACGATTTAACAGCAAGGTCTGCATGTAAAAGGATGCGGCTAATGTGCCTGTCTAGCTGCCATGTTGTAAGCCAAGCTCACGGCATTATAGAATCTATTAGGGCGTCACACACTAATGTTACGGTCTGATCAATTCCCACTGCTGGCAGTGCTTTTTTTAGTTTTGAAAGCAGAAAAAAACCCCCATCCTTACATGAAATAACATGCCATTGCAATGTTTGACTGCCTGCTTCTGTTGCACTTAAAACTACCAAGGAGGAATGTTGGGAAGATTCTGGCTACTAAAACGAACTACAAAATCCACTATTTCATACCATGTGAAAATGCAATATATTTTGCAAGCACAGTAACAGTTTAGTAGATGCCTCATAAAAGCAAAGCCATGAGACAGCACCAGTGATGAACAGCCCATAACCAATATCCAGATAAAGATGCAACAAGTGGCGATTGTATAAAAACTGGCTTTAGCTTATGGAAAAGAAAAGAACTAGGAAAACTGGATGTGCAAAGTATATAAAATTGAGTACAGTACAAAGGCTACAAAAATAAACTAAGCGTTGTCTGCCGTGCCTCCCTCTAGTGGTTAATTCACAGAAATGATGGTGGTCAGTCTACATTCATTTATTTAATTTGGGCAAAGAGCCAGGATTTGAAGTTAAAGGTTCAGCTTCTTTACTGGCAGATGATACTACAGATGATGTTGTCCATCTGACGCTGTCCGTATGTGGGCTGAAGGAACAGCAGGCTGTCGTTCCTAGTCCTAATGAATCAGGAAGATTTGATGGAAAGTATCAGAGACCCTATGAATTAAGGGGTAATAAGTGGAATATGCAATAGAATGAAAATGAAACCATTTTAAGTATGGGAGAAATGCAAAACAACTAAACCCAATGAAACAACCCACAAAAACATGCTCTGAGAGGAAGGAAGACTGTGCATTAACCCGGAACTCATGAATAGGAGTTTGTAGTCGTGGCTCCCTGGGGCTACATCTGTACCAGTAATTTCAATATCGCCACAGAATACCCTTCTGCACTAGAACTCACTTGTCTCTGCCACTCACGTGATTCCAGTCTAGGCCAAATAACATTCTCCCGACAGGACAGGGACCACTCCCAACAGATTATTTGCACACAGGCACTCTCTCTTGATGAGTACGTGAGTTTAACAAGAAGGATGCAGGCTGTTCTGTGCTGGCTGAATATCTGTGTAAGGGACTCATCTCACATGTACTTAGTTTATTAGTGTAGATGTGGTCTGAGGGGTTTAATTCACCCAACATATCCAGATATGACTGCAGCATCAAACATACAAGCTTCTCACATGGGAACATACAAGATGTCTAACAGGCTTGCATGCACACCAGAAGAGAGTGTCTATTAGATTTGTATTCTGGACAGGAGACCCAAGAAAAAAAATTATTCCTGGCATTTGTTTTCATCTCTCTAACAACCTGATTTGCCAAGAGAGAGCAAATGAGTCCTAGAGGGCAAACTGCACAATTCAGGCAGCAGCCAAAGGGAAGCTTTCAAAGAAGAGATTTAAAGTAGCTCTGTGACTAGTTGAAAGTTATGCTTTTCCCCATCTAATCTTAATTTTAAGGAACTGTTCAAAAATTTAAACTCATAGAACCACAGAATAATTTAGGTTGGAAGAGACCTCTGAACTGTTCAAATAGCTTCTAACAGAAATACAGGAGCCCAAGCCTTGTATTTTGGAAGAAGAACTTGAAATCTGAAATAATGATAAGCTGCCCCTTCCCCTTAACTATGGATAAGATGAACGAGGAAATGGAGCCCTTCAAGGCAATCTACAAGAAGTACCAGGCTAATACCAGCATCCAAACATCACACTCCTATCCCAAGCCAGTTGCTAAAGTTTCCTGTCCAAACAATAGAAAAGATGTCCAGCCCTCTTGAAATGCGTCTTTCTCTACTGAGGGTAGATGAAGACTGGTTTGTGAGCTATTCAAGGGCTAGCAGTATACATAGAAAAGCTAGGACCAGCACTTAGAAACAGATTCAAAAACTTAATCGTAATTTTCCCTGCTGCAGCTGAAGTAGTGGAATTCTCAAAAAACAGTATGGGTTGTGGCTCTGCAAGTGCTTTTGACCACTTTAGGAAGGATATGGTCCCACTGATTTCAGTGAAAAACACTTTTCCTGACTGCAAGACCAGGCAGGTCCTCATAAATCACACACTGCTTGGTGTAGGGACCTTTAACTTCTTCTTTTCTTGTTGTAAATGTTACCTGTAAAGCACTTTTATGTAAATAAAAATAATGTAACAGCAGTACAATGGAGCAGCTGTATGAAATAAACCGAGGTAATGTGCCAGAAGGCGTAAAAGTTGTTAGAGTTGTTGTTGGCTGCAATTCTGATGGTCTTGCTAGGGAGTATTACATTGAAGAAAGAAGCTCATAAAATACTCTGGTCTACTAAAGTCCTTGTTCCTTCCCTTATACCTAATTTGATATACAAAACCGTAATTTAACTCTTTCTGATGTTGATCATGGAGTCTTTGACATGATTATATTTGAGAAAATGGAAAATGTTACAAATACCAGAGTCAGAAGCCAGCTGTTTTACACTGTGCAGGTCAGCATCCAAGGTATCTAAGGATTAAAAACTACGTATTTTTAAAAAGCCTTCTTTAAGGCAAACTTGGGAGGAAGACAGCAAAAAGCCATTCTGACCAACTGGGAAGTATTTTACACATTCTGGATATCAGGCTGATGAATCAAGCTTGCGAAAGCAAACAAACCTCAACTGGGTTTATTTAAGCTTCCAAGCAGACCGACACATGCAGATGCATCTGACTTTGGAGGAACAACAAACCAGAGATTACTACTATTTGCATATGGCAGTGCCTTGAGGTTCAGTCAAGGATCAGACGCCCACTGTGGGAACTGCTGTCAGGACACACGGTAGGAAGGTGATCCTTTCCTCCCAACATTTGTGATTTATTGGCCCGAACTTGCAGCAGATGCTGAGGTTGTGAACAGAGAGCATGATGCCTGCTCAGCACTGCCTGTTCCTGGGCCTGGGTTATGCTCAACAGCAAGGTCAAGACATGGGGAATGAGAAGGTAAAGTGAGATGGCTGCTGTATAATAAGCCAAGGAATCTTTATTTCCATCTAAGTGTTGCCCTTGAAATGGAAAGGAACACCCTCCTCTTGAGCTCTGGATGCTATCTTGATTGTATCGCTACGAGGCGGTTAGTGAAACCCTGTATGGATAGCTGGAGACAGAATGGATCTGCGTGGTGGTGTGATGCTCCTTTCACCTGCAGATCCTCTGCGTTAAACTGAACCTTAAAACACCTTCAGGACCATGCCTACAATTCCCTCTCCTTCCATGCTGTTTCACACCTGGTCTGGTTTTCTCTCTTTCCCAGCTTCCTTTTCGGTCTCCTGTCTAATTGATTCCAAGCTTGACCAGCTTTGGAATTAGTTTAACTGCACGATATCATCACCACGACAGGCTCAGGCAGACTGAGCTGCCGCAGCTCAGTGTGAAGGAGAGTGAAGGGGTGTGAGGAGAGGAGAGCGCATTGTCCAGATGTCTTCCCAGAACGGAGAGCTATGGCAGGGCCAGAGGCTGTGGCATACGCTGTGTGCTGTGAGTGTCTCTCATGCAGGTGCGTACATCTCACGAATGAAGCAAACCAGGAGTTCCTATCCTCCTCCCCTTTCTCTCCTCTTGCCTTCTTTTGTTGTGTTTGTCTGAAGAATAGGAATAATCTTCCAATCTATAGCTAAGCCTCCTCAACTTCACATTGTTCTCCTCTGCAAGGATGTCTGGCACCACCTGAAAGGTGGTTAAGCAAAGGGGGTTGCTTTTTTGTTCCCTTTTAACAGTCCTTCAGCTAAAGCAAAAGAAACACTCAGACTCTTCAATAAAGAGGCCATGTAAATGCTTGGGTAAAATTAAAGTACTGCAGATTATCAGCATGAAAATTATTATCTTTCAGGTTATCCTTCTTTTTGCTTTACTTACTGATATAAGTAGAAGATTAGAGAAGGTTGAATGTCCCTTTCAAACTCCATCTGTGCTAAAGCTGTATCGCTTCATATTTAAGCCTTTCACAGCATTTTTGCTATTAAAAGTGCTACAAAGAATCAAGTCAAATTAAGGACAACACATCTCTGTAACTGTACATGACTTGCCGTGAGAGACAGGGTCCCTGCATGCTACTCCAAAACATTTCAGAAGTGACACTCGTTAATATAGTCAATGCCAACTAAGTGTCTGGCATTATCCAAGGCTGATGTAGTGTGATGTAGGTGTAGCCACAGAGGGTGTAAAAGCCTCTGATTCCTGATCACCCCAGGGCCCTTTCCACCAAGAAGGATTTTCATTACGGCTGGATTCCAGTCTCCCTCTTTCCTTTTCCAGTTGGATGTGGCATTCTCCATTTCCTATATTTAACCACTGCTGCTCGGCAGCTGCTGCCGCTCCCCCAGGAGCCAGTCAGCTGCGCGAATTCTAAGAAAAGTGTTTAGAGCCCAACAGGTGCTGGATCTCTCCAACTTATATCCTTCAGTGCCAAACGGCTGCAGGCCGCTACCCGGATCTCTAGAACACATGCAGAGCTACTTTGATTTACAATTCTCTTGAACTGGCTTAGTTTAGGTGGGGAACTCAACAAAATGGAACCAATTCCCAGGTGCAAACAGAAAACTCTGAGTACTCAAGCTGCTGGTGATGCTCCTGAGTTTCCTTCCTGCCTTCTTTGGGCATAGTACAGATATGAATTTCCATCTTTCACTAACGGTCTTAAATTTCAGAGAGGAAGGATACTGGTATGTATTGGCACAAAAAGGAAGCGATCCCTGGACTATCCTAAACTCTGTTTTGCATACGGTTACCTGTCATTGCAGAAGACTGGACCCAGTGACCCAGGAGGCCCCCTCTAGCTTTGCATTTTCAAAACTCATTGTAATCCAAAAAAATAAAGAAGAATAATAACTTGGCAATCTCACAGCTTCCACAAAATTAAAAAAAATCTGGTTCTTGCACCCTCCCTCTGCTATTCTTTCTATTTTTACTGGATCCCTATTTATACACTTAAGCATTTCAATATACATACAGTCTTTTAATGAAGACTCCTGTCCTTCAGCTGATTTCTGGCATCTGCATGATGTTTCCCACAGTGCCACCAGCTGCTTCCGCAGCTGCTTGAAAGCATAAATATTTGGGGCCACCACGGCTCTGGTCCTCCAGGCCATTTCCAGGATCCACCACAGGAAGGCAGTGGCTCTGAGTATCTGTTGGTTTCTGAGATGCGACACAAGGATGAAAAGAAACAGTGTTTGTGTACAAGGGTCACTTGTATGAAGGTAAGTGAATCAGCAAGTGTGGTTCAGAAGAAACTGAGGCCAGACACAGGCAGTTTCACAAGGGATTCCTGGAAATCAGGCTACGGAAAAGGAATTTCAAGTAAGATGAAATATTTTTTTTATTATTAAACAAGTTCACAGTAAAGCATAGCCTGAGGAAGGCGTACGTTTGAACTATTTGGAGCAGGCAAGATTCTCAGGGCAAATCAGTGAAGGTTCATTGCTTTCATTACATCGCTGATGGTTTACACCAACTGAAGAGCTGCCCACTGTGCATAATTTCTCTGGACTGGGGTGAAAAAACCATTAGGTTACATGCTCTTTTAATTGCTAATGAAAATGCAATAAAGACTACTTCCAACCAGATTTTAAAATTAGCTGGTTCCTTTATAAAATCAGCAAGGAGTTGGACTCTCTTCTAAGACCACTGAGAAAAGTTTTTATAGCACCAGTAGGTTAGTCGCAACAGATATTACACTGCCAGCCACAGCAAAGATTTAACACAGAAGAAATGCTAATAGGTCTATAATTCTTTGAGGTAAAAGTCTACCATCATTTAATAAGGAGGTGATGTTATTGTACATACTGACTGCAGCCCCTTCTGCATTGCTATAGATAGCAACTGTACTTAAAGTGGACATTAATGCTAATTTACAACGAAATGCTGGCTGAATTACGTATCATATCCCCATGAGACTATAATGAACTCCCCATAATTAACGTTATTAATCATAGGCCTAGCACAGGGGGCACATATCATGCATTTCATATCAAAGGTTCTTATTAATAAACATCTCCATTTTCCCAGCTGATGAGAGCTAACAGCCTGCCAGAACTCTCCCTATCATTCAAACCTGTCCCAGCTTTATAACCCATAATAGAGCTCGGCTCTGCGCAGGTATCTCTTCTCTCAGACTTGGGGTGGTCAGCACTTTGCAGGAGTCACTAGGCAACCTGCATGATGTATCAAAGCCCTGTTTTCACTGAAACGATACTACAATAAATCTGCATGGGGTCAGCGGGGCCTGAGAAGCGACCCCTACAACCCCACATGGCGAGACATGAAACACTGAAGATCTGACTCAAGTGCTGTAGAGAAAAAGAAGTTCAAAACTGAGGTTCTGCTTTGATTTCGTCTCTCGTAGATACGTGTGGAGTCAGTGGCCCAAAACTATCATATCATCATGGCTATACTCATTTTTGAGATCCAGTTTTGCTGTAACAGATAACTTTACAACTACTATCAAAATCTTTCAACGCCAAGAACTGAACGAACTTCAGATCCTTTTCTCCCAGCTGCCTATAGTTTCCATCAGAGGTGAACAACATTTTTCATGTAAAGCTTTTTGTACTTTAATCTTCCTTTGGCTTCTTCTTTTTATTTTTTAAAGGTGATGTGCTGTTAAATAATAAAAATGTCACAAAATTCCCTGTTCTTTTACGAAAAATTATAGTAACCTATACTAAAGATAGCTCTACACTCCTCATCATTGACAAGATAATTGTTTCATTAATGTGTACTTTGGGACCCTACACTTACACATCAGCAGCATGGCTCCTCTGGAGGTGCTATGGCCTGTTGTGTCAATGCCTGCTCGGGAAGACGGGAATCTGTGGAACCTGGAATGGCTCTGTGCATCAAGACCTTTCCTTATATAAATACCTCACTTATAAGACTCAATAACATTTTCCCCCCAAAGTTATTACTCCAACACAGTCCCTAGTCTCAACACAATTACACCGGCTAGCAGGTGCGATCATACAACCACTCTTAATTTTCCTTCTTTACTGCTTCCAGAACAAGTTATTCTAAGCATCCTTATAACAGTGCAGTTCCATCTACACTGAAGAACTGTGCTCTTCTCACCACACAAACATAATTAATCCAAAAACTTCTAGAAAACAAGTCCTAACAGCCCTTCTAAGCAATTGAATGGGATGGAGTGGAGTGGCACTGGAAGTGCCTGCCCAGGGAGGTGGTGGAGTCACCACCCCTGGAGGTATTTAAGAAACATGTAGATGTGGCACTTCAGGGCATGCTCTAGTGGCTGAGATTGTTGGGTTGGGTTATTTGTTTTTTGGGGTTTGGTTTTTTTTTTGTGGTTGTTTTTTTTTTGTGTGTGTGTGTATGGTTGGACTCGATGATCTCAGGGGTTTCTTCTAACCACGAAAGTTCTGTGATTCTGTATTTTCCATCCTAAGCAAGGGGTGGAAGGCGTGTATTTTTTTTAGTGCACAGACTGAGAAAGATCACCTAAACTCTACCTAAGCTGCCATAAACAAGCAAGCAAATAATTTAGCTTTTAACCCCTTTTTTGTGTCTGCTATTCACCCTTAAGATATTATTTTTTCAGTAGCTGAGAAAGGCTGTCTGGCTCTGCTTCCTGATCCTGGTTTGAAATGAAGAGAGGCCTGCTGCCGAGAAACAGGAGAGCTCTGATCTCAAGCCTGCTCTATCCGAGGAATCTGCGACGGCTGTTAACTGCTGGGACTCCTGCATTGGTGCTAAAAATGATCTGTCAGGATAAAAAAGCCTGGCTGTGGCGCAGTTGGGCCCAAGGAAGCACACTCGGTCAAGGCTCAGACTTCATCTCAGGCGAGCAGTCTCTCACCATGTTAAAAATGGCACCGACCCAACGTGTGGCGAGCTGAACCATCTCCATAAGGTCCCCTTGCTGACAACTGCTCCAACCCTCCCACAGCACCAACCTTCTGGCCACCACTCGCCTGCCTGTTGCTGCTGACCATCACAGTTTGCTTGCAAGTTTTTGGGGGTATTCACAGCGTTTCAAGTGTTCAAACAGACCATTTTCTGTACTCCATGTCATTTATCCATAAAAGCCAAACTGAAGGCTAACCTAAAATCTGCCGGAATATACACAGAGTTTTCTAATCTGTCCTACATCTCCTAAAATGCCTCACTGAAATGAAAATTTGTTTATAAGAAGAAAAAAAAAAGAAGAAAGAAATCCAAATGTTGGCACAGGAAAGTGTGAGAATGGGAGGGAGAGAGGGAGGTGGTAAAGACAAGTTGTCTCTTAAAAAGTACAACTGTTATTCCTTTTTCCTTCCTTCCTTCCTTTATCCTGTCCTGTGGGCATGTGGGCTAATTAGCATGATTAGTACATGCCTGCCATGGTATTACACAGGATTTATTACACACACTCTTTGTTGAGAATTCTGTCTGCGTGGGAAGTAGCTAAAAAAAAAGGAAAGAAAAAAAAAGATGAAGCTCACAACTTTCAAAGCCTAACTTTTCCTGCTTTACTAGGAGCTAGCACCAGCTGTACCAGTCAATGAAAATTAACCTTCCCCCCTACCCCTTAGATATCCAGTAAACTCAGATTTGATCCGGATGTTCTGATTTCCACGCAGCTAAAATGCAATCAAATGCTTGATTTTGGGGGATAGATTTGCTTAAATTGTATTAATTCACAAGGATAAACACAATTAGTAGAGCTCATTAGCTTGCAAAATGTAATTTATTTTCTTGAATATACCCATTTCCTTGGATGAAGAGCTCCATTAGCTTTATTATATTTGCAAAGCTTATATAAAAATCCAAACCATGGCAACAAAGAGAAAATTGTTACTACACAGTCACAGCAGTCACTTTTCCACGTTAAGTAAGTTTGGCATTTATTTATATTTAAATGAGAATATCTACCACTATCAAGACCAGGATATGGGGCAAGTACTTATACAGAATATAATTAAAACTAATTCATGCAACAAATGTGGCCTGAAATTAAAATACCCCCCCAACTTCTTTAACTGAAAAAACGATTCAATGTTCTCTCTCAAAACCCCTGTTTATAATCGCTTAATTATCATAACCAGCAATAGTAAAGGGACTTTAGCCGTTTACAGCCTCATAAGATGGGTCTGCATTCAGGCACGTCTCGTTTGCTTAGTGCTGTGCTTTAATTTCGCTGTAATATAAAGGCTAGAGAGTGGAGAAAATGAATACATGGCAAAGTACCTGTCATTACTTGTATCATATCACCGAGATATTCTACACGCACAATATGAAAGCGGCCGGTGCAATTTTCATATTGTTATCATTTTTGATATTATACTGTCTAAGAGCAGTGACACACAAAAGAAATGCTTTTATCATTTTCAATGCGGGGATAATACTAATTACATCATCTGTCATCATTATACAGCTAAACAAAACTTTTCTTTCATAGAAAACTGCCATTTAGCAAATTAACGGGTAATGACCCATAATATACAGAAGATTGAAATTTGGGAATTACATTCACATTAGTTTGTTTTCTGCTTTCCCCTCAATTTTATTCCCTGATACATTACGAAAAGGAAGAGAGAGAGAGAATTTCTCCAACTACCCAATTTGCCAATAGCCCTACCGTCCTTTTGGAAATTGGTGCAGGATCATCTCTGTCCATATCAATGCATAGTTTGGTTCTACTTAATGATACAGACTGGCTGCCAAGCAAGTAAAAGCCAGATGTTAGTATACTGATGCACAAAAAACCTGCCGCTGGGGCCAGATTTTCAAAATTAGACATGAAACAATGAGCCTACATTTGCTTGCAAATAACGGATGGACGCTTGAAAACCAGGTGGTGGAACGTCTGTTGCCTCCTAAAGCCTGACCAGGTCACAAAAGATGATGGCACGTAGGTGGTTCCAACAAAGAACCCAGCAGTGGTATTGATGTGTGAATGGCCAGAGGGTAAAGACCCCTCCAATGGTCCTCCTTCTGCCTGGACATTATTTCAGGCCTGGTATTATGCTGCAAAGAGCTCTATTGTGGGAAATGTTCAAGTGCCACTGTTGAAAGAGAGGTCTGTAGGGATTAGAAGACGCACAAACCATTGTGGGTGAGCCCTTTGCTCAAACCCCCATGCTTCTGGGAAAGAAGAGCAATAACAAGACTTAATTTTTCCTTGTATCGGATCATGCTATGTTTCTCAACATTGAAGCAGAAATAAAATGTAGGATAGCAGATGGATAATAGCACAGATTTTAGGTGTGATGTATTTACCATCAAGACAACGTAGCAAATCCATCTAAATCCAAAATTGTACATTTTAGCCAGATCTTTGCTCAATCTGAACTTCTGTGGCCCATATGAGTTACTTCATTTCATCATGCACTGACTACAAAGTGAAGAAAATTAAAAGGAGAATTCCAGGGTGGATTAAGAATAAAAATTCCGGCAAAGACCAGTGAATTTGCTATGAGCTAGCCATATCGGTGGAAGTTTCAGTCACCAGTAGGTGCTTCAGGTACCCAATAAGAGGAACTGAGCATTTGGCCTTTGATTCCCACCGTCCACTTCAGAGTGTTCAGGACTTCTCTCTCGTCCGTAAAATGATTTCCTGACTTAAATGAAAGTCTGAACTGAATGTATCTGTAAAGTAAGGAGGAGTTCTCAGTTCCAATTTATCATTGTTAAAGTGGATTAAAGGATTTTTTATTAGTAACACTTAGAGCTCACTTGTTCATGTACCTGGAGACTTCTACCAGAGGAAACCTTCCCCAGCAGACAGCCTGGCCAAATCAAAAGCTGAAAATGAGCGTGTGATGAGCACATTACACAGGCTGATGAGGACCGTGATGAGCTGGGAATTAGTGAGGAAACCTTTGAGAAAAGACCAAGCGCTGCTGGGAACAGCATACACGGCACTCTTTTTCTGAGTCACTGCTGAACCAAAAAAGTTTGAGTACCCTGCAGGACATCGTACTACTGCAAGTGATGTCTCCTGAATGAGGTATGTAAGCCTCTCCCTTAACCTAAACCCTCTTAGTAGGCCTTAATATATTAAACAGTGTAAGACAGGATTGGAACTGAAGTGAGATAACAGTGTAAATAGCAGTTTAACAAAGTATGAATCAAAACTGTTGACAATATATGCCCAAATTAGCTTTAGTTATGCTAATGAAAGTGGCGCCCGGTAAAACACTGGAAGTAGCTTTCCACGGGTAGTTGAGGAAGCAGGGACTAGATGTCTTTGCTCACTTCACTTAGATAAAATCATAGAACAGAGCCACAGAATCCTTCTATTGTCACAGGCTCACAAGAGCTCGGTGCAGTTACTGATACTCTTTGACATGTTCTGGGATAGCTGTGGCCCCTATAAATAGCCTGCACCTATGGAAGAGCTGGACCCTGCCAGAGCCAAGAGACCACCTAAGATGCACTATGGTCATAGGATAAACATGGCCCTAAGCTGTCCATGTTTGAAGGACTGAGTGACATTCTCCTCTTGAAAGGAGGTTGTAGAGAGGCGGGGGTCGGTTGCTTCTCCCAAGTCACAGGCGATAGGAAAGAGGAAGTGGCCTCAAGTTGTGCCAGGGGAGGCTCAGATTGGATATTAGGAAAAGTTTTTACATGGAAAGAGTTATTAAGCATTGGAATGGGCTGCCCAGGGAAGCGGCTGAGGCACCATCCCTGGAGGTATTCAAAAGACGGGCAGACACAGTGCTTAGTGACACTGTTTAGGGATGGGTTTTTATTAGACTTAGGTTGATGGTTAGACTAGATGATCTTAAAGGTCCCTTCCAACCTAGACAATTCTATGACTCTGTGATGCTATGACATGGTTACTTTCTAAATTTAGCTCAGTCAGGGAAGAAATCTTACTTATCAGGCTTGATTGCTTGTTAGGGTTCTTTAAACTAAGTCTTCAAATTTGAATATAAATGATTCCTTTTTCTCACTCACTAACCAGATAATAACATTGAAAGATGTCATCATGTCTTTTCCCTATTACAGTATCTTTTTTAACATATTCTGTTTTATATTTAAGATTTTAACTATAAGTCTCTTCATCTGTTTTTGGGAGGTAGATTCAAGGTAGGTTCCTTGAAGTCTCCTGGTTGTCAGTTCATGGCTGATAGACAGCTACCAGCCCAGCCAAACACCATCTCATTTTTCTTCCCTCCGAACTTGAAATATTAATTTCAGTGCCTTGGCATAGTTCCAAGACCATATAATTATAATCTAGATCCAGACTGAGTAATTATAAATTGCATCCTTAAAACCACCTCTCCATTTGGATGCAATACGGCCTTTTCCTGTCACAAACACAGTGTGGGTCCCACTCCACCCTGGGGCTGGCTGCCTCCCACTGCAGTGTGAAGCTATCTTAAAAACCCAGCGTTGCTCTCAGAGCCTTCAAAGGGGTCGGAACCAGCCAATGCTACTAACTCAATAAATGCACAAGGACTGTATTTTTGAAGTACGCTCCTTCTCTGAACTGTCTATTAAAACATATTTTGCTATTTAGAATTTGTCTTCTAAATGCGTTAATGCATTATTTCCAGTTTGCAAATAGCCCTTTTCCACTTTCTTTAAAACACAGAAAGAGGACTCAGACTCAGAATATACCAAATCTTACTGAAATCCTGAATCTAGCACTTCAACATGTAAGAATCTGGACAGAAATATATGCTAAAAGAATCTCCTGGGTTTAGTAAAATTCTTGATTGAGTTTACCCTTAAAGCCAAGAGGTGTTCTCAGCACCACTTTATCTCCATGGAAGTGAATTAAAGCAGCCCTGACTGATAACACCTAGATTCACTGCAAGCCGTTTGCCTGTATGGCAGTTTTGAGAGGTTAAAAAAAAAGAGGAAAGTAATGATGGCTTATCCAAAGGCATAAGGGGCACTTCCAGGGAAGGGCTGCGGAACTCATTTAAGATCTCACAGAAGAAAATCTTACTGGTGTGGGGCTTCAGCAGATTGGCTGCTCTTGCAACGTACTCAATTTCTACTCATGTGCAGATTTGACTGTCCTTGAACAGTTGATCCTTGCACAGGACATTAAATTTGCTTTTACCATTCCAGCATGTAAAATACATGAAGAACCGTGTTATTCGTTAGCTGAAGGAACAGGAACCCCTGTTCTTGCTTTGTTCATACAAATGAGAGATTCCTGTATTTCTTCAAAGCGCAAGGATTCTCTACATACTGATGGTTAAATACCTGCATTTGTCTAAACCCAAAATCACTTACAGGATTCCTGCTGGAGGTACCTGCTACCCATCTAGTGACAGTTCTGAAATGCTCCTGAAAAGTGATTTCTATTTGGATGCCCAACATGGCTTCCAAATCAGAGCTCTAACCATCCTACAAAAGTAGAAAAAAACCCCTCAAAGGTACGCAGTGTTCATCAAACAGGATGGTTTAGCCACGATAGGAGTATATCTAACAGAAAATCATCTAAACCTCAGCAAATTCAGTCATCTAGAAAATTCACATGTGTAACAAAGTCTGCATGGTATTCAGGAAAAGGCAAAGACCAGAATCTCCTATTTTCTAGGTTACAGGCAATAGGAACCTACTAGCACTGCTTCTCCATCTGTTTTCCACAGGATGGTAGTGTTTTGTTTTTTGTTTTTGTCTTGTTTTAAAGAACATCCACAGCTTGGGAATGCAAGGAACATTTCCCTTTTCATTCACAAGGAAAAGGTCACACAGATGAGCTATGCTTGTTGTCGGATATGCATCCCCCATAAATCAGTCAGACTGAACAGGAGCATCAGCTGATGTTTCTCTTAAGAACTCTTCCATTGTAGCCAATTTTCTCTTTTTTTTTGTACCATCTTCCTCATGCTCACCCAATGCGTGCAGATTGATGGCCAAAACACATTTGTCTTCCTCTGAAACATCAGAGGAATCATGAATAAAAGCACAATGTTCTCTTTAATCTTACAGTATTTGGGTTCTTTTGATGTAGCAATGGCAGCGAGCATTGTGCAAAATAAAATGTACAAAGTTTTTAGGCAAACCCTCCAATCTGCTTTAGCTCCTTGGAAAGTATTACACAGTCACCCTGTGCAAACTTGACTAAATATCTTGGCACTTTGTCTAGTCAAATGCTTCCAACTTAATTGTCGGCATACATAGGTGTATATATATTTCAGTCTCTACTCCAGAACAAATACTTATCTTGAACCTCCAGATTTTGTCAGCAGCTCAAGGATTTTTCCAATACAGTAGGAAGCACGTACAACACTACATGCTGTAATTTTCTGAATTTAATATGACAAAACTTCATGCCCCTTTTACTTGCACATCCAGATGATGGAAGTTTTCTCTATGAGTAATCATTCCTGCAAGCTTATGTATCTCCTTCCTAGTGATGATTTCACCACCTTATGATACTTTCCAGAATATCTAGCCTGGGAATCTAACGTAATGATACATAAATATTAAGATGGAACTATATACAAATACCTAGAGACCTGAATATATGTATGACACAGAACAGCCTGAATGCAAGAAGCTTAACCATTCTACTGTGCAGAAAGAACTTAGCAGCATAGCGTTGTGACAATGCTCAGAACAAGTATATACGTCTGTTGCTGGGAAGAATTTTCTTACTTGCACCATTCAAACTGTTGCCCAAGTTATTCCCTAATTAAACAATGAAATAAAAACTAAAGAAAAGAAAGGATTACTACAAATTCTCGTGAACTTACAAACCGCAAATCATTCCTCTCCTCAGGGTATTGTATTCTGTGAACAGAGAAGACACCTGAAACAAGCAGATTTGAGGGATGTTACACCAAAACTAGTTTCCTGAGAGATATTCTTGCTTTTGCTTTAGCCAAAGTTCTTGTATCTTTGGTCTTACAAAATACTCACATTGGTTATTTAAAGACATTAACTTTTTTAGAAAATTTATGTCCATAAAAGCACTTTGAAGATGCAAGGTGTTGTTTAATCCCATGTTATCATTAGTATTGACTGCAGCTCAAAGCCCAGCCTCACCGTGGGACAGCAGAGCTTATCGTCAGCAATCTCCAGGCACAGCAGGGTAAGAACAGTTGCTACTTGGAAATGTTTGTATTTCAAAAATCTGTTTATACTTTTCTAATTCTAACATGGGACAGAATCATTCTCGTCCTGAATGCAACAAAACAGAAATTATTCTTTTCTATTCAGAGTTCGGGCACAGCTCCATGGATGGCTACCAATTAAAAAAGAAAAAAAAAGAAAAAAAAAAGGCATTTCCACTTTTTCATAGGGAAATCAAAACCCATTTTTAATTTAATAAACCCACTTGTTTGGAGATTTTCAGAGATCACAGAATAGCCCACCTTGAGAACATTTCAGCACTTACACCAATGCACAGTCTGATTCCTGATGGACCCAGCTTGTTCAGCTCGGACTGAGTGTGAAGTCCCCATTCTCTGCTGATTCTCTGTAGTAGCTACAACTTGACTGCCCATTTTTTAAGTCATGATAGCAAAAGAAGTGGAATTATCTTGCTGTGAAGAGGAAGAAACCGTAGTTGAAAATTCAAGGAAAGGCCAAAGTTGTGGAGAGGTTTGAACATTCAGGAGAGGTAGCCCTAAGGTAGCCCCAGGCAAATGAAGGAACAGGTATGTTTCCATTGCATCCCAAGGGCTGGATGCAGACAATGGCTGCATCCAAATAGGTGTCAGGAGTTGAACAACACAGAGGAACAAGGGAAGACAAAGTCAGAGAAATCAGAAATTAAACATAAGGAGTTCTGAAAGAAGTACAGAGACTCGGTAAGTGTCTTGCACAATTATTAACTTTCAGAACATCCTAATGCAGTTCCAACTCTCTGCAAGGGATTTTTTGGAACAGCATCTGGATGGTTGGGTAGGTAGCCTGCCTGGAAATTTGGGTTGTATTTATAAACAGTTGCCACTTATGTACTCTGTGCCAAAAGGAAGCCTAGATTTTGGTTATCATCCAGCTCCTGAGAAATTTTGCACTTTGTGAGTTTAGTACTGTGTTGACGGGAGAGAAAATAGTAGTTCAACAGAACTCTGCTGCCTCTCAAGACTTATTTTGAATGTATTTAGTGGCTGCTATCACGGACAAGCTTATATTTGTTAAGAAACCAGCTTCTAAGCAAAGCACGTCTTAGACTTCAGGGTGGGAGGAAACTCAAGGTGTCTTCAAATATATCACTGTCTAATTACTGAAGTGTATCTGCAAGTGATGACATAGTATCACATAACAGAGTAAAATGAAAGTTCTACAACTCTGTACTTTCAAGAACAGATGAACTGCAGTTGCAAAACCGGTGCATATTTAAAAAAACAGGCATTACAAAGAGCAGCATGGACTAGATGACTTTCAAGGGCAGTTTAACACACCTTAACCTCACTCTTTTTTTTTTTTTTTTACAAGAACCCTCATAAAATATTGGCAGTGGTGAGAGACTCCTGCTCCAGTTGAAACTTGGAAATCTCAAGTCACTCACATACTGAGAGCTGTCAATCAAAAGAGAATCCGATGACCTTCTTTACGCCATACGTTTAGCAAGGCAATGTTCTAGGAGTGTTACAAGTCCTCTTTGACTCTTCAGTGCACTAAATCACTGTCTGTCATGACCTGACCAATAGTGGTATTAAGAGATAGTGCAGGAATTACTGAAAATATTCCACCTGCAACACAAAAAGGTGAAATGTATTTCAGTCTCACTCAAGTGATGGGCTTAGATACTCTCATCAACTTTGCAATTCTGTTATGATTATTCTAATGTCGGGAAATCTATAATTAATCTTGGAAAAGATTTGATTTTAGTAGACCAGTTCAGGCAGTCTGCTTTAAGTTCATTACTGTGTGTGTATGTGCTAAAACATGAGGCAGCCGTGTGGCCTTGAGGCAAAGGCGGCTAATGGTATCCTGGGCTACCCTAGCCAAAGCACTGCCAGCATGTCGAAGGAGGTGATCTTTCTCCTCGCCACTGGTAGGGCCACCCGTGGAGTGTTGTGCCCAGCTCCAGGCTCCTCAGTACGAGAGAGGCATGGACACCCTGCAGAGTCCAGCAAAGGACCACAAAGATGATGAAGGGACTAGGGGATGCCTGCTGAAAGGCTGACAGAGCTGGGAATGTTCAGCTTGGAGGAGAGAAGGCTCAGAGGGATCTCATCAATGCATATAAATACTTGAAGGGAGGGTGCAAAGAGGATGGAGTCAGGCTCTTTTGAGTGATGCCCAGTCACAGGACAGGAGGCAACGGGCACAGACTGAAACACAGGAGGCTCCCTCTGAACATGTTCTTACTGTGAGGGAGGGTAACTTGCCCAGGGAGACTGTGGTGTTTCCACCCTTGGAGATATTCAGAAGTTATCTGGAAAGAGTCCTGGACAGAAAGCTTTATGTGGCCCTGTTTGAGCAGGGAGGAGGGACAAGACAACCGCCAGAGGTCCCTTCCAACCCCAACCACTCTGTGATTCTGTGAAGTCTTATGCATCATTACCAAGCTGATCTTACAAATGACCACTAGTCATCTCTACCTTGGTACCATTTAAGCTGCCCCAGAAAATCAAGACTACTTTAAACACAGTAAGAAGCATCTACAATGCTAACCTTACTTATCCTACAAGAAACAGGAGATAGAATGTACTCTTATTTTTATTGTAGACTTTCTTCCCCATGACTATATGCATACATATACATATATATATGTATATACATGTGTACATACACACACTAAAATTTTATGTATACTTTTGTACTTGTAATTTTGTATAATCTATTCACCTACCTACGTACCTATATAGAAACAAAAATAAGGGAGATTTTCCTAAGGTGACATAGGCCATGTATTGTTGTGCAAGGCAGAGAACTACAACCAGGATTTCTAGAGTCTTCATCACACTATATCCTTTAAGTAATGTTATTAGAATTCCCAATGCTGGTTTACACTTTGAATTTAAACACCTCCTACCCCCCAGTGTTCATGTCTAGCACTAGGCACACTCATAGAATGGCAGGTCAAGCTGAAATCCCTTTGAAAATTCAACCTTTTTTGTGAAAAAAAAGTTGATGGTTATTGACAAAATGTTACAGTCTACCTTGTTAGGTAGATTTCCATGATTAAGGAAAGTAAATATTGTCTAAGGTCTAATGAGAATTCCAATGCAATAAAGTCAAGTGTGAAAGGTGCAATCAATAAGTGATGATGCAACAGTACTTGTCTGTAGTTTTGCTATTGTTTAGTTCATGGTATTTGGCGATGCTTGAAAATGAAGTGTTAAGAAATTAGTGTTACAAGGATTAACATTCAGATTTTATTTCTGATATTGTTATGTTTCTACAGTCATTACATTCTGAACACTAATTAGCATCTTATTTCTTTTCCCACTAGTTAAGGACGGCAAACCAAAGAATTAAATAATAAAAATACTATGGAAGCAAACACCAATATTATCCATGAAAATCCACAAATTAAAACCCCTGATGTCCATGGCTAATTTTGCATTGCAGGATAAAGTACTGCAATGAAAAACTGTATTTTTCTCATTTTTTTGTGTTAGCAACTGTGCTTCGAAGTGTATCAAGTTTATGAAGAAAGTGTCTTTTCACATGTATAACACATCTCAGAGTCCAAGCTGGAGCGTTTACATCCTACATATGGCAGGGCTATCCACCAAGGGTTCAATTTTGGATTTACTACAAGTCTTGGATATAAAGAAGCCTACTATGACAAAGTCAAGGACTAAATCTCAGTTTTTTCTGTGAGGAAGCCCATCTCTTTTAGCCGCTCATCAGACTGATTAATTTCTCTCTGCTTGGGCTCAATTGGATTGGCAGGCACACAGACACTGGTCTCTGTCACCGTGCCATGGCATGGGATATTGGCACCTTGTGTCAGAAACTGAAAGGATGGTTTCTGTCCCTCTCTCTTCTCTGCAGGCACATTGTACAAGTGACAACTTGTGCTGGCACATCATGTAGCCTGAAGATACTGAAATTACCTCTGAATACTATTTGCAACTTTTAATTTTCTGAAGAAGCCACATAAGAATTTGGCTATGTGAACTTCAGTGGGTCTTCACTGAATATGTTCACAATGACCATCTTTATGGTTCTGAATATTCTGCTTTATTAATTCCACGGCACTTAATCTTTAGATCACAGAGCAAGACTGAGGACACAGAGAGAAAACAAGGGCTGACTCTGTTCTAATATATCAGGTTACATGTCTGTGTTAAGGTGACAAGGCTTTTGAAGTCAGCTAGGAGTATTTGGCATAAATCCTATCCACAGGGCAAATGCAGGCCAAACCAGACACCTCTCAAAAGTAATGTTGATTGTGTATGCTGAAAGATTCCATGCATTTCATAAGGCAGCTCCACAGTTCTTCACACATTGCTGAAAGCAATAATTACTTTGAAACATTATTTATGTCTCTCATAATGTAACCGCTTTATAAATTCACTAAGTAAATGGATCATGTAGCTAAACTTAACATTCCTATTTAACATATTACAGAAGCAGTAAAAAATCTCTTCACAGAATATAACCCAACCAGACCAAGAAGATTCTCTAATCCATGCAAAAATTATTTTCTTACAAGTAGTTTCAACGGAATTAGGTGGGAATTAGCTGTGACATTGTAAAGAGAATGACATATCTGGTTTATATCATGATTATTGTTATCAAAATTTATTTTTTGAAGAGCCATACAAATGATTTGACTCTTTCAGTCATCTAAGTGAGATCTCTTGACCTATTGCAAATGAGAGAGCATACTAGTACCGCCTTTAACTTTTGGCAATTTATTTGCTTATTTTTGTTTAGAAGCAGCTACATAAGAAACCTAGTTCTGCCAGAATACTGTATAATGTGGCCCCGACGTACACAGCTAAATGAAAGACAATTACAGGAAATAAAACATGACGTTTCAAATCAGCTCCCTAATAAAGTCTAAAAATATAAGAAACCCTATCATATTATCCAGCAAGAACTGCTCTTCCACTTAAGCGATAGTTCAGTAATTATTCAAACCTGTACAAGACTGGATTGTCAAGTGAAATAATAATACAGAGTATCTCAGGATAATGAGATAGATCTTAAGGCCATTAGCAGTGGCTCTTATTTAATACTGGCCAAGGTTCCCCAAGAAAGAAAAAGAATATGTAAATGAAATTTGTAGAGAAGTAGTTTGAACTTTTATATTTGAGCAGCTCAGAACTGTCTCATAGTTCCATCCCTTCTCAGAGAGAAAGGTGCCTATCATGCTGGACTATAAAATCAGCCGGGCTTTAGAGACTAAAATCCCTGAAGGCAAAGAATAAAACAAAATATAATTTGAAAATTGAGCCATGTTAAAATCCATACAGTTCATATTAAGAATCTTCTCTTAGTGAGGTTTTAACATCTGGTTAGACACCCAGTTATCTTCTCTTTCTTGTTTCCTTCTGTCTCATTCAAAACAATCAACCTCAAGATACATCTTCTCTGACTTGAGGTTTGACAAGATCATAGCTTTAGACACAAGGTCTTTTGAGACTGGAAATTGGATGAAGAGATGACTTTATAAAATAAGTCCTGCTTATGAGACATTTGTGTATGCATGCTTCATTATCCTACGTTTGTTTGTTTTTAACCACTACAGGAACAGGAATAACTCAATAGCTGATGGCTGCAGAAGAGTTAGGTAATCCCTGGGAAAACAGCTTGCAGTTTATAAGCATGGCTAATGTTTCGGCAGTTGTCACGGGTTAGAAATACTGCGTGTTTTAATATTCCCCTTATAAGCTGCTCCTAGCTACAGAGGTTTCCAAACATCAGACTCGAGCTACATCTGGCATGCCTGGCATACTCTAGTGAGGAACTCTTCTCCTCACCTTAATAAACACCTACTTGGCTGATTGCACTCAGCGGTGCTTGGACAATTAGACCAGACTAGGGTTTACAGCAGTTTAGGCAGGAACGCTGACTAAGACTCTGCAAATCAAATATTAAAAGACTGATTAAATATTTTACGATCTTTTTACTTAGGCTCTGATTTGAAGTTTACTTCATCTGCGAGCCAGAGCTATGCTGAAGGTTAATTGATGGAGGAAGAGTAAATAACAGCTGATGCTGCTGGCCCTAAGTATGCAAGGCATTTAAGAGTATTCCTAACCTCAAGTGTGCAGTCACTGACGTGCTCATTTGTCTCACTAGGTTAGTGTCACTAGGGCTCAGATATGTGATCAAATTACCTCAGTGAAAGTGGTTTAAGCTTATGTGTTTTCCCTTGTATTGTATATTTGCACGTCTCCAATGACACCAAGTAATCCTTTAAAACGCGTTAATTTGATCATGTATCCAAGTATCCAGTGCGGTAAATTGGGATAGGTGGCTATGAAAAGTGGAGATGATGCCTTCTGGAAGACAAATAGCTTCCACGGAGAAGACAGACATCCAGCAGATCCACTACAGCTCAGTCTACCAGGATTAGAACATAAATCTCTCTTCTTTCTTCTTCTACAAAATCAAGGGTTTGACCTGATAAATCGCTTTTGTGGATTTTGATTTTCCATTTTTAAAGCGAAGGAATTAACAAAACTCTTATAAAGCAATTGTTGGTCAATTTTTGGCTACCTGACTGGGCTGGGGTCACTTAAAGCCCACGTAGATCCCAAAGAAAAATTTGAAAGCTCACCATTCAGCTAATGTTCTCATTGTGTTTGGAGCTGGGAGTTGAAAACTTAAAAACAGTCCAAATATTTAACGTTAGAAAAGTACTGCTGAGCTTGTGTCTGAACTCCTTTTCAAGAGACATTTGGTAAGGATTTGCACATACCAAAGTACAATTTACGTAATGAGCAGGAAGAGTTATTGAACTAATCATTTTTAATAGAGATTCCTTGCCTTAAATACATAGCTACACAATAGAACTTAATAGCTTGTAGCAAGTAAATAATTTACACATGGATTGTGTCTGAATACAAATGTATACATAAAATATCACAGACTTACTGAAGCCTTTGGGGTGTTTTTTTTTAAATCAATGTAATTGATTTTGCTGATAGGCCCGCATTTATATTTTTGTAAGCTACATTTCACTTTACCTGTGCATGCGGCACAGTCATGATTTTTAAGGGAGGCAGGGAAAACTCTGCAAATGAAATTAGAAACCAAGTACACAAGAGTGTAGGTATTTTTGAAGTGCCTAGGGTAAGAGACTCAGAAATAACACTCCAACGTGACCCAATGGCGTGGCTCATTTACAAGCTACTTATCAGAAAAGGTCAACCTCTCAGAACGCTCATGACTATTCAGGGTGTTTTGCAGCATTTGAGCCCAATGAAGTTGGTAATGAAGAGTCTTCCCCTCAACGCTGAACATTGTGGGCTGTTCAGCTTCAGCCAACAGCTTTACTGGGGCTCTTACTAAATAGGGAGAAGACAATCGTTGATGAAGACCATCATAGGGTTGTGACTAAGGCTATTCAGGGTGTTTTGCAGCATTTGAGCCCAATGAAGTTGGTAATGAAGAGTCTTCCCCTCAATGCTGAACTTTGTGGGTTGTTCAGCTTCAGCCAGCAGCGTTATTGGGCGCTCCTACTAGATGGGGGAGAAGACAACGGTTGACAAAGACCATCATAGGGTCGTGACTAAGGCACAACTGAAGCCAGAAGGAAAGTGGTTGGATGGAAACATGGGCGTGTGTTTCAAAGGGAGAGGCAGGGAATGGTGGCTGCTTTATCATCAGGAGCACCAGCCTATCCAACAGGCCTGAAAGCTGCTTTTCGCTACACAACACGCCCACAGATCATCCTGCTTCTTTCTAACACCCTGCATTTTGCCATCATTCACTCATAAAAAACAGCCATTAAAGGAAAACATGCAGACAGATGCTGGAGCTGGGCTGTTGGGCCCGAAGAGAGCGGCGGGGAGGCTCCGGGGTCCTGCTGCCCTCCCCAGCCCTGCTGCCAACCCATGCTCCCAGCTGGCCTGGCCTGGTCCCCCTTACCTTTGGGGTGCCAGGGGTCGGTGAACTCGTACTTCCCCACGCCGATCGTCCGCAGCATCTGCACCCCGTTGGTGTTGTCCGGGCCCCCTGCTGCGTTGGGGGGCAGCGGGGTGGCCGCTTGCCCGTTGGTGGTGGGCGCGCTGCTGGGCAAGGCGGCCGAGGGCAGGGCCGGTGGTGGTGGCGGCAGCATGGGGCAGGCCAGGTGGCCATTACCCACCGGCCCGGGGCCTGGGTGGGCCACCGGGCCCACGCCGCTCATGGAGGACATGCTGAGGGGCTGGCTGTTGGTGTACAAGGGTTGGCTCTGGAGGTTGACCACCATGTTGCTGAGGGGCTGGGAGGGCTGCGGCTGGAGCTGGTAGTGCGCTGGCATCAGCGGGAGCTGGGGGGTGACGTGCGGAGGGAGGGAAGGCGTGACACCGATGACGGGGGCCTGGACGTTGGCGGCTGGGCTGAAGGTGGGCGGCTGTGTCATCCCGTAGGAGTGTGTGATCAGGGCGGGCTGGCTGCCGGCCGCCACCGTGGTCACCCAGGGCGCTGCACCTGCGGCACGAAGGAAGGCCGGCAATGGCAGTGGACTGGGCACAGGGGAGACCAGAAGACGAAACCAAACATCGCAGGCCCTCCCCCTCCTGCCCCATTGCGCCCACGCACCCTTCTCCTTCACGATACCCAAAGCGGTTTGGGGTCTGGAACTGTTCCCAACCAGTAAGTGCATAAAATTGCTACAGCGATGCGAGTGCAATTGTTAAAATACTCATCAGGTGACATGCGGCATGTTTGCAGTTTTATGCATTTTGTGCTTTATGCAGCTTAAGCACACGCTTCCAAGAAAATTAACCTCTTTCCCCACCGTGCTTTCATGGCTTCCTGACAAACACTCTGTGTGTATAATAATGGTGCTCCAGCCACTACAAAAAGATTGTAATTAGGCGTCTGGCATAGCAGCACAATGTATGATATGTGTCTGGAAGCTGGAAATCATTTCAGGTAGTTCTGGACATAAAAGAGGTCTTAAAGTATTACAATGAGTGCCTTTTCCTCTAGTGAAGGCAGAGAAGGAGAAAAAAACCCACCACACTCTAATGAACTTGCAGGCATCTTAATACATTTATATTAGCCTCAGCATAGAAGAAACTCGAGGGGTCTTTACAATGAGAGAAAAACCCTGCTGAAGAATAAAGAAAGGGCTCACAATGAAGTCTAATTTACAGAGGTAAATGGAGATAGTGCATTGAATTTGCTTTGAAAGATTTTCCCTTGTAGAATTACAAATAAGATTAGAAACATACCTGGGTTTTCATTCTCCCTCATCTGTTTAGATGGAGGCTCATCAGTGTCCCAGGGTGTGGACTGATTGATGGGTGTCTGTCCCCACCTGACGCTCGTTGCAAGTCCTTGAGGTTGATTTTCAGTCTTGGAAATGCAAGGTGTCTACCAAAGAGACAAAAAAATATAGAATAAAGATGTTTAGACTACTGGGAATAATTACAGCTCCTCATAGCGAGTAGTTTGCTTGCTTGTTTGTTTGTCACAGTCCAAGAGGATCCTAAAATCTTTAAATATCATTCTCCTCCAGGCTTGCGTGACATG
The DNA here is from genome assembly GCA_013400375.1 of Thinocorus orbignyianus. NCBI lineage: Eukaryota > Metazoa > Chordata > Aves > Ciconiiformes > Thinocoridae > Thinocorus > Thinocorus orbignyianus. The sequence goes on from VXBW01007089.1 coordinate 950,725, forward strand.
TCTGTATGGAAAATACAACACATTTGAAAAAAAAATACCTGCGGAAATTTACTAGGTCCACCTTTAAAAAAAAAATAAATCCACAACAAACCAACATTTTCAGAAATAAGTTGCTTTTTTTTTGTATTGAAAATAAAAAAACAACAAACAAACCAGATATGTTAATATCCATTCAGTCACAGCTTACATAAAATGGGACAATCTTCTGTTTGCTCAATCTCTTCCAAAAATAGTCAGTTTTGTTTAGCAGAAGGCAGAACAAGAGAGACTTATTTACAGCTGCAGGACAAATTACTGTAGAACAGTAAAGAGAAGTCTTAGTATTTACTGTCTGTCAACCCTTAAAATTGAATGCCAATAAAAAAAAGCAGTGTAACAGTCATCGGTTGCTGAAGTGGGTATGTTGGCAGTTCTTCAGAGATGGTAAAATAACTGTAAAGTAGAAGGATCAGGGCTGAATAATCATCAAAGAGGATATGATCTGAAAGAGATTTCTTGATAAAGAAACTATCACATGGATTTAAATGCTAAGCCAGCAACCCCTGCAGTTTATGGGGATCTTCCCAAACAACCATGCCTTTGCTGAGAAAAGGCCTGTAGAAAACAAGGCTCCTCCAACAGGTCTCATTTATTTAACTCCGCAGTGCATTTCATTGCTGGAAGATTAAAAGTTTTTTTGTTTTGTTTTTACTGGTGTCAGAACCCCTAAACCAAGAAAATGGAACCAGCTGCCTATTGCTGAATGAGTACCGAGGACGGAAGCCATAAAGAACAGGAGACCAGTCTGAGCAATTACTTGTTTGCCTTACATCTGGGAAGTAATTTAGCTCAGAGACGGGGTACAGCAGCTCCATAAATGCCCTGGGTCACGTAGTACCAATGAAATCCCTGTTAACACCAGCAGCTATTTTCCCCAGTGCCTCAATCACCCCGTGAAAAGAAGTCATTAGCAGACCCATTTATTCCCTTTGCAAATACATGCACACCTTTCCCAAGTCCATCAGACATTCCTCCTGTTTTGAAATCCGTTTGAGGTGCCTGTTTCCTCCTGCCCTCCCTTTTCCCCCCGACGACACCCTCACTAGCTCTTCTGCCCTGCTCCAACACTCCCCCCCTTTATCCAACCGCCTCCTGTCACCCATTTCCTTTTCCACCTCAGCTTTATTCACCCTGGGCTCTGGGAGTCAGGAGTCCTGGGTGCAGACCATGATGGAGGAGGGTAGAGCTTTTGCTGTGCTGCTCTCTTGGCTCCCAGAAGCCACAATGAGAATATTTCCCCCTCTAGAAATTGCTATACTTCGTTAAATGCAGGTGTTCAAAAGGAAATGTGATTTTTAATGTCTTTTTTCCCCCCTGGAATCTTGAAGTGAGAATTTTCAGTTTGTGTCCAAATTATTACTATTTTTTTTCAAAAAGCATCATTTTATCCTTTTCCATGGTTTTCGGTTCACATTTTGTGGGGTTTTTTGTCTTGTTGGGAGGGTTCTGGTTTTTGGTTTTGGTTTGTTGGGGTCGTGGTAGGTTTTGG
>VXBW01007089.1:952291-1090102 GCA_013400375.1 Thinocorus orbignyianus
TTTTTTTTTTTTTAATTTAACTTCTGCAGATTTTTTCTATCCTACTGACACCAAGGACAACGATATCCAGGTTTTAAATTCACATTTCCTTCTGCCTTCACCATTTCAGCTGCTTCTACAACTTCTACCACTGAAATAAAAATGCAAGCCAGGAAAGGCAAAAAAGAGAGGACATGCAGAAAAGGAAGAGCTTTAAGATTCATTCTGCTGTATTCATGAAAAAGAAAGGGCAGGAGGGGAAGAAACAAGCCTCAGTTTTGAAACGCTTTCTGTTTATAAATTGTCCTGAGAAAAGGTTTAATGTGAATACCTTTAGCTTTTACATTGTACACCATCTTTGACATAGGAGGATATAACGCTGTTGGTGGTTTACCAGTTCATGTTAGCAGTATCCCTTTGGATCTAGCTAAACTGTTTAACAGTGGCCAAAGCACTCGGCAGTAGAAAAAGAAAAGGAAAAAAAAAAGCACCACCAGCATTCTCTGCCTATAAATCAGCGAAGATACTTCCCCCAGAAACACTATTATTTATCCCAAACCAAAGCTTTAAAAAACACTAAATGCAATATAGAGAACTGGGCATTTTTATGAAGCATCAAAGACAGACGGGAGGATTCACAACTAAAATCACGCCCTGCACTTTCCACATGTGGTATCTGTGTGTTGCATTTCTTTGTTGTATGAACCGAGTCTTGTAAATGGGTTTGAAAGACATACTTCTCATTATTGTCAAGATGTGCAGCATCTCGTGTAACTTTGTTACATTCCCAAGCTGCTTTAAAACAGTGTCGATCTAAAATAAGAAAAAAATAAATACTCCTGTACCTTAAATAATACCGAACCACACACATACTGAAATTTTAATAGAACCCATATGTTCTGTACAGAATGGGTAAGAAAAGGAATATGTGACACAGCTCTCCTAAACCCTACAAAAATCCCATTGCCTATTTTGCATCTAAAATCCTTGCTTCCTAAAACTAGAGCGCCAGATCAGACACATTTGAAACTGGTGGAATAAGCACCCAAATCTAGATCTAAATTCCATCCTTTGAGCATGAATAAAGAGGAAGGAGGGTTGCAGGTTAGCTCTCAATAAATATTTCTCCTCTGCTTCCACAAAATGCTAGTTTTTTCCCATTCCCCCCCCCACCAATAAATACACTCACCAACCACGCTTCTTAGAGGCTCAGTGGATCTAAATGCACAAGTCCAGCACATTCTTTCAATCTGCACTCCTGAGCTTGTATTTATTTGATCGGAAAGAGCTAGAGATCAGTCGGTATGAAATCACAGCACACATTCATGAAACACTGTTTGGACAATAATGGTGGTGGAAACAGAAAAACAGCTTACTGAACTTCTTTCTTTTAAAATATATATATATGTACTTCTGGTCTCAGATCTAATTTCTGTATTATTTTTTTAATAGATGAAGGCTTACATTACAAGTGTTACATGTCTCTGATCCAATTGCAGCAATTACCGATTTGCGTATCTGGAAAGCAAAATTAATTCCAACATTATCAAACAATGGAATGTTCTGTCCGTGAGCTCAGGCACATGACAGCACTCTATTTGATGCTTTTAATGTACAACACAAATGACCAAAAAATGGCCTGTATTATGCTACTTGTGCAGGGGGAAGAGATGTGTTCCATTAGTGATCCGCAGACTTCACAGGGACTAATTGTACTATGTTAGACTTTTATCTTTAGCTTTCATGTCAGATGCTTGTTTGAATTAAACACGAAACACATGAAAAAAGGAAATGCATTACAAAATCTACTGGGTATACATTTTAAAATACTGCCAAATGTCTATTTACTTGAAAAGACAAGAAGGTTTCTGAAAGGTCTGTTGAAGTTTGGCTAGTCAACAGCAGCACTGGCTATTTAATTGCCTGAAATTCAGGGCAGACTAAAAAGATTACTAAAGCAATCATCAGCATCTTTGTAGCACCCCTAAAATGTTCAATTTATGCTCTTGGTCACGAAAAGAGTACCCCAAATCCAAATCTGAGGGCTTTTTTCCTCTTTCGCTGGAAATAACCAATAAAATTTTCAGTTGAAGCTTGCATTTCACCTCATGCCTGCCCCTCTGAACTCCAGCGGTGAGCAATCTCCCAGCTTTAAGGAAATTAACTGCAGTACAGATGTACAGGCAGAAGGGAGCAAGATGGAACAATTTCAGAATTACAGGAGACTAACACAGACAAGTTGCCAGGTTGTCGATTTTCTGTAGCTCAAACAGTCATAAACCATGGCCCATAGGCAACAGTAATTGGTGTACAGCTGGTCCACTGAACCTTATTAAATTAAAACATTAAAAACCTTCAGATTCATGGGGCTTTTCAGAATATCCACCAGAAAGTTCGCGAGTTCACAGCAATCGGCTGGTACTAAAGATTGGGAAGTAGTGATTAGGTCTATGCTGCATCAGTTTATGTGGTTACTATGAGGTGTTTGGGAGGCACAGCTCCAGCTAAGTCTGATTTTAAGTCCAAAGTTTTAAAAATCTTTGATGAAGTAAGACCTAAACTTTTAGCAAGACCTTTTTACATCAATGGAAACATTGCACGACTGCCAGCATTACAGAGTGTGTCAGCAGAATTAAAAAAAACCCAACCCAACAACAACAAAAATCCAACAAGAAAAATCCCAATACAATTTTCCCCAGGCTCACCACCCCCAAATACTTCCTGGGAGGTCCTTATAAACACATTTGAGCAATTTCCCCAAAGGCTTGTAAAACTGCCGACATACATCCTGCTACGGCTCAGAGTGCTCAGACCTATTCAAACAGTTTCATGAGCAAAAAAGAGCTAATCTGGATAGAGGGATCCTATTTGCGGTTCCAAGCCACCAAAATTATTTTACTAAGGCCTTCATTTAAAGTGATGGATGAGAAGTAGCGATTCTCTGTTCCAATTATCCAAAAGAGATTGGGAATGGCAGCTTAATACTAAGATAATGTATCCAATATGCAACCCACTCTATTTTCTCTCCCCATTGAAAATAAAAAGGCTAAGACACACACATGCATAGAGGCAAACGTTCCCTCCCACAGACTCAGGTTTTATGGCCTGTCATGGGTAAAAGCAACTTCATTTTAATGAGGGAATTCCTTTTAAAGCGGTTAGCTCTGCCTCGCTCTAACGAGTAATGACTGGTGGCCCTGGTTGGGTTTTAAGCCTGAACGTGTCTAGTGCTCTAAAAAGCCCCGTGGTCTCTGCACCAAAGAGTTTATGGTCTAATTTGTAGTTCACGCTGCTAAATATTGCATGAAACAGGTATTACTTGTGTGCACGAGGCACACGTGCAAAATCTGAACCACAAAGGGATAGATCTTCATCTGGGGTAAATTCCTATACTGTGCTGGACGGGATCCCAAGCAAATTTCTGAGTCTAGTCCGTGGCCAAAGAAGCTCTTAAGGACATATGCAGAGCTTTTAAAGATGCAATGATGACAGCAGTATCTCCTTAGCACCGGCTGTTGGGCTGGGCTACTGAAATGAAACGGTTGTTTTAAGAGAGGGCTGTACTGTAACGTATGAAAAACCTAAGAGATACGGACAGGCCAGCATGCAGGAGGAACAGAACAAGCTGCCCTGCAGTAAAACCTCATTCAACAACTTGCTCATGGGTGGAGAGAAGAACTCATCTACCTTACAGTTCCCATCACCAGGCAATTCTGCGTTGACACAGCGTTGCTTCTCTCTTTCCAAAGCTAATGTGGGAGCAGCGAGAAAGAGAAGAATATAGTTAACTCATAGGAAAAATGTTGCTACTCTGCATAAAAGATAAAAGAAGTCTTAATTCCTTCTCAAGTGGAGAGAATAATTCAATACTGGCATCTTAAACACCATCCGCCGACGAGCCACCAGCCAGTTTGAGCTCTGGAGCACAGAGGTACAGCCTTCAGCCCTAGCAGCAGGGCACAGTCTGCATCCAGTCACATTTTTCAGCGGATTTAAAGACACCCCCACCTTGAGATTAATGACGTGGGCTTGGAGAAATCCATGAGTGCAGCGGGGCCCAGGTCCCAGACAGGCACAGCACAACAGCCATTACCCGGCCCTGATCCCGGTACCGTGCACAGCCGAGCTTCTCACCACCCAGCCTGTGAGCTGCTAAGAAGGCAGATGGATAAGCATGTCCAGCTTCTTCCCCCCCACCACCGTCACCCCATTTATCCTGGAGCGAGCCCCTTTGCCATCTCATCCACATCTGTGCCTCAGTCACCCTCCCAAATACAGTCAGCCAAATCCCCAAGCTCTGACAATGCAATGGTAGAAATCTCCATCCTGGGAATGGGTCAACTGCTGCTGTCTCATTAACCCTTTCTAAGGCTCCCTGTCCACACTGGCTGCAGGTCTGAGAAGGTGAAAGGAAGAATGAAGTTATGGATGGAAAAGTGGTGGTGGGAGAAAGATGGGATCAAAGAAGGTTGTGGATTGACTACAGGTGATATCTATTCCTTTATGGTGGCTGCACTGCCCAGGACAACCACTGCTCTCACACCATCACTCTCCAGTCAGGTGCTCAGCATTAGGTGGGAATGGATGCAGGACCATGGAATGATAAGAAAACTTCATAAATGGCACTTGGTATTCTGTCTTGGCAAATTTCACCAGCAGAGGCTCAGGTACTCACCCAGCTGCCTTCGTTTCTCAGCGAGAACATCAGGGAACGGAGCTGAGGTATCGAACCGAGGTCCCGGCTGCGACACTTGCTGCTCCAGGACACCAGGGACATCAGCGCACGACACTGGGTTCGAGCACAGAAGCCCCACTTTAGCCTGAGCAGAACCTCCTCCGCTAACAGGGTCGGCATGCACATCGACCCCACATCAGAGCAGAGCTACGAACGCAAAACCATCTCACGACGGAGGAAAACCCGCAACATCAGGAGCAAGGCGGCAGCATGTACAGCAGAGAACATGCACCACGCAACGCAAGAGGGCTCTCAGAGATCCTGCAGGCATCCCATGGTAGAGGCAGATAAATCCAGCTCATCATAAGTGCTTTTTGTCAGAGGGCAAAAGGAAATATGGGTAATAATGGAATAAGTGCTTGTCAGACCAGAATCCCAAGGGCACACAAAGGATGTAACCCTTGTGTACTGGTGAAGCTACTCAAGACTGACCTAACGGCAGACTGCCTGAAAACTAAACATTTATCTTGAATGCAAATGCTGGCCATAGATAGATTCAGGAGTTGTTCCATACGGCATTTTTGTCCCAAATTTTCCATGGATTTCTTTTAATTATCCAAACAGGACTCTCAATTTCATTCTGGATCAGGTCCTAAAGCACTAAAGAGAGGAATACTTATAAAGTAAAAGCTGTGTCACTTTAGGCTCTGATCCCAGTACTATATTACTTCTAGAAAAGTTCCCTTTTGTCATACTGGATGCCGACATTTTACATTCAGGCCCTCTGAATTCATTATTTCGATTGCAGTACACACCCCGTGGCAGGAAAGTGCATGTTCTCTGCCTACACAGCAGGCACATAAAAAAATAGAAAAAAAAAGAAGAAAAAACCCCAGAACCGAGATAAGCCTGTGAGTGTTGAACAGTGCTGCATGATATTACTGATTTATTAACTTGGCTTGATCAATAAGGCTATCATCAAGGGCACATTTAGTTTGCACATAAATTTCACTTTCTAACAAGCACTTTTGTGTGTTCACTTTAGTTTCCATAATCTGATCCAGGTCTCAGGAAGCTTTCTTTAAGGGAGAACAGAGAATTCTTTTTCTAAAAAAAGGATCAAAGTACACTCGGTCAACCCTCAAACAAAAGGACAGTCAGTACTGTAGAAACAGCATGCTTACCTTTCACAGCGAAAAGAAAAATAAGCCTATAGGTCCAGATCTATCACTGCCTTAAGTTCATCAACATCAATCGAGCTATTAAATTGTGGTTGAATTTGGCTCATAGCAATTTAAAAATTTCAACTTTCTTTGAGGGTCTTCCATCAGTAAGATGCTAATGTAATGCATAATTTAAACTCCACTGTCCTTTAACTCAGCGTCTGTAAATAATTAAAAAAGAACTAAAAATCCTTTTACATTTATAAAGCTACTCCCCTTTTTCTATTACAACACAACAAAGTCTTTTCAATCAAGAATTTATTTATTCTTTAAATCTGAAAGTAAAAGCCGTATAAAAGATGAGGAGAAACTGATTTACAAGATAAAACAATTAGCTCTGGGATATGTACATTAAGACTAATAAATTTCACATCGTATTTTAAAGGAGTGGAGGAGGAATCCCAGATATATTAGACTTTATTTAAATTCTATTGAAATGTTCAATTAAGAGTATCTTACGAAGGTAAGTTATGCAGTCACTAAAATTAAGATGTGAAAAACAGGATGAGAGCGCTGCATCTCTCAAAAAGGCTATACACTTTAATAATCCATCCCTTTTCCTACACACAAGATAACATCTGAAATCTGGTTATTCCTGTAATTGCTCCCGTCTTGTTAAAAATTTGGGTTGTGCAGGAGAAACACGAATGCATTCCACAGCAAAAACTACTAAAATAATATATTGCCTTCCCTTTTAATCCAAGATCACACATCTCAATGGTTCTTATTAAAATCTTTTTTTTTTTTGCTGTGCAGACGGATGAAAATGCATTTTAAGACTCAAACAAGTCTGTGCAAAAACAGCTCGAACCCATCAATCTCCCAGTTGGTTCTTAAAAGAAGCTAAACATTCACCAAGCTGTTCCGACCAGACGTGACTGGCAGATCCTTTTTGGGAATGAGGTCTCAAGATGCAGCCCTGCTTCCATTCAGATCCTTAGCTTTAATAACACGAGAAGTTCAGTGCAGGATCAGGCAGCTGGACAGTCATTTCATCTGATTTACAACAGAGTCCTAATACGTGGTTTTTCTGGAAACACAGTCCCTGTTTTCTCCAATTTTTCCGCTCTGTGGGTTTTACATCAATGCTTTCCTGCTCATTTTGTTTCCGTATCTCCACGCTATCTGTAGGAAGCTGCCCAATTCTCTTGCTTCCCTTCAACAGAACTGATTCCTGGACTAGCATGAACGCTTCAGCTGCCTCCACCACCATCCTTTTAAAAGATTTATGGCAAACATATCGCATACCAAGCTATAAATCTAGCAAATGGCTATTAGACATACTTTGCTGTCCACAGCCACACACTTTAAAGTAAAACAGATAATGGCATAGCTGTGGGTAGTGTTAACTAGTAGGTTTGCCAAAATTGTGCTACACTGCCACCCATTTTTTCCGTACTCTCATTTTTGGGGTGTGAATCAGACAATCCTTCAATATTACTCTGTCCGTGGCAACTTGTGGCACTCAACAGTCCTCCATCATCCAAGGATAAATGGGTACCATTAAGATTAATCTCTACTTACATTTCCTTTAACAACAAACTGCTTTGTGTTCCTTTCCTTTTTATTCCTTTAAGATTAAGTTCTTCTAAGTTGTCCAGTCTGGGCCATTGGACTTACTAAGAAAAGGAAACCCAGCAAGGGTGGGGAGTTCGGTGAGAGACCTTCTGCTTTTGAAAATCCTCTGTTATGTATCTTTTAAAGAAAATTTATGCTACCGGAAACTTAAAACCTCCTACTCTCTTTGCTCCCGGGAAGTTAACACAAAGTAAACCACCTCTAAAAATAATCTCCCAGTCAAGAAACTCCAGGGTGACACACAGAGAGAGAGAGACAGAGGGGTTACTGTGAGCCCTAAATAGCAGAGGTTGGTTCTGTAAGCCATGTAGGGAAAGGCAAGCTAAAATTAAATGACCTTTGGTAGGGCTACCTCACCTACAACAGCCAGTTGTGAGCTGATCTTCCTAATTCTCCTCCTCCGCTGTTTCAGGCCATGGTCCATCAGAAGCTACTATTTCTGCCGGGATGGATGCAGGGCAGACAGTGCTCTCGTAACCCCCAGGATGAACTGCCCGGGAGACCAGCCCCAGGTCTTTGCAGGTAATACCCCTTAAGAGGCAGCGTGTCCCCTGCTGAACTGGCTGTGGCTTTCAGGAGAGACAAAGAGAGTTTTTGCTGTTCTTTGTGCTATCATCACCTCCTGAAGACACACAGAGTCTTGATTTGCGTAATAAAGCTTCAATTAGAACACAAATCTATAAATATCTAACAGTGCAGATCAAAACGGCCAACTTTGGTCATGAGTATTGATCGGAGTGAGAGAAGAGTCAAAACAGGACCAAACACATACCTTAGAGAAAACTTAAAAATGGGATACTTTCCTTTCCACATAACAGGGAGAGATCAAAATAATCTTTGCTGCAAATCCAAAATCTCCTTTCCCACCCATAGCACAGTTTTTGGAGTAACCATCAGCTTTAGACAAACACTGCCTGTACCCCAGAGTATCCAGACCTTATTACAACAAAGCACAGAGCCTTATCTTGTTTTTTACATTTATTGATAACTCTGTGCCAAATCCAAACATAGATCACATGCTGATTCCCTTAAAATCCTTCAGTAATTAAGAAAGTTGAGTGATCACGCAAGACCCTCCACACAACACCTACCCAACACCTCTGCCTCAGAAAGGGTCACAGAGTTTGTGAGATTAAGATGCTTTGCGAGGAGACATGAAGTTGGACTAGATGATCATTGTATGCCCCTTCCAGCTGAACTGTCTGTTCCGTTCTGTTCTATTCTATTCTAACAGAAATAGTAAACAATTAAATAAATTTATGCATATATATATATATGCACATTTCTCCCCCTGTGCTACTGAAATGTTGATGCTATTAAAATGTTCATCTCTGCTTCTTTCTAAAGGAAGTCCAAACTCAATGTACCGAGGAAGAAAAACAAGAGGTAAAAGCTAACAGACTAGCTGAGGAAATGCTGTATTTGATTAATTATGTGATTTATTTTCAATGACTGGTTCAATCAATCCTGATCAAATTAACAAAGACAATGATCAGAAATACCAGAGTAAAACACAATACAAATGATTTGGTTCCAGGGGATCCAATCAAATGAAACAGGATTAAATTAACCAGTGATCGGATTAAGCAGAAGTTGCTGTATCAAGTCAGAAATGTATCAGTACTTCAGGCCATTTGCTGTGTCTGTAGGTTGCCGTTTCCAGCTCTTCCTAGAGCTCTCAATAAACTTCAAATAAAATTGTTTTTCCTAGCTATCATAAGGGTAATGTGGAAATTATTCTCTTCTTATTCTTACTACTCATAAGATACTTCTGCTATTACTAACGCTTGTACTATTATTTCACAGTCCCACAATATCTGGGGCTCAGGCACGTTCTAAGGAAAAGATCCACCCCCAAACAGCCCCCCTCGGCCATCTGTACCTGAAGGAGTTTACAGTTTATGTGCACGACACAGCGATCAAAAGGTGACAGAATATCAGGATACAATCAAAAAGACAGAAAAACCCATTTAATTCTACAACGTTAGCAAAGCACAAAGATGAAAAAAAGCTACTGTTCAACAAGGAGTGTTAATGAAAAGTTGCCAGCGATACAGCTGGAAATGTAGGCCTTACTTAAAAATCAAAGTAAATACAAGTATCACAGGAAAAGTACCTCCATTTGCTGTGCACTGACCTAAACCTTGAGCAGCCAACAAGGCTCCTACAGCACTCAACAGAGATGTACCTTCAAACGCCTTCAGCTCACCCTGGTTCAGCTGGACCCATTAGTAACCAGCTGTAAAGGGATTCTTTGTGTCCAAAGCTGGGCAAAAGAAAGGCTGGGGACACCAGAGGCCAGCTCATTTGGAAGCAAATAGGAAAAAAGTAAATGCCCAGAGTTAAGAGAGTGAAACCAAACTCAATTCCTGCCCTTTTTTATTTCCACTAAGAGAATCATTTAAATTATAAACTTGAAGGATGAGGATGAGTATTCCCTAAGGACTTTTAATAATGCTGCTTTAGGATGTTGGCAGGCAGTCCTGCTTGTGATTCCTGGCCCCACGTGCTACACTGGACTGGTGGGTTTGGCACTCATGTGGCAGCGGTTCTCAGTAACACAAGGCAGAAGAAAGCCACAGCCACCAACCACACTGTGCACATCAGGGGCTAAAGCTGAGGGTATGACCGTAATCTGAACAAAGGCCAAAGCACATGTGAACAGGTCAGTTCCAAACCAACTCTCCCACCCATCTTGTGTCTCCTACAGAAGCACTCAGGACTCATATGGAAAGACTCCTGCCCTAACACTCAGTACAGTATCACTTCGAATTATATGTACACATTGCCCAGTCACTGTAAGCAGACACCATGTCCATCCTGTGAACAGGTATCTGTCACCTGGCAGGATTTAGTCACTTGTGATCTCCCCAGGACTTTCCATGCACGCAGGGAACTCAGTCTCATTAGTATTTTGGCAATTGATAGCTGACCTCTGGAGTATGGGTCAGTCTTTGTCCCACATGAAACTGCTGGAGACATCAGACTAACTTCTGATGGTCAGCAAGCTTGAGGATCACCCACAGGATCTGGTTTGCATGGCTGTAGCCATGTGTCCCACCCTTGCAGCTGGCTGGTTGCACGACAGGTATCAACAGTGAAGGACTTTCCTCATGGGACTGGACATTTGATAAACTGCTTTACTTACTCAGCTTGAGAAAGTATTATTTTGAGAAACATTCCTCTCTCCGTTCCTACAACTTAAAAGAATTTATATTTTCGTTTTCAGCTACCCTGGTGAGTATATTTTAAAGCACCATCTCTTTCCACTCAAAAGACGTTTGGCATCATGACTAAGAATGCATTATTTTTTCTCTTCTATCCCCTTAAAGGGTATCCTATTTGTATGTGCAGGCTTTTTCTCATGCTCTGCCTTGCTGCATTTTTTTTTTTCAGTCTCATTGCAATTTTTTTCATGAGTATTCTCAGTTTCATTTTCTTACTTTATTTTTCCCGTGTCTCTATCTCTCTCCTCACCCTTTCTATCACGCTCTCTCCTAAGTGAAATGAGAACCCAATTATACTCCTGTTAGAACTGAACTTTCGAATCCATCATGTGCTAGTGGGCTCAAAATTAGGCAAATAAATTCCCTCAACCCTACAAATTAAATTGAGTCTTTGCATATGTTCTTTTAAGAGCACAAAGATGTCAAGTATTCACCCAGCTGTCACAAAATATGATGAGCAGGCACTTTGTATTCATATAGATTCTCTAAATCGTTTGTCAGATTTAACAGAAATGCTAATGGATCTAAAAGTAAATTCTAATCTATCCTAAATATCTGGTTATTATTTGTATTACAGTAGGACTTGAAATTGTCAGATGAGGATGAGGGTACAATCTCAATGCATTTCGCACAAAAAGATAAAAATCATTTGGATGATGTGCAGGTATTATTTTGCACTTTCTCGAATTCTATCTCATTATTTTAACCAACACCCTCCCTCCTCATAGGTCTACTCAGCTTCATTTAAGAATAAAAGTACCATCAGCTTGTGAGCACCTGCTATCGGAACCCAGGTCTGTCATTTGCTAAAGACGGCTACTGTCTCCCTGTGCAGATTTGGAAGGAAAAAAGGCCATCATGAAGGTCAGACTTTGCTCATGCTTCATTTCAGTCCGAGCTCACGATGGAAGTGGGGCTCAGCAAGACCAGCCTCAGCGTCTGGATGGGAACTAGCACCAAGCTGCCAATGCTGGCAGGTTGGACACCACAGAGGGCACCTGCAGCTGGTCTGGGGAGGTCCAGCATGTCCCAACTAGGTAGGATGTGCTTTCCCGGCACTGAACACCTGTACAATACTTCTCATGTGGTCAATCCAACAAGTCTGGGGAACCTGTGATGTGATGAACATATCCTGGAGAGTTGTTCTCTACCTACTACCCTGCTTGGTTGTCTAAAAACCTATTACGGCACTGCTTAAAGCAGGAGGGCAGCAGATCCTGGCTGTCAGTGATAATCCACTGCCAGAATCAATGCTGTTGGCAAGCTTGCTTCATGGATATTTACGATCAAAGAGCACATTTTCCAAGAACGTATTGTCAGCCCCATTGTCTTGGCTCAATTTCAACCCCAGTAATTACATTTTTGCCTGCCTAATATTCCCCTGCCGCTCTGAGGAGATGCAGGAGCCCTCGCATCCAGTCCCATGTTGCTTCATGGCACCACGGCCACATTCAGCACCAAACCCAACACGCTTCAGGAGTGGAAACAGCTTTCTCTTATTGTACACAGCAGTTACTGCCCAAACAGCTTTGTGATTTGCAAAGGGGTGAAAAGTGTAAGATATTGTTGTTGCTGTTATTTAAAAAACGATTTATCTGCCTCTGGAACTAGTCATCTTGAGACATCTTTTAATTTCCTTCTCTTTCATGAGTGAATTTGTACATTTAGATTATTTACCAAAGGTTGAGCTAGGTAGGTCTCAGTTTGTATTTTTTTAATTTCACTAATAAAAGTAAAATATCTATAAAATGTGACCGTCTACAGCTTTTCAATACCCAGCTTCAGGGAGTTCAAGCCCTTTCAGATCTAGCTGAGAGAGCTAACTCCACAGGAAAACTAAAAATCTGCCTTTCTCCGTGGAATAAAAGTACTGTTTACAGCTGTATAGGGCATAAAATGGGAGGTTTTAAACTTGTGACATTTCCATGCCTGGAAAAGCTGTCACGTGCCCAGCACAGCATCCTACCTCGAGCTGTAAGCCCAGGGGCGTTGGCAGCATTAGTCCGAGTGCAAGAGTACCAGAGGGAAAGAATGGTGTAACTAAAACACTTCAGAAAACACCCAAAATCTTTCCTATATTCAGAAAACAGAAGTTTCCGCGATGGGAAGGAGCTCCTATTTCCAGCTGTACGTGCTTGCAATCTTGTTTCTCAAAAATCTTCTCAATAATGCTCAACTGATCGAGTCCTGCCCATCGGAAATCCTGGCTTGTATTATTGTGGGAGAGATCTCTGAATGTACAAAGTGGGAGAAAACACAGGTTTTTAAATTTTTTTTTTCTTCTGGTTTGTTTTTAAAGACCAAGCAGCTGTTGGAAGATGCTCAGAGCCAGAAACTGGTCAAATAAATCCTGTAAACACGGTTTTGTGGGCAAAGGAAGATTGGCTAAATACAAGTCATCATCAGCTGCCTTTGTCCACATGCCCTGCACTCCTCCTACTTCCCAAAGAGGCCGTTTGGAGTGTTTAAACAACTGTGATTTTAAATAGACACCGTTAAGCATATTTCGTTTTAAAATGTAAAAAGAATGCCAAACAAAACAAGGCCAGCAAAGAAAGAAAAAAGAACCAGAAAAGTACGCATATAAGACTAATAAAGTATGAGTGCATGATTGTGTTCTGGAGCATTTGCATGTGTCAGAGGGAGTGGAAAGGAGGGGAGCGGGAAGATGAGAAAATATGAGATGAGACACAACGTGACAGCAAAAAAGCACCATTTCAGGAAGAAAGAAGCAGGCAGGGAGAAGACTGTCTCACAGATAAGCAAAGACTCTGTGTACAACATGAGGGGAATTTTTAAACGCTGAGCTTTTACCTACTAACATCAATAGGGTTATTATAACTAACTTGGTAAGATCCAGGGGCAGCAGTTAAACGATGTAATACAGGTACCTAATTTAGGTGTCATGCCTACTTCTCTCCATCGGCTCTGTGAGAAGCTGGAGTCTGGCAGCCCTGGATAACAAGTGGTCTAAATTACTCATCACTCTCTGGAGGGTAGGAGCCATTGTAAACTCTCTGACGATGCCCCCGTGTGCACTGCAGCAGAACCAGAGTGGAAAAGGGAAAAAAAAAAAAGATAAAAAATGACAAAGAACATCATCCAGCTATATTACAAGCAGAAGAAAGAAATTCAGGAACTTTATGAAGAGAATGATGACCTAAACCAAAGAAGATGGGATACTGGAAGTTAAATTATCTGTGCAGAAAATTTAATGTAAAATGATTCAAAAGAAAATACAGTCTATATAGCTGCAGCCTGGCACATCTAAAAGGAAGAAAGCCAAAAAATTGCTCCCAAAACCCTAAACTAAACTAAAGAAAAGGGAGTGTGCAGGAAGGAGAGATATTTTTTTGTTTTGGAGTATCTAGTTCCTAATTTAATCTTAATCCATTCTGACATTTATCCTCATGGATAATTCAGTATACAAATTTAGGACAGAAAAAGAATCCATAAAAATAATAAAATAAGAGCTGTGTGCAAGGGCAGTATCAGTAAAAATTGCCCTTGGGTAAAAATAGTTCCTGCTGCTTTGTGTCCCGCTCAGCTCCAGGCGATGTACCAAGATCCCAGGAACTACTTTTTTTTCCCCTTGTGCAATCATTTGTGGCTCTCATCCAGCCTCTGATTATGCTAATTGTATTTGATGGAATTTGTATGTACTCTCCTTCGCTCTCACCTCATCTGAACATACACAAGATGCATTTTTAATTTTTAACTCTTCAAAAATAAATAAATAATGCAACTTTCTCCCCAAGGTTGTGTAAAAGTCAACCTTATTACTAGTTCTAAACAGCAAATATACGGCCTTTATTACAAGCAAAACAAATAACCCTTTCTATATTAATATGTTGCAACAAAGCTTTTAGTTAGTGTGAGAGGAATGTCATAATGTAGGAGGCTGCATAACACAGTCAGATCATGTCACCCAGACACAATTCGGTTTGCATTAAATTAAATCCACCATCATAGGAAGTGCAACTTTAATGAAAAGGTACAGTCAAGTTGGCTGGATCAAGAGCCTACATCATTTTGAGACAGACGCTCTAAACAAGAGGGATGGTGAGCTGTTGTAAAACCATTCCCAAGGGTTTGCAATAAAACCCAGGGCTTAAATTCCTGAATAAATGGCTTTTTTTTTTCTTTTCCCCTTTTAAAAGTGTTCTTGACGAAGTAACTAGACATCAAAACCCATCTGATTTTGGTGAGACAAAACCAGATGACCTCTATGGCCTCAATCCAGGTTTCTCAACTGCCTTTGAGGTCCCCGAATGCAGCGGTGACTGGGTTATTTCATACTTCATGGAGATCCCCTGAACCTCTAAATTATTCTTTAATCCTACTAACTGGCGGCTAAAGAGAAATGTAATTGCAAGTGTAAAGGACTTGCTTCCCCTCTTAAATGAAAACAAGACTGGCTTTTCATTCTCTATTTAAGTGAATTTTAGTGAAAACCACCCATGGGGCAGCCCCGTGTACTGCACTTCTGCTCTTCCACAGCTGGAGCCTCCCGTCGCTCCTGTCCCTCTCCAGTATGGTCACCTCCAGGGCACCTGCGGGAGGGACGAATGCCACAACCAGCAATGCCTCCTAGGGACATGTTTTCAAAGATATTCAGGAGTCTTGCTAACACAGGTAGGCACCAAAGGGATTTCCAAAGGTGCTGAGGAAGAGGGCACTTGATTTCTGCTGAAGTCCAGAGACATGGAGTTAGGATGCTCAGACCCGCAAGCCTGAAAATCCAGAGGTACCCAAAGGCTTTTGAAAGCCGGACTTCAGGGGCCTCAGTCCCCTCCAAAAATGGGACAGGGGCACATCTGGAAGCCTGAGTTGCTAGCTGTATTGGAGAGTGTTGGCAGAAATGAGGCAGGGGATTCAGGCTGGACACACAGCATCCCTGATATGAGACTTTGGGTCCCATGACACAGGCTTTACCCACCTTGCAGAGATGCTACACATTGTACAAGCCCATGCATGAGGAGGAAAAGCAGAGCAGGCCATGGCCACGTGCCATTACAGCCAGAGAAGGCTTGGGCATGTTCCCTTTCCCCTCCCAACCCCAACATGTATGGACACACACAAGCTTTGGTGGTGACATCTGAGGGAGGCGATGGAGAGTCATCACCCTGCACTCACTGATACTTGTCCGACAGCTTTCTCCAAACAACGTTTTGATATTTTTTTCCCAGATATTTGAACTGCCTGGGCAGATTATTGGTGTAAATATTAGATCTGGAGGCTGTGTCCCCTGCCACCCACTCTTTTGGACCCTGACAGGAGCAGTCAGCCCTTCTGAGATGGGCTCTTTGAGCCGTTTGCTGGGAGTGAGAGCTCTCTGCATGCCAGTGTAGATGAGAAGATGCTGCCTGCCGTGTGAATCTATCTGCCAGGGAATTGGATCTTTTCCTCAGCTTCTGTTTCTTCATTCTCCACCTTTGTGCAATGAACTGTCGGCAAACCGCTCCTCTTTCAAGGGTGGCCACACGTCACTGGTAAAATGTATATTATTTATTTGGAAATCATTCTAAAAATAACTCTATTTAAAAAAAGAAAAAAAAAAAAAAGATTCTCCAAAACTCTTGGCATCCCTGACATACTCTTAAAACACAATACCACAGGAGTTTCAAAACATAAATCATCCATAATAACAGAAACATTTCTCTCCACCTCATGTCTACTACTATCTAAATTCTTTGTGATTCTTCAGGCACAGTTGTTATATACATGCAAATTTTAATTAAGGAAAACTTGGCTGAATACTAGATAAAATTATTTGTTGTATAGTATATTTGAAAAGCAATGCATCACTTTAATAGATTATTCAATGGATATTTGCAACGTTCTATAGGAGTGTTTAGGTAATGCAAAAAAAGATTAATTGAATAATTTATTTGATGGGCAACAGCATTATTCATCAAATACATTATTCAACCAGTACTAATTAAAAGAAGAGAAGCAACTGCTTTCAAGTACAACTCATTCAGATCTCAGTTTTGGCTCCATTAAGAACACAGACCTTGCAGGGGAATGTCTCAATGCAAGTGTATATGGTTCAGGTATTCTTCATGCTACAGGAGCTACACCTTGTGTCAGTGTCCTTGACCAAAGATATCTGTGTGACTACAACAGGGTTTATACCTCTTAATGAACTGCCTGCTGCACTGGGGCTGGATTTGAGCATCCTCAACCATGGAGGTATTTTAGCACATGGAATAGATTTAATGAGTCTATCTTAATTGGATCCAACCTGCAGGCTGGATCCAACTCTCTAACTGCTCCAACAACAGTCTTCCTGGGAGCATCCAGATAGGACAATCTGGTATCTTCTTTGCTACTTGGTTTCCCAAGTGTTTTTCAAACCCTCTTCCACCCTGTGACTATCACCCATCATTACCTGGTAAAGGTACAACTGTTTCCTCACCCAGCCTGCTGACACACCATCTCTACGTCCCATCATGTTGTGGGACTACCCCTGCCAGTCAAAGAACACCAGAAGCACTGCTTACACAAGCTGTCATGCCATCAAACGTGTCCCCAGCAGAGACTACTCAGCTCTGTCCCGTGAACTGGACAGCACTGGGACAAGACAGTGAAACTACCCGTGCTTCAGGCACGTCAGCTTCTTATGCCACATTAGCACAAGCATTTTAACATTTTTTATTTAGCAAGGAATACAGAAGAACATTAGGCTTTAAGAGCAAAAGGCTGAAAACAGATGAGTCCAATCCATTGAGGGAAAAAGCAAAGACCGT
This sequence comes from Thinocorus orbignyianus, assembly GCA_013400375.1. Lineage (NCBI taxonomy): Eukaryota > Metazoa > Chordata > Aves > Ciconiiformes > Thinocoridae > Thinocorus > Thinocorus orbignyianus. The sequence goes on from VXBW01007089.1 coordinate 969,726, forward strand.
ATCTTAAGTACCAAGTAATGACTTTGTAAAGGCACAGAAGAGTGAAGAAATCCTCATTATCAGACGGTGTCATACAGCTCACCCTGGCACCCTCCCCACAGACAGGAAAACCACCAGCAGAATAAAACCAGCTTCGGGATGGTGGCAGAAGGCACATTTAACACAGCCTGCACATGACAAAGAATAAATATCATGCTAGGGCTTTATAGACATCATAAACCCTCGCTAAGTTCCTGTCAAATATACCGTGGAGAAGGCAGCCATAATGGTTGGCAAATAAAGATCCTCTTAAAGTTTAGTAAGCTTTTAAAAATATTTTACTATTTAACCCAAACCGTCTCCCCTTTTCTTGAGGGGGTTCTAGGATAATTTTCAGGGAACAAAGTTCAAAACAGTAAAAGAAGAGTTTGGGTGCCACTGACTAAGTATTAACTGAAACTATTTTGCTAGTTTAATTTACGTTGCTATTTTAGGCAGTGTTTCTTTTAATGATTCAAGACACATTTCCCCTCTAATCCCCTACTCCCGTTTGGAAGGAAACAGATGAATGTGATGAAATGCAATGCAGATGATAAATTCATGCCACTCGAAAAGTGGCAAATGACATTTACTGGTCTCTCAGTTCCCATTTCATGATTGATATAGAACTATAAACAAGAAAATAAGTACTGTTAAAAATCTTTCTATACAGTGGCAAGTAGGGTTTTAATGGTGGTTTGCCTGTGCTTATTAACAAGCCGTGGCAGTTGCTGCACACTGATCAGTAACCGCGTAAGAGCTCAGCCTGCTGTAGAAGTCCTGAGTCTATGTACTTTCAATTTTAGAGCATAACCATCATACGCTCCACAAACCAATGAAATTTCTAATAATACAAACCAATGATGTGTTAAATTGAGACACTTCTAGCTTGAATGCCAAAAACTTCACTATGATTTAAAGGATCTGTGCTTACCTTTCTCTATCAATTTACTGTTAATTTGCTACTATTGGAGCAATTTACAGGAAGAAAAAAAAAAAGAAAGGTAATATTTTATTTAATTTCTAATACCAATCCTGGTCATTTCAAATAGACACTCAAACGCCATTTATTGTACAAAAAGCAATACAGTAATTCAAGAGGAGTAAGAGATGGCATGAGAAGTGTTGAGGGGGAGCAGGCAAAAAGAAATCACTCTGCAAAACATCTGCATTTAGAAATAGGCGGCAGCCCTCACTACTGCCCCTAGAAGAGGCAGGGGCATTAACAACATTTTAGGTGATAAATGTTTGCCTATTTCAACTGTACCAAGCATTACATATTTTGTTTATTACTAATTGCATGGTTTATCATCATACTGTAGCTTTACATAAAATCTGTAGCAAACAATATGAGAATGTCCTAAAAACGTGTTTTTTTTTTTTTTTTCTAAATGTGNGCGGCAGCCCTCACCACCTTATTTCACCCCAGCTGCTCAAAATTACACCCAGCCGTTTATTTATAACTCTGTACTTTATGCCCAAATCGGATATACAGCAACTTTTTTTTTCCCCTCAGTATCCTGGTCCCACTTTCTGCTCAGATGTGAAGACGAATTGCAATGACCTTGCATGAATCATACCGATGTCACGCAATATAGACTGTGGAATAATTATGAACGCACTTTTTGATCTCTGTCTCCAGGGATTCTCTGACTGCCCCTTAAAATCTTTGCCACATCTTTCCACTCTCCCACAAGCTCCCAGGGCAACTACGAAGTCACAACTTGAAAGAGAGTGGGAACTGGTCAGGGTGAATTCAGGCACCTCTAATAAAAAACATTAAAAATTGGCTTTGAGATTAAACTATTGCTTAGCCTGGTTAGACGTGGCCTTCAGCAAACAGGGATACACTGAAACCACTATAATTCCTCTTGCAGCAGTTATACTGCTAAGCAATTTGGGAAATTTCAAGCTTTGCCACCAGACAACAGTGGAGCATAGCTCAGGTCAAACTGATCACTGGTAGAAGCTCAGTGAAACGCAGCAGCTCTACCACGTATAGATCTGCTCCTCAGAGTTCAGGCACAAGGTCAGAAATTGATAAGTTAATTGTCCAACATCAGGACCTGCAGCAAAAGCAGCTGCTACAATTAAATGTTAACTTTATATATCCAAGGAAAAGCAGGAAAGATACCTTGCCCATCAGTATCTTCCTTTGACCTTCTGTTGGCTGGATAACATCACGCTCAGGCTCCCTTGTTCTGTGCCAAATTCAGTGCACAGTGGAAAGTTTAACCAAACAAAGATCTCAGACCTCAGCTGTGAGCAGAAGGTGCTTAAGCACTCAGTTTGCCTTATGGACATGGTATTTAACAACCTGCCCTGGAATGCTGTTTGCTCCATGGCCCAGCACCCATCCTCTGTGCTGCTGGAAATCCCATGAAAGCAGGACAGTTCACTGCAAGAAGGTGTCTGCAAGCACTGCGGCCCCAGATGCAAAAGGAGCAGAGAAGAGACTTTGAAATGGCACCCTCACTGTCAGAAAGTCAGTGTTAAGAGTGTTACATTGAAATGATGAGCTGGACACTGGAGCTGTTTTTAAATAATTTCCATCCTGTGGTTTATGAAATCACAGCATAATTTAAGTAGAAAGGGCCATCTATAGCCATCCGGCCCAAACTCCTCCTCAAAGTAAGGTCAACTTCAAAGACAGATCAAGTTGCTTGGGGGCTTTGCCCAGTGGAGCCTGGAACATCTCCAAGGATGGCGATGCTACACCTTCTCTAGGCAACCTGCTCCAAAGGTTGCAGGTTGAGATCTGATCACCTCGTTTTGTTCTCAGTATCTGACTGGAATTTCCCCTTTGAGAAGAGTCTGGCTCTGCCTGTTCTCTACCCTCCCATGTGTAGATCTACACAGCTGAACAAAACCCATCTCTCTGAGCTTCTCCTCCTATGCCGTGTGCTCTGCCTCTCTAAACAATTTAGTGATCTTTCATTGGACTCACTCTAGTGTGTCCATATGGTTCTTGTACTGGACTATCCAAAACTAGACACGTGAATACTGAACAGAGAGGAAGCATCGCTTCGCTGGACCTGCTGGCTACACTCCTGCTAACAAATACAGCCAGTATAGACTCCCCTTCCATCTCCAGAGGAGCACTTGACATTCAATTTGTTCTCAGGTCATTTTCTGTAGAGTTGACCCCTGAGGAACTCCCAAGAACCAGTCACCAGCTCCATGCCACAACCACAGCCCCTCAACACTATTAGTCCGGTCAATGTTCCACCCACCTTACAGTATACCTATCAAAAACATATCTCCAACTTGGGAGGCTGCCAAAAGCCTCGGTTAGGTCAAATTGAACGACTCCCACTGCTCTCTTCTTGTCTGGTCCCACGGACTTTTATTTGTCCAGTTAACTGAGTAGACCCTAGATCAATGTTACTCTACCATGGCCAGTATGTCAGTCCCCCAAACTCTGCCACTAGGAAGGAAGCCAGAGAGACTGGAGAGCAGACCATCCTTGGATGATCACGCTCTACTACCCATGTTCCAAGAGTATGTCCCTCTGTGAGAGTTTCTTGGGGAAAATTTAAGATCAGGTTGGGCCTGACGAGTTTGCTGCTTTTTAAGGACATAGCACCTGTCTATAGAGATAAAAAAATATTGGTGTTTGTATCTAAAGAAAGGCACTACCATCTGCTGTCTGCTGAAGGGAAATAAGTACTGTGGAACACACAGAAATGAAATTATTTCAGTGAATCACCTGAGGATAAAGTACGTTGGTGAAAGCTCTTTGTCACTTGTTGATGTCTATGCCATGGGCAATGTGGGCCCTGAGGCACAAAGATCCCATATGCTTCTCATCAACACTGTGCCCTTCCTTTACAACAGTTAGGTCCTTACCCTATGGGACACTTGGGGAAAGTGGGCTCAGGACTGAGTGGATGCAGTGGGGGAAACCTGAGCAGGAACTGCTTATACAATAAGCATTTCTGTGTGCCAGGGACCCCAGTTGCACCAGTTCACTGACACTACTTAACTGGATGGTACACAGGCAGCCTGTGCTTACTAAAGGAGAACCACTGCAATGGGGCAACTTTTGTCTCTACACCCAGTTTTTACCATGAGACAGTATATTTTGCCACAGATACTTAATTGCAGCATCACTAGCATTTTCCAAAAAGTTAGCTCTCAGAATGTTAGTTGCTGTTCAACTCCAAAAATGCTCTTAATATTATCTGTATTTGTAGAAGTTCGGCTTCATTTACGGACTCTGAAAGGACAACGTGTATACTTACAGCTGTCTCAAGTGACAAAAAATAAGATTTCAAAACAAAACCATCCCTGGATTCTCATGAGAGCCCTAACAAGGGAAAAGGCTGTAGCACCAGCACATCTGGAGTCAGGGGAGACACAACAGAAATACCTTGTGAGCACATGGACAGTTCAGACTCTCCAGAAAAAGCACAGCGCTGGAGAAGCTGGAAGAGTTTTATTATAAGCAGCTAAAGACTCATTGCACTGAGCTTGACGTTGTCTTCCTAAGCTGAGAAGAGAGAAGGACAGCTCATTTACGCAGTGAGCAAACTGAAGACTAATTCAATGCCCCAAATTCTTCCCCATAGCCATTTCAATGACTTCAAGGGAGCTATTTTGCCAAAGGTATTACGAGAATATTTTTATTTCAATAAAACGGCTACCTTGCCAGAATTAACGCCGACAGATGTTTTAGCAATTACAAAATCACTTAACTAATTATCTCAAATACCTTTCTGGCCATCTCCGCTATGATAAACACCTCAAACTAAATTATACTGAGTAAACTGCAGTGGGATTGTACAAAACCTTGGCTTTGGGAGAGACAGGATGGAAGTTAGTGCCTGGCACTTAATGTCATCAGCATTATAATGATTCAGCTAGAGTATATATAATTTTGTTGCTGACCTTACATTATTATATAATTAAGGTAATTTAAGTAATTACTTGCTAAAAAGACTAATTTTGTTCATCAACATAAAGACTCTCAAAGCACTGCAATATGAGGGAATTAGATTCCAATACAGCAATTTGGGGAGAATTAGAACCTCCAGTGAATAAAGTGAAACAGGAGTAAGCAGTAAAATAGAAGAAAGGACAGTAAAAGTTCATGAAACCTGGTTACTACTCTCTGTTCTCTCACAGACATCCCCTGTAACTCCCCAGGACTCTGAACAGTAAGACTTTCCTGTCGCACACAAAATATTCACTGTGAGACTTCTAACTGTAAACTTAAATTTAATAAGTAAAGAAGCTAAAACTCTTTCCCAGGCCAGACAAGCAAAAATTTTCCCTTAGAGATGTCTGTAATCAGAGTGACTCTTCTGAAGACAATTTTGTCTCTCCTCTTCAAAATAAGATTATCCTGGAAGATCCTAACAAATTAACTCTTTAATTGAGTACACCGAGTATGCAGTCTCTGTTATTTCATGCCATAAGCTCATCCATAAAAATAGCCCACCTCATTCCTCCACAATAATGTAATTTCAAACCACAGAGCTTTTCCTCTGGAGACATGTCTTATTATAAATGGTCGTATTAAACACTGGTATCTTTTCCAAACATACCAGGAGTTTGAAGGAAAACTGTGATGTGTAAAAAGCAGTGCTATGTTCAAGAAACTTCAAGAAAAGTTTTTTGGATTACTGTCATTTAATTATTTTAGAGGTGACAACCTGCTGGTTTATCTGTGTTCAGGCATTGTTAAACTTCTTCTGTCTTCAAACTATATAAAACAAGAAAAAAGCTATAATATAAAATAATTTATCCAGCTTTAAACCTGCTGATGCCATTTTGAACTGGGTGATGACACATACCTGCTTTTAGACAGGCGGAAGATTCTGTTACAAGTAATCAGTATTTTGTTTGTTTAATAACTAAGAAACTGCTTCAGTATATAACCAAAGAGTTAATTATTTGGCAGGCCTATGAAACATGCTAATTAAAATTTTAAGTTACAAGAAGCCTATAGAAGTATTTAAAAGAAGCTACACTTGAAGAGACTATTTTAGTACTTCAAGCAAGCATGTCGTATTAATAATATAAACTTTCAAAGTACTTTATCTATAAAGCCAGGAGACTTTGATATATACAACCTATATTTTTAAACCAAGTGAAAGAACCTTCAAGCACTCTTAGGAACGTCAAGCAATGATACTGCGAAGAATACAGGTTTTCAAAATAAAATTTCAAAGGCATTACAGAACCTGATGCATTAAGAATGGAAAGTACTGCCCAATTCAGAAACATCTCTACAAGAAGAGAAACTCAGCACCCACCAATAACATATATATGAGAGACAAAGCAAAAGGAGGATCCCCAAATAGCCCCCCAAATATCCAGCATCATTTTGGAAACTAGCTGTCACCCAGACTCAAACATAAAGGGATGAGAGAAATTACCTCAATGGCACTTGCAGGGATTTACTTGTTATTGATGTTGCTTTTATTTGAATATTGAAATGTTATTGCAACTTGAGTTTCATTAAAAACTCATTCTATTAAACCCCAAACAGTCAGATAACATAAGCCGACTAAGGTAAGACAGAGTCTGTGAGGGTTTTAACCTGAATTTAAGATGCTTAATTTTCATTAAACTTTCTGTCTCAAATTATTCTTTAAACAAACTGGAGGTTAAATGACATTGAGATTTTAAGTGAACACTTTCAGAGCTGCTTCATCAAGTAATTGAATTAAAGCTTTCCTCCAGTTATAAAGCTTCCTGGGATTTACCTTTGTCTTCTTGCAAACATTTTCAGTTTTGCTAGGTCAAAAAAAGACTCACCTTTCTAAATAGACTTGTCACTAGAACTAGCTGGATTATCTACGATAATTATCTGTGCTGCATCTTAGGATTTAATTCCACTTGGCTTCATAATAAAAGCAGGTATGATTTGCATGAATGATGCAATTTGCATCTTCCCCAGGAATAAGGAACTAGTATGGAGTTTTATTGCTTATTTTTGACACAATTTTTAATATGAAGAAAGAAAAAACCCCCAGATTTGTGATTAATAACTTCCATTTCCTTTGTTTGCTTATTTTTGTCAGGTTTTCCTCCAGGGCATGGTAAGAATCTTTACAGTATGACATTAACAGGACCGTCACATCCCTGAAATTGCATCGCATAAACAATTACAGGTAATTCAGTTCATGGTTTCCTCAGAGGCTTCCTCAAAGGCTACATTATTTGGTTCCTCACTCTAAAATATTTTCTCCTTCATACCTCCCAACAATAAAAAGGATAAGAGGAGACTTCATCAAAGCCTAGTGCCATCCTACAGTGGGAAAAAAACCTTCTAATTCTTTAATGTAATGGAAAAAGACTAAAGGGATGCAGCTGCTGGGAGCTGTAGAAGGGTACATTCTGTTGAGAAATAAGGTGAAGATTTTGATATTAGTTATCCACTGGAACATACTGTCAAGGAACATGGAGGATTGCCCATCGTGAATGAAACTAAGGTTGAAGAGGATTTTCAAGGCATGTTCTCGTTCCATCATAAAGTATGGGGTCTGATGTAGGATCACAAGGTGAAAGTCTACAGCCTTACAGAAGGGAATCACAGGCATCAGCTGTGGCCTTAAACTCTACAAATATATGGGGGGAAAAAATCTCTCATATGTTGGCCAAAGTGGTTTTAAAGAATTAAAGTGCGTCACGTAAAAAATAAAGGCTAGAGAGATATGAAATGGTAAAAGGAAAGCACCAAACTACTAATAAACAACATTGGCTCAAAGAGGGTTCATCTTCAAGTGCTTTTAATTGGAAAAAACGGGTAGGTTTGGCTTTGGGTTAATGAAATGGAGTGGAAAGTTGTGATAGGGCTGAGGAGTAAAAAGCCTGGAGAGCTGTATTTTAGCAATGGAATATGAAGGGATGAACTTCTGTTGCGGAAATGGGACCTCTTCCTTTCACCTTCAAATAACTTTTAGCAATTTTAACAACTATATGAAATACCGATTATTTTGTTTGTCATAACCCAGAGAAGCAAACAGTTTTGTTCTGACTGTCTGCTTGTGAAACAGCATTATTCATTACATGCAAAACTTCCAGAACCTGTCTGAAAGGTCCAGCCCTTTCATGCATGAATGAAGAGCTCAAGTGGTCTGAGAAGTACAGCCAGGCCTTATGGCTGTAGATTTTAGGTCAGCCATACACAAATACTTTCATACAAGTAAACAATACTAATGATAAGTATGAAAAAAAAATACACACAATCTAGTTTTTCAATGTGAGAGTATTAATGTGCTTATCATTCTTCAGAATTGAGCCACTTCTACAGGAAATTCAAAAAGAAAATACGGTAAGCAGGATGAAATATTTCCAGTCGTGAAGTATTTCCACTGCACCTTACAACTTGGGAATCCGCTGGATGAAAAATGTCATATCCAGGAGTTAAATAAAATAATGTGACAACACAAGAAAATGATTGTTGTAAAATATTTACTCCCATCCATGAGCATCTAAGCTCTTGCTGTCCTTGGTGGGGATAAATTTGATAACCACTCTAATAGGTAATGCGGATAAAAGGTGTATCATCTCCACCAGTGTGAAGACACGATCAACACTACACACAGCCAGCATGTCTGCTGATGCTGATTTTTTCAGTTAATTCTGTGTTCTCCAATTGACCTTCAGCTTCCTTATTTCTAGAGCTATTAAAATCCTCTCTATGGTTTCCAGGCTATTTCCTGAAATTGTCCTTTTTATAATGTTAGTCTAGTAAGACTGGCATGAAATAAAACCCTGACAAGCAATCAAAGAAGAATTTATTTTCTAAAGGAGTTTCTCTAGAGAATCGGGTCAAAAGCCTACTTCTGGCCTTGAACACTTGGAAGACATGAAAGAAAGCTTTGTTTTAGAGGCTTAGATGTCTACACACAAAGTTGATAATTGTTTTTTCTTTTTTTTTTTCTGTTTATTGCTTTTGAAGAAATTCAGTCCGAGACCTGGGATGCATCAAAGAAAGATGTGTATTTGGATGAGCTTTGTTTGATGCCAAGAGCTCTCCCTTATTAAGTCATCAAAACAGCCTGGAGTGAGAAGGTAGTAGAAGCCTTCTGGAAGAGAGTACCGAGCATCACTGAGGACAATCACAGGGCACAAAAACTCGACAGCTTTTATGTTCTCTCTTTTCATGTGCACACAACTAGGGAGCTAGATGTCACGTGTGTGAAGAGCCAAGATGCCTGATCCAAACCTCATCAAGTCAATAAAAACATGTCCTTTGACTTCAGATAAGCTTGGGATGAGTCTGCAAAGATTTTAGCACTAATTAGAGCTTTTCCAACATCACTTGGATAATCTTCCAGGTGGAGGTGGTGGAGGGTGGTTTCACAAGCAGGTCTGAGCTCTGTACATTGGTTGTGATCCATCAGAGAAGATACTTTCTTTGCTCAGACAAGGACTGTGTTTTTAGTACTCCACCATGGTGCAAAGTCTTTTGCAGGAATACCAGCACATATCTACCAAACTTCTTACTGCTGCAACAATCTAGGACAGTGATGATGGGCTTCTATGTTATAACATGGTTTATAGCTTTTGTTCCTTTTCCAAAAGTTCTTCATTTTTATAGAGTGCTTGGTATTTCTTACAGCCTATGGATATTGCCTATGGAGTGACCATGGACATGCTGCCCTTGCCCTTCCTGTCCTGCTCTCACCCTGGCTCCTGGCCTCTCCCTCCCTTGCCAAGAAGCCACCGCTGCTGCTCTCTGACAGTTAAGACTGGTGTAAAGATCCTGGAGCACGTTTAAGTTGCTGGAAACTACATGGAGAAGGGAAAGAAAGGCAAGAGCGTAGAAGATGAGCCATGGAAAGAGAAAACAACACAAGTGCCACCTGAGCCATCCCTCTCTCACTCCTTTCTGTCCTTTTCTTCCATCCCTTTGCTTTGTTATGTCTAAACCAGACCCTTTTGATACTGATTTTCAATCTGTAATGCCATGAAAATTCCAGACATTGCCTTCTTCACATTATCTGGGCTTTTATACTATTGCATTGATATTATAAGGCCATGACATCACCGTATTATCTGCTCTGATCTCCTGCGTTACAGAGTTTTTCTAAAGTGTTTGAGTAACAGCATCCTTTTGAATGGCACGTTCTCCTATTCCTTTCTACTTTTGATTTCTAAGATGCCATGAATAGAAATCTGCCACAATTCTTCAGAAATTTTCCTCAAAATAACGATGTCCACTGTGGAATCAATGTGTTTAATTTCTATAAAAAATCCAGTGCAGACTCAGATTTCATCCCCCAGTGCCTAAGAAATCTTTGCCTGATTGACTATTGAAGTTACCTTTCGCTTGCAAGTGTTTTAGAGCTTGATTCTCAGCTCAGCCTCTGGAGAAAGAAGGAGGCGGGAGATGCAGGCTACGGGCATGTCTTGCCCATGAAGCCCTTGTAGGAATGGTGTCACAGAGTTTTGCTCTTTACTGAGAGGTCCTGTTTTTATTTTCTGAATTTGTTTTTGCTTTTGAGACATAATCTCCATTATCACATTCTTTCCTGTTCAATGCTTTTTAATGCATGTATTATTTATCTTAGGAAGGTCCTTTATGTTCTTCTGTGAATTCCAATTGTTACGCCTCATTTTAATTTCCTTTAAGGCCCTCGGCCATTTTTCTGTTGGAGTATAGCTGGTTCCACTTAATAAAGTTTTGCTATGCAGATACATGAAGCTTCTGTGCCCCACCTTTGAATCTCTGAATAAACAAGACTACTCTATCTGATATATTTTATACAGTGAAATTCAAAAGAAATGATAGGGCCTAAAGCATGGAAAAAGTTGTGCTTAATGCTGAAATGTACAACAAGCAAAAGAATCGGGGGTACATGTCTACAGAAAATCAAGCAATTCAATTTTCAATTTATTTTACTTTTGCCCAGTTTGGATGCTTATCTGTAACAGTGGTGAGGAACATATATCTATCATATGGCCAAATATTTGGTCTAGGTAAATCTTGTTCTACCTGGAAACCTTCATCAGAGGCACAATTAGCAGTAACAGAATTACACAGCAAAGAAAGATGCTTCTCAAACTCACCCCAAGTCAACCCCAGAGGATTTAGCTCAACACTGCTTCTGAAGAATACTGTTTTCTGAACGTTAGATATTTTTCAAGCAAATGGTTCTGTTTGACAATGCCAATAGTAATTTCAAGTGTTTTCTCATGTGTAATTTCTTTTTCCGCAGTTTATCATATCAAACAGTTTGAATAGAGAAAATAGCCATGACTTTTCTATTTAACCAAAACCTTGTTTTCTCTTGTTTATTTGTTGCCTCTAATCATGACACAATAAAGGCAAGTACTTGGGAAAAGGCCTTTCCTTTCATTGCGTGTAACATCATTAGGAACTGTGTGATTTGGATTTCCATGTCTGAATAGAAATAATTAGAAAACATGATTCAAGTATTTTATGTCTAGAAAAGATGCTGGGATAAATTCTGCCCTTCTCTATGTGAGACGATGAAAATTAAATTGGGTGAAGACTCAAAAGCAGTCTAGAAAGCTGCATGCAAACCAGTGCACGGAACAAGAGCATGGAAGCTTCCGGGATATGGCAGAAGACAAACCAAAAGAGAGTCCCCACTAGATGTGCTGAGAGGTGCATCTGCCATTGCTGTTGTGTATCCAGCAGGAATTGCAGGAGGTATCTGCAAATGGTCACTAGCTCTTCACCTGGCACCTGTCTGAGGTCTACAAGGGACAAGCCATGTTAGGTATGGTACCCATCCAGTTAATACCCTGAATCCTACCCAGAGACACAGACATTTTGGGACGAACAAGGGTTCATTCTTGCTAGTACAAATTACATGAAGTTCAATCAAGCCAAGTGCAGGGTCCTGCACCTGGGACATGTCAATCCCAGGCACAAATATAGGTTGGGTGGAAAATAGCTGGAGAGCAGCCCTGAGGAGAAAGACTTGGGAGTGCTCATGGATGAGAAGCTCAATGTGAGCCGGCAGTGCGCGCTGGCAGCCCAGAAAGCCAACCCCATCCCGGTCTGCATCAAAAGAAGCGTGGCCAGCAGGTCACGGGAGGTGATTCTGCCCCTCTACCCTGCTCTTGTGAGACCCCACCTGGAGTCCTGTGTCCAGCTCTGGAGTCTTCAGCACAGAAAGTATGTGGACCTCTTGGAAAGGGTCCAGCGGAGGGCTATGAAGATGATCAGAGGGATGGAGCACCTCTCCTGTGAAGACAGGCTGAGAGAGTTGGGGCTGTTCAGCCTGGAGAAGAGAAGGCTCTGGGGGGACCTTAGAGCAGCCTTCCAGGTTCTGAAGGGAGCTACAGGAGAGCTGGAGAGGGACTCTATGTCAGGAAGTGCAGTGATAGGACAAGGGGTAATGGTTTTAAATTGGAAGAGGGGAGATTTAGATTAGACATGAGGAAGAAATTATTTCCTGTGAGGGTGGTGAGACACTGGAACAGGTTGCCCAGAGAAGTTGTGGCTGCCCCATTCCTGGAAGTGCTCAAGGCCAGGCTGGATGGGGCTTTGAGCAACCTGCTCTAGTGGGAGGTGTCCCTGCCCAGGGCAGGGGGCTTGGAACTTGATGATCTTTAAGGTCCCTTCCAACTCTAACCATTCTATGGTTCTGGCTTTTATGAGTGCTGGAAGACTCAATGGCAGGGAGTTAAGAGGGTCGCTCCTATTGAGCACACACAGGATTGTGTATGGCCAGTGGTATTTTCTGTGGACAGTGGTGCACTAGAAGCAGTGCACTAGAACAGAGTCAGGTTTGCTCAGTTCTTAGGGCAAAAGTTACATTATTTGAGACCAGAGTTTTTTACAGTCATATGCCTGCCTCTGCGTGAGGTGTGGCGATGTACTGCCGTGAACCTTATATCCCTTATCTAAATGCGTGCAAGTCTGGAACCTACATTTACATTCTCCAAATCCACATCTAAAATATTGTTATAGGTGCCCCAAAACAGAAAACTGAATATATATCCTTTGTTCACTGACACAGGCCAAATTCAACTCAGTGTGTTCTTTATGATCTTTGAAAACCACAGCCGTCTCGCACTGGAGCAGAACGAGAAAAAGCGTATCATACCTCAAATCCCTGGGATTTCATCAGAAAGAAAAAGATCACAGCGCTACTGAGAGCAACTTAAGTGCCAAAGTCAGGTAGGAAAGATCTCTCTTTGGGAGCCTTCAAAGCAACTGTTTCTCCCCTGTGACTTTATAAGGAATTTATGCACTTGTTTTACGGGGGCATCTTCACCAGCAACCTAAAATTTAGGTGCAAATTAGGCACCTACGTTCCTGCATACGATGCACTGGTGACTGGCTTGGAATAAAGAGACCAGCAAGGGACTGAACGAAACAGCCTGAAGGATATACAAAATACATATATATAAAAATACTCCGATAATGAATGCTCCAGCTATATACACAGACTCCTAGGACAGAATTGACGGCAGCACAAATGCTCACAGCAGCCAGGAGTGTGAATGCTCAGACGGAGAGTCAGGCTGGACATATCTCTCTTCACCCTGCACACGGGGATGGGTAACACCAAAACCCTTCACAGCACTATCTGATACTGGCCAGAAGTTGGGACTCGGTAGTCCAGATAAAAGAGAAGGGTTTGAAGCTGGGGATTCTGCCCTGCTCTCTCACGCTCAGCCCCAGCGCTGCTGAGTTTTTAAGATATCCAAACCCAGATACTGGAGTAGGAAGGGAGGAACATGCCTCAAGGCTACCAAAATGTTCTCAGTAATAGGTTAAAAATGTGAAGCATTTAAAGTGTCTGATGTTCCCTTTGATATTCTCCAGGCAATTTCCTAAATCAGCTTCAAATTTTACTCATTTTCAGCTTTAAAACAAGCAGCGCCACAAATGATTAAAAGAAACAACAACAACAAAAAATAAACACACACCCAGATGGTAACTATTATCTGAGCCAGAAAATAGAGACAAATACATCCACTTAGGGCAAACTAACATATTGTATTATATCACTATGATGTAGTGTAATGGGATATGATTTACATTAAAACTTGTTGTGAATTAGAGATTTAACTTATGGCCTTTCTCCACAAATTACAACAACAAACAAGAGCACGAAAATAAGCTCTAATAACGGCTTGCATCCCATCATCATTTGCTGGATTATTTCTAGACCAAAGCCATGGATAAAATATTCAAAAGTGCAGTTTCGTAACATTATTCTAGAAATATTATTGAAGTGAGAATCCTGAATTCCTGCGGTCAGCGAAGACTTTATGGCAATCTTCCCCGAAATTGAGGTGTTTTAGGTGAGATTTTGACTATGAAACACTCCAGCATGGTCAGGCTGATGGTGTGACCACAGCTTATAATGTTAATGTAATGGCCTCACTTGCACTCCCTCTTTCTGTTTGCTCCACCCGCCTCTTGTCTTCTATCAGAACCTCATAAAATAATTATTTGAGGGATCTTTTCCCTATGTATGTCGAAGCATCCAGCACAAAAGGAGCCAGCGCTCTGGGCTTTCCTTTGTTAATGCAACTGAGCTAAACAGATAAACAACTTGTCAGGGATGAGTTTGCTACACTTATTCTCTGTAGCAAATTGTACTTCTAATTGGATAAGGTTCTCTTCCCCGTGTGCCGTCATCTGGTTTGTAATGTGGTGCGCCTTTTAAGCACTGCAAAATCTCTTGCTGAGACAGCTGCATTTTGTGATGGATACTACATAAACATATACATAAACATAACACATTTCAGTTCCCTAATTTATATAACGGCTTCCTACAAAGACCCTAGGAGTGAAAGCTGCTCTGAGAGGGAGGATGACATGGTAAGTGGATTCCAAAGATTTGAGGTTTCCTCTCCCTAAGTGACCTGCCAGAGCCAAGCTCATCTGTATGTGCCAATATTCTCTAAACAATAATAAAAAAAAGGAGAGCGCTTCCTCTCTTGATGAATGTGCACTCAACTTTATCTACATAGTGCTTTAGCAGCTCTGCAAGACTGTAAAAAACCCCTATCTAATTTCCTGTTTAACTTAGCCTAGAAACAATCACTGAGATCACAGAAGGCAACTTCTCACTGGTGAAAGTGTGCTGCCAGAAGGCTCAAGACTGGGAGGGCAATTCTGAATACCCACCTCCCAAGTTAAAGCAGTCCTAAGTCCTTCCAGCTCCATTGCAAAGAGGGGGAAAAGAAAAAAAAAAAAAAGCCAAAAAAAAAAAGGTTTTTGAGCCAGAATCATAGAATGGTTATAGGTGGAAGGGACCTTAAAGATCATCGAGCTCCAACTCACCTGCCATGGGCAGGGACACTGGCCTTGAACACGTCCAGGGATGGGGCAGCCACGACATCTCTAGGCAACCTGTTGCAGTGCCTCACCACCCTCACAGCAAAGAATTTCTTCCTAATATCTCATCTAAATCTCCCCTCTTCCAATTTAAAACTGTTACTCCTTGTCCTATCACTACATTTCCTGACAAAGAGTCCCTCCCCAGCTCTCCTGTAGCTCCCTTCAGATACTGGAATGCTGCTCTAAGGTCTCCCCGGAGCCTTCTCTTCTCCAGGCTGAACAATGGGCAAGCAATTTCACATGTAGCACCTCCAGCAGTACTCGAGAGAATGTTAATCTGGCTGCCTTGGGTACCAGCACGGAGCCTGGATGCTCACCCACATGGGGAGCCACAGATGACATTTCTCCTGCTGCATCTCTGGTTTTGTTACCGTGATTACGGTGAGGACGGTGTCCTGCCTTGTACCACGGTCACAGCTTTGTTTACAGCATAAACTGACCTTTCCTTATTGACTGAAGAAACACGAACGATACATCTGTAAATGTTAGCCTCTTTTTGTTTTTATGAAAAAGGGATGCTATTATCTAGCCATTAATGACAGGAAAGTAGGAGCTGAAAAAAAGGAAGGCAAAATTTAGCTGCTGGTGTGTCCTTGGCTTTGGGAGAGATTCCCACACCAGTAAGTCATTTCTGAAATGAGGATGGTAACAAGAAAGTGATGTGCTTTTCCCACTCAGGATGAGCGTATTGGATACCCAGGCTGGTGTGACTGCTCTGCTCGTGGAAACAGTTGAGCTAGCTCCCATTTTTTGATACTTCTGGAATTTGTGCTTACTGCCAAAGGAAAATTAGGAAACTACTATGAAACAGAGATAACAGCGTTATAGAAAACTATGCCAGCAATGAAATGTCAGAGAAAGCAGTAACGGGAAGCAGAGTAAGTCAAGGAGAGATGGCATATGATGTCACCACAGTTTATTCTGCAGCAAAGAAGAGATTAAGTTTTGTAACGCTCAGGGTCAGGCAGTAATGAGGGAGGCAGGAGAGCCACAGAAGTGACTCACAAGCAGGAGGTTACACCCCTCTGTGGAAACTGGGAACTTCTCACAAATTTCATAGTGTCAAATATGTTTTTATCAATTACCCTACAGCAGTGGCTTATTTCTCCCTCATTCGCAACCACCTAATATGCTTTTAGGAACTGCAGCTATACCTGAGTTAAATAGTAAAATATAGAACGCAGAAATTTTTCTTGTTACTGTTTTTAGCATTTTGTCCCTTTCAGATGAAAGGAATCCTATTGTTTACTGAAGTCTTTCATTTTAGTCCTCTGTCCAGCTGGAGGAGGGCAGGATAACCAGCACTGTGCCCAGTGACCTCACAGCTGGTGTTAAGAGAACACATAACACCTGGAATGAGATGAAAAACATATGTAGGAAGTCAGAAGGACATGTGAAAGGATTGTTTCTCTACTTTCTGCCCAGAAGGACAAATCACTGCTCAGCACAGCAATGCAGACCCACCAGGTCTGGAGCCTGGCACCTGCCAGGCTCAGGTCTCAACGTGGACACTTGTGACCAACCTATGTGGCATCAACCTTATGCTCACTGCAGGAAATTAAAAGGACAAAATCCACATAGAATTCAGCTTTAACTGTAAGCTCATACTTTTCCCCCATAACTTATGCAAGATGGTCCTAAAGAGTAAGGAGGGATGTGCTGTGACAAAGCTTCAGAACAGAGTTGAACTCCCAGCTGCATGTGCTCTAGGAAGTATCAATGCCAAAGAGCTAAGATAAACAAACAGAAAGCAAAGATCTGAAAACCAAACAGTAATGGTAACACAATGTAAAAATATCAGATGTAGCTCAGAAAAGCAAGCAGGATTTAATGCATGCTGGCCTTGTTGGTGCTGTAGAAATGTCTTGTTGTGTTCCATTCTGGTGTTATTCCAGGGTCAAGCATATTCAGTGTCCTTTATAATCAAGCTGTCAATATACAGTCTTGCCGCTATACATTGATTTTCTGCCACAAAAAAGAGGAAGTTATCCTTTTGTGTTCAGCAATGTTGCAGCGACTTAATATTTCTTACACCACAATATTCAGTATCATCACAAAGACCAGGGCATCCTCCTGGCCCCATGCATTTTATCTGTGGTTTTTATACATGTAAGTTCTTTACAAACACATTGACAATGTAATGTAGCAATTTATTTAGTAGAAATGGGAAATCTGTGAAGTTCCAGTTTGTACCAATAAAGTAGTTACTCAAACTTCTGTGAACTGAAGGGAAAAGGGCAAGAAAACCCCCCTGAAATCCTCTTAAGGAAGACAGGAAAATGTTAGGACTTCAATAAAAAACTGTTCAGAGAATAAATGTCCATAACAAACATATTTAGCAATTAGATAGTTCTCTCTCTAAGTTTCTCCAAAACTTCACAAAAGAGATCAGATTGAGCCTCACATTGGCTAAGGAAAGCGAAGAAGAGAGCTAAGTGACCCCAAAACAGCAAATAGCACAGTTATGAATATTTGTACTTTCAGTCCCATAAGCAGGTTTTTGTCTCGTCAACTTCCCCATCTTGGGATGATACAGAGATCCTTCCACCTGAACTCCCAGCTACTTAAAAAGAAAATGAAAACCCATAATGCTTTTTCTACGGAAATTTAAATGCTAGCAAAAGCAGACGTTGTCAGAGCGGTTCTATAAGCATAAAAATCCCATCATCATAATTGTCAGGTGTATTTCTCTATTCTGTGTTCAGATGGTATTTGTTGAGAAATATGTTATAAATTACAGGAGGGTGTACTCAGCAGGAAAGGAGCTGTAGGGCTGAGCTCGCACAATGCCAACGCTCCTCCATCACAGGGTATTGATTCGGTGAGACGAGAGCCCAGCCCTCAAGGTATTATCCCAAAACAGAGTGAGGAGAAAGCCAGAAGGAGCTCCACCAGCCACCTCAAAGGTGGTACCCACAGACACGGCCTGCCCCTAGTGTCACATCTCATTAAACGGTTTCCTAAGAAGATGATTCAAAACCCTGCCAAGGAGCACTGCTTAACTCTGTCTGTCACCAGCAGGATTTTCCCACCAGCTGACTTAAAGCTCCTCTTTCAGTATCACTTTCCAGCCAGTGAGATCCCCTTTTATTTCTGTGCATTTGAGTGTATTTTTCCTTCCTATTCCACTTCTATTTACAGAATCGTATTACACTGATAAACCAGGTTGAAAGCAGCCTTCATTTGCTCCAAACCCTTTTGCCTCCTCCCTGCGCATCTCCATCCACAGGCACCGGCATCGTGTGCACTGGGAAGGCGAGGAGGGCACAGCCTTGGCACAGGCCAGTGTGTCCAAAGCCTTCTCTTGGGCTGCCCTCTCAGCTCGACCACACTTCCCTGGTTTGCTTAAGAAAACACTACATGTGGCCATTTCAAAAACCTTATTTAACTCCCAACCTATCACCTTCACCATTCCCTTTTCTCCTGCTGGATGGTTTCTGACACCCTGCTACATGCAAGCAAAATAAATTGGGCTTTGACAATAAACACCAATGAAGTAACTTTAAATTACTTTCAGTGAAAGGTGTCTTATCACACCAAATATCTGGGTTTTTCAACTTTATTTGCTATCCTGAAAGCTTATGATTTGCTACCACCACCTCTTTAGGGGGCCGGCTGGCTCACAGTCGTCTTCTAACAGGATCCTGTAGACCTCTGGCTACTTGTCACAAGTGTTTCCCGTTTCCAAAACAGACAGGGAAACACTTTGAACCAGATCCACAGAAGAGTAAGATCCATCTGTTTGAACATGATCCAGCTGAACTGTTTCAAGTGATTACAAGATATTCCAGAGACATTTAGCGGCCAATTTTATCTGGCGCTGGCTAAACTCTGAGGTCTACCTTTTAAGCAGGAAGATTTCAAACCACAGTTTTTTTGAATTTTGCTGAATTGTAAAAAACACCGGAAAAAAAGAAAATCTGGGAATATATAAATTCTTTTTCATCACATTGGTGCCCACATTGGTAGCACAGGATATGTGACCTCTTGAACTACCAGCTACTGATATTAAAGATGTGCTGCTTTCCCTGGGGTTGTTCTATTGAGAGCAGGAGGATGCTGGTCCCCAGGTGCCAAGTTCCCTGGTCCCCCTCGGCACATTTCTCATGCATGTTTTTGGCCTAAGCTGCAGTTTTGATCACATTTCCATTAGGCACCACCGATTGTGAGTACCCACGCATGCTGAGTGACACATTAAAACTACTTTTTAATGTCTCACTGTAGAACTTGCTTTCAATATCAAACAAAACATTAAAGATCCATTATTTCTCCATACCAGCTAAAGACTTTTTAATGAGATTAATTACAAGAAAAGAAGAACGTATTTTTCAGAAGATCAGTTGAATAACACAACGCCTAATGTTTAGCAACTTTAAATAGCGTCTATTAGATCTGATGTTATTTGAAAAAAGCCTGTGAACATTTATTGTATTTCAAGTTTTTTAGCCGGACACATTCTAAAACTGCCAGAAATAAATCTGCCCATTTTTGCCACATGCCTGTTAATGCTCACTACACTTTTCAGAGCCCTACAGCTTTCACATGCCTTCAAGAAACCTATATGCACCTTGAATGGGAAATTATTTGATTTTGCAGAAATGCAAACATCCAACATGATCTATACATAAAATCTGAGATAAAGCAGAAGTTATCAGCATTAACCTCTTGTTCTGCTCCAGGAGTTGGTAAAAGAAGTGTTTTAAAATGGCCTTATAGGATGGATGATGGCTTTGTCACGATGGTGACAATCTTCCTGCATAAAGGATCAAATAGCAGATAGGGGAAAGTGAAGAAAGAAGTTATTACATCATGAAATCTAAAAATACTACATGCAGGCAGTAAAGAAAGAATACTTATTATTTTGTTTCTTAGCATCGTTTCAGGAAGGGAAAAAAGAGACCAAGGAGAGCAAGCACTGGGGGATCATGCTTTGCTGGCTCACTGGGTCTCTTTGAGGATATTACAGCCCTGTTTGGCAAGGAAAGAACAGCAAAGATCAGCTCTCCGGATTTCTAACACACACCCCCAACTCCCCCTTTGTTTCTCACTAAAGGTTAATGTCTAGGAGAGGAAGAAAATTGCCATACTTCTGCAAAAGTCTAAAGGTAAGAGACAAAGGGCAGTCTCAAGTGGATACTTCTCCAGCTGGAAAAAGCTGTTGCACATCAGTGAGGGCATCAAGACTTACTTTGCTGCTATTTTTATCATTAATATAAACAGCCTTTATTTGCATGAAGAGTTCTAATTTTGCAAGGGATGCTAAGTGAGAGGCAAAGGAAATTATTAATGCTGAAGGACCGGGATAAACCAAACACCTGAGCATGGGGAGCTTCACGCAAAGCAGCAGGAGACTCTGCCGCAATTCCTGGGAAAAAAAGATCCAAGGAAAGTAGCCTACATCCTACATGCCCAAATAACCTGAAGATGCGACTAACCTGGCTGCTCTCATCAAGAGCTAGAACACAAGACATATGAGGAAGACAAACGGCAATGCTGAAATGCAGTAAGAAGACAGGAAGCACCAGTTTGGATTCATCTGTGCAATGTGTTTCTGTCCTTGAATATGAAAGAACAGCACCGCTCTTTGGGAGGGGACTCGGCTTCAGACCCTGTGAGCCGGCCAGAGGTGACAGTTCCACTGGGCTCCCTGGTACCAACCCTGAGCCATGGAAATGCATTTCCCAGCACGTGCAACTGTTTCTCCTAAGTATTTAAAAAAAAGAGATACATTCAGGATCTTTTTAATAGGTCTTTAGTATTAGCCAAGAAAAAAGCCAAACATTCCCCCGTAACTTCACAATTTCACAGCTGAGGTTTTCAAGCCAGATGAAAAAAAGCTACAACAACAACAACCGTCATTCTCTCCTCCCCTTTCCAAATCAGCCAGTGCTGCAAAACTTGCAATCAAATCACAAGGATTGGCAAACGTGAAAATATTTACAACACTATGAATTACATTATGTCTCAGAGACTTAAATCCCTGGGAGAGGCATGTATTCCACAGGCTGAGGACATCACAGTGACCTTACTTTAAGAGAAAGGACAGTGCCAAGGTTGACAGGCCCCCAAATTAAAATCTAGTCCAGAAAATACATTTTTCAAATGTCCTCCTGATTCTGAAAAAATCTATCAGTCTGCCAAAGCAAGGGCTGCAAGATTATTAAAGTGCCAACTACAATTTATGCCCAAGACACATTGCTGGCCATCTCTCATGTTACCAACTGCCAAGGCTCTGGGTCGCCCATCCTTGGAGCCCCCCCACTCTATTCTGACTGAGGTCAGGTCTTTTCACTCCAAGGACTCTGACGGCCTGTCCCTGACCATACTTCCCAGCTTCTCGTTGCTTTCTTCTCCAAAAATTCAGTATAAGATCAAGCCAGGTATGCTATTCCTGCCTATTTTAATTTTCTTTCTTCATTAATGTCCCACTGCTCTGTTCTGGGGAGTTGCAAGAACATTTGCTACAAGAACAGACTTGTAGTAATTTCTACTCACTGCTGTACAGCAACGTGTGCATGTTCCAACACTAATGCTTCATTTTGAGTGCACTGGACTCCTTCATTCGCCACTAAAACCCCATTCTCTCCCTGTACTTTCTTTTTCCTCTCCATTTTGCTGCCGCCACGTCAATTGGAAGACACAAACTCAGTGCTGTTTAGACATTTATGGGCATTTAAAATGACATTGGTGATGATTTTTTCCAATTTGGTAGACTAAAAGACGGATCAATTATTTGCCAGGCCCTAATTTTAAAGCCATCCACTGCATAAACGGCAAGTGAGGACAGCAAGGGTTTGTTTTGCAATCAGCTCCTGTACAAAGGCAGGATTCCTCTATATTCCAATCCTCTGGTGGCTCTCGAGCAGAGAAGGGGGTGTGAGGTTGTGCATCTCGCAAACAAACCCAGAGCCCCGTGGTGGTGGTGGTTGGTCACCTCGCTGATTAGTTGCTGTTTTAACTATGCAACGTCCCTTGGAGAGAGGGATTTTTCATGCATTGAAATATTCTGCTTGTTCAAGAAGAGCAGGGAGGACAAGGCAGAAAAATGGTGAAAGAGGCACGTAGGCACCTCTAGCAAAGCAACGCCGACACTGTAGGTTTATAACATCCCTCCCTCCAATTCCCCTCGGAGCCCTCTCTGCTTCCACACACACCTCCCCTGCAAATACAGGCACTTTTATATTAAAATCAGCAGATTCATGGAGAGATGGACCAGAGGGTTTTCTGGTTCCACTGCGGCTTATGCTCTTCTGATACCGCTGTGGTGTTGCTTTGCTGATTTCCACAGTAACCCTCAATTCATTGCAACAGCTACCCCAGCTCCTAAGATCCCACATTTTCCTTTCTTCTACTTCCATTAGGTGAAAAAAACCACCCCAGCATGCTTCATGCAAGCCAACCAGTGGGAGAGGGCGACAGTAGTGAGCCGGGCGGGAGGGGAGCAAGAAGCAAACAGTGTATGGGCAATGTACCACCACGTTGCTCCATGTTCCACCACTCAAGGAGCTTGGAGGCAGCAGGGATAAGCACAGCACAAAAGCCATGTGCTTCTCGCCCAGTTTAGCTCTGCTCAGCCCCGCTCTACATCAGAGGACAGGCAGTAGGGTTTGCTATTCATTAAGCTATAACAGCCATGGAGATGGGGTACCACATGGGAACATGGGTCCCATCAAGATGTCCAGTACAGTTTGGAACCCATCTGGAGACCAATTTCATCAGTATCACCTATATTTAAACAAAGAGTATGTGGAGGATGGCCTGAGATCCCTCCATCACCACTCAACCCACACAGCAATCTGCCCATGTTGAAACTGTTAGCCAGTGACCAGGTCCTTCCCTTCCTTGCGGGGATGGTGTAAGATTCCCCATGTCCATGGTGGGTTCAGCTCATATAAGGTGCCACCAGCTTTCTGCACCTCACCTCATCCTCCAACTCACTCAGCCTTCAGGCTTAGAAAAGGAAGTGTCATTAGAGACAATAACGCTGTCCCTATCAGAAGAAATTCCCCCCCTTCCCAGGAAGGTTCCCCATAGGAAATCTGTGGCTGATTTTTAGCCCAATTCTGTGCAAGGGGGAGCTCTCACACACCGGAGAACACAATCACAAAAGCTTAATGGAAGGACAGCAAAAAAATAATTTAAAATGCAGGGAAAAGAGCGAGGAGAGACAGTCCTCAACTACGAAAAGTTTGGGCTTATTTTCCAATTTTACTATAGGATGCAGCAGACGAATCCAGAGGTATCGTTTATGGAGAAGTGTCCCATGTGCACAGCAGGGCTTTGCACACAAATGAGACAGTGTCTGCTCCAAGCCGAGACACAAACAGTTTGACATCTGAATACACCAGAGACAAGCTCTCCGTGAAGTGGTGTGGATATTTTCAGAGATCATTGCTGGAAGTCTTAAGGGAAATGGGGTGTTTGCAGTCAGAAGGCGTTTCATTGAGAGAGGCATTTCTCACTGAATACATAACGCAAAGGAGTTTCAACAGTAAACAGGACACAAAATGGGTCGGCAGAAGATAAGTTTTGGGAAAAAATGTAAAATATGGGTGTGATATTAACAGAGGGAAGTTAGGAAAGAAACTTAAGGAACTATGAACAGAGAGCAGAACTGCAGGAGAGAGTGGAGAAGTCAGGATGACAAAACTGCAGTGGTGGCTGATGCTGACCTTGGAGCTCAATTCAGACCTGCTGACACCTACAAGCCAAGTGTGTGACGCGTAAACACCACCCTGACACCTCCATGACAACAGGCGGGTAGGTTTCGCTATTCATTAAGCTACAACAGACATAGAGATGGGGTACCCCATGGGAACATGGGCCCCATCAGGATGAATCTGGAGACCAATCTCATCTGGAGACCAATTTCATCAGGATCTCCTATATTTAAATAAAGAGTATGTGGAGGATGGCCTGAGAGCCCTCCATCACCATTCAGTCCGCAGTGGATCTGCCCATCTTGCAGCTGTTAGCCAGTGACCAGGAGCTGTTAGGGGCTGCAAAACTCTGCAGGGCAGCAGGTGCTCTCTTGAACCCATGTTTGGCTTCTTCAAACACCAAGTGAGGATGGTGATGGCAAAAGCATCCACGTTTCTACTCAGGGCCTTGATGCCTGTCTACACACAAGAGCTCTGTGTCAACCACTGACCAGCCCATGTCCCAGGGGTGATACAGTTGCACCAGCTTGAACTTGTCTCCATGCCTTGACCTTTGGTGAACTGTGGTCAAAGAAACCACGAGGACAAGGACTCCAGGGAAGCTATCAAGACTTACCCTTACCCCAGGGGAAACAAAGGACAAGAGGTCAAACATCATTTTGCAGGTGATTTCTACAGCCCTGTTGCACAGGATTAGGGCTATTTTGGTCCACCCTAGAGAAACCTGGGATAGTGAGCTGGGTGGAGCAGCAAGTACCACCTGGAAACTGCACAAGCAGGAACAGCAACTGAATTACAAGTGATGGCACAGCGCTGATGGGTTAATATCACCCATGTGAGACAAGCAAATGGTCAGTGCGTAGCTTCCTGGGGCTCTGCCATTGCAAAAGGAGAAGTTTGTGGGACAACCACATCTCAGAACCCTTCGAAACATGTGTGCAAGGATACACATCGCCCTGGCCAGACCCCAACTGCTGCAAAATACCTCCTCCCCAAACAGCAACCTACAAAACTGAAGAGCCTCAGCACAACCTCACTGAGTCGTGGATCGTCTCTGACTGCCTGCAGAAGGCACAACAATACGACCAACATGATCATCAGCCCTGACCCACTGCTGATGGGAAGGGGTCACCATGACCAGGGTTGTTTATGGAGAGAGCAAAGCCCTTTCCATTTTGGAAGCACAGGGTACTTGAAGCGAAGGGAAACGCTGTGCAAGGTTAAGCTGTTTTGCTCAAGGTCGCAGAGGCCATCAGCGCAATGAGCTAGCAAGGACCAGAAATGACTTGCTGACTCCTGGGCCTCCAAGTCAGACCACCCACATCTTCTCCTTGCTGACCCTCTGGAAAGCAACTCCCAGAAATAGTTGGATTTGACAGGTCCTGACTCAGAGAAGTGGGGGCAGCCCCCTGCCAGCCACCACCAGCCACGGAGGACCCACTGTTTACAGGATGCATTATCAACAACCTCACCTCTTGAACCCCATCGATCTGAAACTAAAGCACAGGAAAAGAGCATGGGAAATTCCTCCCACAGCAGTGAACTCCCTTGGAAATGCACGTAGTCTCAGCTCCCATTTGAATTTGGCCGAAGTGTTTATGAGCCATAATGCATACAAATGTATTTTGCTGGAGAAACGCAGCATCAACAATTAGCTCATTAGGCTGTAGTGGAACAGGCCATACCATTAAGTTCTCTCAATTAGTGATTCTGCCCTGCCAGCGTGATCTGCTTAGGTTTCCTCAGCTCACCTCACCATCCCCAGGACTTTGAAGGCTGCAGCCATGGGTACGGGGCTTCACCTGCAGAGCTGCTTCCTTCCTACTTTTAAGAAATGCATGAAACCAAGGGTGGAAAATCTTATAAACCAACCTGCAACGAGTGACCTCCAACCGACCCATCTCAGTGAGCTGTGTACTACAGGCTTTGCAGGGAACTGTTCTTTAGGGTAAAAAAATGTCCATGCTCTTTCCTGTCTATGTTTCAGCAGCAAAGGCTGCACATCACAGGGGGGATCTTTTGTTTATTTGGCTGAGCTCTTCATTCCTTCGGGAGAAAAATCTTTGATTGATACAGGCAATTCCTAAATGGCAATACAACTTCAGTGTCAATACAGGGAATTGTACTCAATATTAATAAGTATTGATGCGTGAACACGTGCACACACACAGGGATGACTGAAACCTGATGGCACGAAGCCCTGCATAAAGGTGCCGTGGAAAAGAATACATCAATATTTAACAGGGAGGGAAATTATGATGGGTTTTGTATCTTGGTACGTCAGGAAGACCTAAAATGCATTACAAGCTAAGGGTGACTTGCCTCCTCTTCCTAGTACAGGCAGGATGTGATGTGTGGAGGGGGAAGAGGGAAGGAAAGCTTCTGGGTCACCATGAGGCAGGGGAAGGGGAGGTTTTTACCCTTTGGAGGGTGAGAACAACCTGGACACCACTGCTGTGTAAGACAGCAGAAGACAGCTACTAGGTTCTCATCCTTACACAGTTTGTGACCAGCGCTGTGTGAGAGCAGTGAAGCAAAGCAGTGTAAATGAGCTGCACAAATTAGAGCTCTTGGGCTGAAAATACCCGCGTTGGAGGGATAATAGAACAGAAAGTGTATACGGGAAGACAAATGGATACAAGCAAGATTTTATACTTCATCTGAGAAGCAGATTTAACCATATAATTCAATACATCCAACAGGAACAGAACATCCAACAGGAATGGGCTTTTCTGTAAGTCAGAAAGATAAAAGGCATGAACCCTAAAGCAGGCACATGTGCCAGCATGAGAGAGACTCACACAAGACATTTTAAGGTCACGCAAAAGTCACTTGCATTTCTGATTTCACAAAAGGATTTGATCAATAATCTGACACATCCTTCCCTCTTCCTGGAATACATTAAACTGCAAGAAAAGACTGAGACATTGTAGGGAAGTCAGGTCGTCCTGGGAGGCTGGGGGTCCCACAGCATGGATGGACTCCTGCAACGAGAAGCCACTTCTTTCCTTAAGCAAAATACAATCGCTGAATATAAAGACTTGCACAGCCGGTACGGCAGTGATAAAATTGGGATTTCTCCTGTACTGCCAGCTTCATGTTTGCCCAAGAATGTTTATTTTTTAATACAGTACTTTTTCAGACTCTCAAAAGATACGGTCCAAAAAATTGAAATCACTGCCATGCTGCCAGCTGTAATAAACCCAGACTGACGTGTCACACCAGGACATACATGCATCACCAGTCTAGCAGTAGCTTCTGTCTATGTTGAGCACTAGCTCTTGGTGTACAACAACTAACGAGGAATATAATTTTCATTAGTGATTGCTAACTGCTTTGGCTGAGAAGAACTCAGTCACTGAAGGCTCAAAACCCAGAAGGTAAACACCTGAGCTTCAGTTTTGGGGTGCATCTGTAGTATCACAATGGACAGTAACTTTGTTTTTAATCCTCCTTGTGTGTCAAAGTGATTTTTCCGTAATTTTCAACAATCTAAAATTTAGCAGACCTTCTCTGGGGGAAGAAAGGCTCCCTGTTTCAGCAGTAACACCAGAGTATATAGATACGGCACTGGAAAGCACTGTTTGCTCATTTGTGCTAAGAATTAATAAATGAATCCCACAGAAAATGTGTAAAGTTTAATGAGTCCTCCAATGAGTCTCCCTCCGAGTCATTTTTGCTTTAGTTGACTATTTGGAATATGGAGGGAAAATGACAATTTTAAGGTTGGTCACAACTCACTAAACTGGGTCAAGACTACCATTTTAGAGAATTAATTTAAAATAAAGAGCCTTCTGTGAAACACTTGGAAATTATTTCAGGGGCTAAGTCACCCCAAATCTAGAGTGAAAATGTAGACACAGTGAAATGCAAAGCAGTCTAGTTATATCCAGAAGAGCCAAAGCTGCCCACAGGAAGCATGAACCAAAGCCCACGTGTGTGCTCAGCCCCACCATCCCAACTGAAGCAAATGCCAAAGCTCTCTGATTTCAGCTGGGTGCATCTGACCCTCAGTTTTTATTTAAGCAGGGAGATTTCTGTACTTGCTGAGTACAGAAAAACACAAATTAGGCAAGAGGAGCTCTTCTAATATATGCACAGCATGGCTCATTCCTCATTTTACAGCTGTGCAACTGGAGGCAGAGAAAGTTCTTCAGAGGCCCAGCAAAAATCTTCCATTCCCTCTCATTCTGGGGTTTATTTTGGGCTGAGGAAAACATGGCCAAGGAGCTTGGCTGAACGAATACCTTCAAGCGCTTTCTGATCCTGCCACGGCACTGCCTTTGCAGACCTCAAAATCCCTTCATGCATGATTTATAAATAATCCTATCCATTGCAAAAGGTGGGGAGCATCGCCTCGGTTACACGCTGGGAGCAGGCTGACCAGCTCCTGGCCTTCCACGTTGACCTGCCGGTTAACTCGGAGCTGCTGCTTGCCTGGAGCACTCTCCTCCACGCTCCATTTACGTGGGGAGTACTGAGAGCTCAAGCTTGGGTTTGCTCTTTCCTTTTTCTTTTTTTTATTTCTAGTGCGCAGGGTGGGAAGGAGGATGACTGGGATTTGGGTTGGCGAGCCAGGCTGTGAGCAAGTGTATTCCCGCAGCGCCACGGGAGGGTATGCAAGTGAAAATGAGATGGTGAGGGATGTGACGAGGCATTTTTACCCTAAGCAGCTCCTCCTGAGTACATCCACGTGCCCGCTCCATGGTTTTGCTTCTGCTTCTTTGAGCCAGCTGTCCTACCACTACGCTAGCTGCTGTGCACCTGTATTTACAAGGCAAACTTAGCAGGACATTAAAAGTCCACGTTGGAGGAGACAAGGCAGGAGAGGACACGCTGCCTGGTTCTCAGCCTGCTCTTGGGTAATTTCAGTACTTTCCCTGAGCACCTAGATGGCAAGACGACTTCAAACTGTGGCCACCACTGTTAGCACAAAGAATTAAGGACATAAACAACATTAGCTGTAATAGTGTTATAATGTACGCAACCTCTTACTAGGGAATTGGAAATTTAAGCTGATGTCTTCTTTCGCAGCAGAGGTAGGAAGCCAAGACAGCACGTTAGGTGGTGAAAGTTAGAAAGGAAAAAAGAACAATTTTTTTCAGACACTTACTGCAGAGTGCCTACAATACTGTACAATAATAAGCAGAAAATACAGACTTTATTTCCCTTTGGAATTCAAATGCTTGTACATCAACAGGGCACTTCTAATATCTAAGTAATAAGCATAGCTGCTCCGTAAGGACACTATTGAAACTCAAATTCCCTCAATACAATTTCAGATCGAGAGTGTGAGCTCAGGGAAGGAGAACTTTATTACATTTCATAAGGTTCTCTTAAGCATTTTCTGAATTTAAAGCTAAAACCACAGTCTCCAGTGGGAGAAAGTATTGCATTCTTCTCCTTTAAATCTGCATTCACTTATCTGACACACTGCCACCGGACAAAGTAAAAATGCTTTTATTATTTCTGCAGACCTTGAACACTGAAGAGTTCACGGAGGCTGAGAACAATGACTGTGCAATATGTACTTATAATGCAACTATTAAGATTTTCTGATTTCTTTGCTTCACTTTGCTACATATAATGCACCGGCAAGGCTGATGAAAATTGTATGTTTTCCCTTCCTTCTTGAGAGTTGATTATACCAGGCACGCCTGGGCAAAAAGCACTTGCTACGCTGCTTGAAGAACCCAGGTACAGTACAATTTGCTGGTTGTTAGGTATTGAGATACCGGGAGTGAGCTGCACCAGTGAAATGAGTGCCCACAGAGCAGTAATTGAAGAGTTAATGTTTTTTAGTTGTCACTGGATGAGTGCAATGTTTCCGTATCTTCTCCAAGTTTAAGATTAAACAAGTTAGGAGTTCAAAGCAAACAAAGCCCCTAATCAAACAGCAGACGCCCTGCGAGGATTCTCTAAATAAATACTACTGCATTTCATACCACTACCTCCGACTGCACCGAACCTCTTATTTGTTTATGGTATCCCTGGTTCACATGGCAGAACCTCCAGATCCAATTTAAAATGCTGAAGAGGTCACTTAGAACTGTTGACTGAACCCGGATCAAACCATAAAAGAGACTTTGTAATGAAATAAATATTTACTAATCAGATTATCTACCCAGAGCAACAATCTTTGTTGGTAGGCTGCCATTTATTACGCTTTCAATCAACCCCGTGGCTTCTAATAAGCTGCGTTTTCATGTCTTTTTTCTTAATATAGAACGGCTGGTGGTTCAGCCTGGCACAATGTGCCGTTGTGCTGCGGGAGGGAGGCGATGCCTGGGGTGAGGCGAAGGCTGACGGCGATGACGCGGAGCCACTCGGCTCCTTCTCTCTCTTCTCTCTCCCCGATGTGCCGGGGGCGGCGGGCAGAAAGCCGGCAGTGGCTCCGTGCTGGTGTTTGACAGGACCTCCAGCTCCCTGCAGCGTGTCTCAGCAGAGGTCACGGTTCCACACAAAAAAAACAAACCTCATCACGGCAAAAAATTTGTTAGGTTCGTTTTAAGAGATGCAAGGGGGAAAAAATCGAGAGACTCCCACCTGTGTGTGTGGATGCGAGTATTATTATCCCACACATGGCAGGCACAGGCTGTTAATTAGGAAAATGAATAAGAAGAAAGGTTTCATGAGGTGCACGAGTAATGACCCAGGTGCTGCTAAGTATCAAATATGCTGAGAAAAAGGAGCCCTGGCAGAGTTTGAGGAGATGGATTATCAAAAACACACCGTTGCGCTGACAAAACACACGCATCTGCTTTGCCAGTGCAATTAGGATGCTTCTGCTCATGAAACAGGGAGTGGGATAAGTAAGTGTTTGGCCGTGCATCTTTCTGCTTATTGCTGTAAGAATATACCTAATATTTAGTGTCGGTACCACATCCACAGCAAATGCATTCTTCCATTACACGGCTGTCCGCTTGAGTTGGAAGATGCAAAGCAGGCGACCTGCAAACATCTAAAGTCACAGTCCTGCTAGAAAAATACTCCCTACTAAGATAAAGCACTCCCTACCCAAATAACTTACTATTTCACACATCCACGATTAGTAGTTTCACAGAAATTTCCTACATTTCTTAAATCTGTGGATTTTAATATGCCTCGTAAACCACCCACAGACTCGGTAACGCTTGTTGAAGGCAATAACGATGTCCTTAACTCACCGCCACGTGCATAAAAAATCCTCCAAGCTCATCAGTGGTTAATCCATCCTATCAAAAGTGCGACAGTACGCTGACAAAATTAGAAATACAAGTTTGTTATTTTAATGAGTCACTGACATCTGCTGCTTATTCTTAGTTTTCAGCCATACTCCCCTGCTCTGACATCACGGCGCGTGTGATTTTCATTCGGTTACCGCTCTCAGCGCTGGCTCGGTCCTTTATATTACTTTGACAGCATTTCTCCTCATTCATTATTTAACAATAAATTTTGCTTACCAAGCACATTTCAACACAACTAACAAAACTAAAAGCATGTCCTAATCCTTAATGAAGTCCAAATGCTTCTCCTGGGAGGCAGGTAAGTATCATCATAATTTTCTGGATGGGAAAGCAGATATTAAGTAATTTGCCAAGGTCATGCAGCCTGTCTGTGGCACAACTTGGAGAAAAACTCTCTCAGGAGCCCTGACTATCCATCCCCAGGTATAAGTATCAACCTTTACCAGCAAAGGCTGCTCTGTACCCAGGGCAAAGACGCAGGGAGAGAACATGAGGGCATCAACAGGCATCACAACCATCCTCCTTAGCAGACTGCACCAGGAGAGGCAGCAAATTAAAACCAGAACATGAAGCTCTTGTCCCACCCCTGATGAGTTCAGGGCAAAGACACAAAGAAAAAGGCCCTGCAGAGGGGTCATCTCATCACCAGAAGGCTGTGAGCCTCTGCAGTTGGTTGATGACAATGTTCGCTATCAGATAATGCTGAAACAACAGCAGCTCAGTGTCCTGCTTGGGAGACCAAAGGTCCTGAGATATTAAGAGTGGATTATTTTCCCTAAGCCACACATTTCTCAGTCTCTTTTCAACTCCATGTTTTTAACAATGATGTTATTTAACACATGCCAGTATGAATAAGTTTATTCTTTTTTTTTTTCTGATCTGCTCCTATAAAAGGAGCTTGTGTTACACAGACTGCCTATAATTCATTAAGCCAAATTCCCTTCCATCTGGAGGCTTATACAGTTGTTGAAAAGCTGTCACTATAACCTATTGTCACTGCAACTTTTTATGAACCAACCTACATTTTTATGTCAAAATTTATCTCAACAATTTTGCAGTACTTACTTTCAATTATTTCTATATCATCAGCCTTTAGGTAATGCAGCATTCAAGATAATACACTGGGATAAACTTCTCTCTCTGGCTCTGCTCATACTGCAAATAAATATGGTTTTGTATTTTACACAGAAGGAGACACAGCTTCATGTGCACATCCCAGTGGATGCACAAAACAAGGGCATTTATTGATTTCACCCAGCCCCAAATAAAACAAACATAAATAAATGCAATGGTCTAGCTTAGAAAGAAAGAATGGTTTTAAGAAAGGAATTCTTCTCAATGAAAAGAATGAAATTAGGCTGTCCTCATTTTGTTTTACAAGAAAAAGGCACACACACATGCAAATTCCATGTGTTCCAAAGACCAGGTAGATAAAACGGTGCACAGAGGCAACAAAGCCAAAGACCAAGAGGAGCTGCTTTATTTGTCCCAAGCCACAATTCACAGAAAGACCTGCTTTCCTCCAGCATCCCACCCTCTGCCAGACCCACTTGAAACCTAAAAGGAGTTTTAAAATCCAGTATGCAAGGAGTCAAAGCATCCTCCATTCTTACCAACTTGGGAAGGAGCCAGAGCACCTTGTTGACTGAAATTCCAATGACCAGCACATGGAACTAATCCTAAAACTCTGTAATAAAGTCCTTTAAACCACCTTTTCCCAACCTTTCATAATGGCTTTACAACAGATTATGGCCTTGCCTATACTAGAGGGTTGTACTGACATAAGCTGTACCAATATGACCAGGACTAATTCCACAACTAA
Organism: Thinocorus orbignyianus; assembly: GCA_013400375.1. NCBI lineage: Eukaryota > Metazoa > Chordata > Aves > Ciconiiformes > Thinocoridae > Thinocorus > Thinocorus orbignyianus. The sequence continues at coordinate 1,002,744 of VXBW01007089.1, forward strand.
GAGAGAGCCAGAACGTTAACACACTAATTAGAAACAACACAGAAGTATGGCTGATGGGTAGAAAGATAGGTTTTGGCATAACACTCTCATACAAAATTAGCTAAGGATGAACCCATGTTTGTAATACGGCTTCATACCAGCATCACTATTAAAAATCACAACCTGAACTGGCACGGTTGGATCAGAAAGATTTAAGTCTTGACTTAAAGCAGGGGGGGAAGAAATATCAGCATCTTTCAAAAGCTCACTGTTGTCCAACTAAAACAGTTTAAAAGGCAGGACTGGAAAAGGAAGTGCCAGTTTTGGCAGCCACAAAGATCAACGCGTCTCCAATATGGTGTATCTGGCAAACTGCTGTGCAGTAAAAGAAAGCGTGACACGTAACTGCTGTAGCAGTCTCGGGCCAAAACTCACGATTCTTACTCATCTTGCACTAAAGCAAAACTCTGTCTAATTGAAGTGATGGAGAGAAGCTGAGCTGAGTAGGAACAGTAGGGCTTGGCTCATGCAATACATATATATAAGTATGTTCTCTTGGTAGCTTGACTGCAGACCATACAAGTAATTTAAGGCTTTATCTCTTTGGTAGAAGTATGCGTGTTTGGGTGGGGAACTGAAACAGATGGAATAAAAGCAATGGCTGTCAGGTCTTATGTTCATAAGACTAAGACTATCTCCTGGATATAGACAGAGACATCCTCCCTATGTACCGCATTTTCTTCTTGTAGCACCCATCAGCCTAAGAGCTGTGGCCCGAGGATGCACTGTGGGAAGTCCTACAGAGATGGACAGCAGACAGGTGACCTCCTGCTCCTCTGTCTTAACTTAAAGGGAAGATGAGGGCTCTTCAATCAAATTCTCTCGACCAGCTCCTCCAAAATGGTGCAATAATCCACAAGGAAAAAATCCACAGTGGCTCAAATCTTATTAAATAAGGATGGACCAACACTGCAGGGCCCCATTTCATCAGAAATGGGAACAGAAATTCCTTAAATCTATGGATCAGCAATATCAGGCTCTTGTGCTTGCCATGGTATTGGCTATGTGTTCAAAGGCCTTCCACCTTGTGCTGACTTGGGCTTAATTGCCGTGTTTTTGGATCCACTTTAAATGCCAAACCTATAATAGTCATTTCAAGGACTGATTCAGCTACAGAAAAACCATGTGGGACTGCATTTGTACACTCGTGTGGGTACCAGCAGCATGCACAGACCCCCCCTTCTGGCCTCACAATAATTCCCCTGCTGGGCAAACTCCCCCTTTTTACTCTAGATCTTGGCACCAGACATGCCACAGGTCTGCGTGGTTTTTGCATAGAAAGGAATAGGAAGAGGAAAAATACCTCGGTGAATTCAAAAGGGCATCCTCCCAGTTTCTGTTTCCAGGACCAAATTGCTCTCAGTTGCAGTTGTAAGAAGTTAACGCTTCTTTGCCTTTTAGCCATGTAGTAATCCGATGAAGAGCATGCTCGAAGTGGCACAAGAGGATTTTTCTCCTTCTTCATCCAAAGAAATCTCTAGCCAGGATACTCAGAGCATTTTTCTTACCTCCTTCTTGACATGCTGCAGCTTGCATGCTGTGGTCTCCTTTCAGGTCCAATTTTCATAACTCAGATTAACAACGAAACTGAGAGGATGCCGACAGGAGGAAGAGAAACAAACAGATTAGATCATCTATTTAATATCCTCCTGGTGAGCTCACCAGGTCTGAAATAGCAGTGTTTTATAACAGGTATAATCTCGATTTAAAAGCTGCAAACTGTGTTCTCCATCAGAGATAAGTTCATGGTTCAATCTGGCGCTACAGAAGGTGGATCTTGGAGGGAGCACGTGGCCAGGAGGCCGGCAGGAGAGAGGTAACAGCGTGAGGGTGTATAATTGCTCTGTTAATACAGGGGGTAAACACAAAAGGAGGTTTGCTCAATAACAAGCAGAAGAATGATTCTGAAAAGGCTTCCTTAGACAGCAACGGGGACCAAAACTCCACCTGGTCTTTCGGTAGTGCTTCATATGTTTAGGAATCTACTTCAAAGAGCCTGATTCCATGCGATTTCAGGAGTTTAGATTCAAAGAGCAGAAAGATCCTTTCCAGGACTACATCTTAATGGGGACTGGAGGGGGAGGAAATCTTGTCCTTTAAAACACTTTTAGACCAGTTTCTGCATAAATAAATGCAGGTCCATGACCAAGGAAGCAAATCCCTTTAGATGGCTTAATACTCTTAAAGGCCGCAGGAACCTCAGCTTGGATGTAACGTGGCTACAGGCTGGCGCAACAGGCATATTTAGGATTATTTCCTCTTTTCCTTTTCCCACTAGGTCATCTCACCACAGAATTTTTTTGCACAGTTTAAAATAAAAAGACATTACAGAAATCTTCTTTTAATTAGGGTAACTGATGTTCTATGACCACAAAACCCACAGGTTTCTAAAGAGTATGCAAACCTTTTTAGATGTATAAGGGAAAAAATCCAGCAGAGGAGTTACATGTGCTCTCAAGGGAAGGTCCTTTCTGGCAATTTAACTTCAAAAAAACAAGATCAAGACCTTAAAGGAGCATGAGGAAGCCATCACTCACAGCCTTCTCAATGGAGCAACCATATCTCCAAAATACATGATTATTCTGCAATATCTGAAGGGGATATTCAAAGGGAATAGAACAGTAAGATTTGAAAAATTATTTTCTTTTGCTTTAATGATGGGAAGATCAGAAATGATGAGGATCTCTAGGATGACCCCGAAGGCCAGGAACTGAAGTGGGAGCTTCTGTTGCTACCAAGAGAGAATCCTGCTCCTCTGACAGTTCAGATGGTCTGTAGGAAATGAAAGGTCTGCTATGAAATGGATTTTTGCCTTTGGCACTAGACTGAGTGGCTCCTCTACATGTCCTCTACAACTGCCAAGAGGAGCTGCAGTCCTCAAAGGGATGCTGGATCTTGAGAGGAGAAACAACTGATGAATTGAAGGAGAAGATGTAGAGTAGCGCTGGTATCTTGTTACATGTGATGGTCACACATCAGGTTTTGGATGTTCTAAGAGAGCATTAATTACAGATTTTTTATCCTTTGTATACTGTCTTCAGTGGCTGCTGAAGGGTGTAGAAGTCCAGGGTCCTTTGCCAGTGGGCTCTGTTAACATCTCTGGTCTTTGGTGAGACCAAGGTCTCTAGGAAGCCACAGTTTAGCCCCTGCTCCAATGACTAAAATCTAATCTTGCCTTTTGACTAAAACTGTGGGATAGGCGGTCCTTCATTGTCCTGAGTTTCAACTTCATTCCAAGCAACCCATTACAATCCCCACTGCTCCCAGGTGGCTAAAATCAACTGCCACCAGCCAAACAGATCCCAAAGCACTAACTGCGGAGAGTGTCCAACAGTGAGCAAACCTTCTGCTTGAAAGTCTCTCATGATTAGGCATAAACCCACTTCATTCCCACACATGGGGAAATGCTATGATATTTTTTGTTAGGAGACAGAAATGGAGTGAATTCAGGAGGGTGGCAACAGCTAACTTTGCATTTCATGTAGTTCAAAGAGACTGCTCCTTGTGATGTGTCTCCATGGTCTACCTGCTGCAGGAAGGTCTACACTGGAGAAGCTGGTATTTCCCTATAAATACTCAAATAGCCCAGAATGAATGCACATGCAGGATGAGACAAGATTTCTTCAACTGGTCTCCAAGAGGAAAAGCCGCCCAGTAGAAATTTGCCTGAAATGGGAGCATATCCTGTATTTTTGGAGGAGAGGGCCCTTCCTTCTTCCCCCCTCACAAGAAACTTTCCAGGAGAAATGTGTAACAAACATGATTAAGGCTAATTTCAATTACTGCTGAGGAGGTTATGAAAAGAAACACCTTACACATACGCTTATAGCTAACCACTCTCCTTCTCAGCTGTGACTGAAGCAGCTCAGATCTATTCATCTTCAGGGCATTCCATAAATCCCATCAATTTGTCAGGTAGTTTCCACAGGCATCTCACACATGTTGAAAGTTGGTTAATTATTACTGTTGAACAACTCTCCTCCCTTCTGTTTGGATGGAATTTGTCATTGGTTTTGCTTTATTGTTGTTTTCTTTGCTTTAGATTTTGCTTGCGATGCCTGCTGGGGTGCTTCAAACATTGAAGACATTTTTTAAAATGCTGAAAGGAAACTAATAATCATAAATAAATAATTCTTTAATTTCTCTGAGGAGTTGTCCAGCAAAAAGAAAGAAATAGCTGAAGTAGTTCAAATGTACAAAATAAGACAGGAGGAAGAAAAATGCTTTCCAGAATCTCCCTGCAGGCTTTCTTTCAATGACCCATTGCAAGAAAACCAGAGAAACAAAAAGGGGAAGACAAATCTGATTTTTCACTTATACTGTGAAAGTGATCTACCCAAGTCAAAATTTAGCCTCGTTGTATATGATGGAAAGCAAACCCAACCCCAAGATCCCTTCTGGCTTATGCCTTTAAAACCATGTTTGCAGTCAAGGTACCAAAAGGACAAAGTCACTGCGGATCTGATGGGAAAATACAGCAACCAAAACACAGAGATGATGCCTTCAAAAGCCCTCTGACATAAGGCAACGAAGCTGGTGAGAGGTCTGGAGAACAAGCCTTATGAGGAGTGGCTGAGGGAGCTGGGGTTGTTCAGCCTGTGGAAAAGGAGGTTGAGGGGAGACCTCTTTGCTCTCTGCAACTACCTGAAAGGAGACTGTAGTGAAGGGGTGGTCGGTCTCTTCTATCCAAGGCAATAGCACAAGAGGAAATGGCCTCAAGTTGTGCCAGGGGAGGTTCAGATTGGATATCAGGAAACATTTTTACACTGAAAAGGTTATTAAGCATTGGAATGGGCTGCCCTGGGAAGTGGTTGAGGTACCACCTCTGGAGGTATTTAAAAGATGGGTTGACATAGTCCTTAGTGACATGGTTTAGTGATGGTGGTGTGGTGGTTTTTGAGGTGGGTTTTTTTATATTTTATTCTTTTTTTATTCAGAGTTAGGCTGATGGTTGGACTAGATGATCTTAATGGTCCCTTCCAATCTAGACAATTCTATGATCCTATATTTCTATAAAAGTGGTAGAAAAAATACATTATTATTATTACTACTTCATTTTATATATTTATTCAACACAGGCTTCTTTTTTCCTAAATTGCACATCTATCACTTTACAATTACCAAAAAGAAAATTGTGTCAAGTGAAAAGAGTCTCTTCCTAGAGACTTCTACTATTGCTCATCATTCTGGGGGACATGTGTTCACTTCCCTGCTTGAGAATGAGCAGACAAGACATGGGTTAAGCTGAACAGGTATTAATGAGCCAGTGACATGAAATGAAAGTGTCCTTCCCTTTGGCAGCTGTAGGCTGTTGTAATTTTGTTTTTTTAAACTGTGCATTAAGACTTGGGTTAACATATCTTACATTCCATGTAATGTAGATTTTATGGCATGCAACTTCCAGTAGGAAGGATTTTTTCCCCTGTATAACAACTTGATTTGATGATGGTATACATTAACCAGTACTTGTCATTACAGCTTAATTTTTCCACGTTAATCCTCTGGTTTCCTTCTCAACTGACAGTACAGGCATAAAGTAAAAGTGAAAGGGGGAGACCTTCAGGCTGACACAAAATACAAACAAACCAGAACCGCAACCAGATCTACAAAGGCCAAACTAAAATGAGAATTTAATGGAATTTTTTGAAATTACGCTGAATTCTTCTACAAGGGACTAAGGTTATACACAGATGACCACACGCAATTGAGTTACTGTAAAAGAACAAGTAATAAGCGACCTGCAGTAACATATCTTGTATTTTCTCCTAGTGTGCCCCTCTAGAGAAGCAAAATGAGCTTAAGCCACATGTGTACATTTGAGATGTAAGTTAACAAGTTTATCAGGGAGGCAGGTTATAAGAAAGTCCATAGTCTGTTACTGCAGCTGAGTTGACGAAAAGAAACCTCGTCACATCATGGTAATGCTGCCTGCTGTGATCAGGGTCCCCAGCACTGCTCGGACTCAAACTGGCTTTAAATTCCCAAGGGAGCTAAACCAGCCTCCAGAGAAAGCCAGTGGAGCACTCAATTAGGAGGCTCCGGTATTGCCTAAATAATTAATTTTAAAAATCTTTCATTTTAAAAAGTTTGCTTACTTGCAGTCTCTGTATTTGCAAGCTCGTTATCTTACAGGGCTCTTAATTTTTTATTTATACATGCACTCACAGCTTGAAAAATTGTGAAGAAGAGCACCACTAACAAGGGATTGTCTTGCCACCAAAGGGAATGGACTATTGTATTTCACAGAATGATATGGGGGTGGAAGGGACCTCTGGAGATCACACAGCCCAACCCCCCTGCCAAAGAAGGTCCTCCTAGAGCAGGTTGAACAGGAACTTGTCCAGGCAGGGTTTGAATGTCTCCAGAGACAGAGACTCCACCACCTCTCTGGGCAGCCTTTTCCAGGGCTCTGCCACCCTCAAAGTTAAGAAGTTCCTCCTCAAGATTAGATGGAACTTCTTATGTTCAAGTTTGTGCCCATTTCCTCTTGTCCTCTCATTGGGAACTACTGAAAAAAAGACTGGCTCTTTTGGAAAGGGTCTTTCCCTTTGGAGAGCAATGGCTAGCAAAAATCAGTCCAAAGTAGCCAAAACAAATAAAACAGATAATTAGAATAAGCCTTCCCTGATTCAGGAAGCTCCCTTCTCATGTTGCTCACATTCTCCCAACTACACATTGTTCTTGTGACTTTCTCCATCTACTTAGGGGCCACATCTCACCACTGAATTTCAACAATTCAGTTTTGGAGAGCACATTTAATTTTACCTGTCTCTCGCTGAGATGGCTGTTTATGGTTGGTGTTGAGCAATTTTTCATTTCTTCACCAGGCAATGTACATTGAAGACATTTCAGAACGGTAAACAGACCAGGGCCATCCTAAACTTGAAATTTTATGCCCCACTTAAGAAACCTAAAGTAGTTACTCTAAAAATTCCTGAAAAAACTCACTCTGTTGTCCTAACTGTGCACTCTTAACACTTACATTGATGGTCTTTTTTATTGCTACGAACAAGGAATTCTATAAACATCTAAACTAATATTTCAAGCTTTCAGAGGTTTTGTCAAAATATACCATTAAATTGTTTACTATAAATCTGCAGCAGTTATCTGCAGCCTACGCTCTGTTTATACAATGTTTATGAAATGATATTATTTAAAAATTATTGCATTTAATTGCTACATCTTAAAGCACTGTAATCAAATTAACTCCAGTTTTATTCTTCAAGTGCCACTGAGATCTTTTAAGTATTCTAAGTAGGTGCAATAAAACAAAGCATGTATGAGGACATCGATCAAGCAGTAGGATTATCTGGGTAAGAACAATAACAAACAAGAAAGAAAATAAGCCAGGTAAAGCAGACAATAGCAGACAACTTACTACTTTTTGCATTTCCTGAAAAGTGAATAACCTGAAGCCGATGGTATAAAAAAGAGCATTTCTCCTATTGTTTGAAGTCATTTTGCTGCAGCTTACAGAATTCATGTAAAAGAATTCTTTGTAGCCTAAAGTTGGAAGAAAAATGTTCCCATTCAAAGAATTAAGTGATTTGCTGAATTACTCGTTTTTGCCCAACATAATCTCAGTTTTCATTCACTGCAGTGGGTGACAGCGTTGTTACTGTAAAAAATGCTCTTCAGGAACCCTTTTAAAGTCACATAACTTGTTCATAAATTTACCTCTAATAAGACTATGAACAGATGTGTTTTACATAGTTGAGAAGCAGAGGTGTTCTTCCTACCCTGCTGCAGTAACTCCCACTTTCAGGGGTCTCTAATCTTACCCAAAGATGTTGGATGAAATTCTGATTTCTACCAAGTCACTTCAGCTGGGGTGGGATTGTACTGCTACGGGCAGAGTTTAGTTTTAAGTCCGAACAAACCACAATGAAAATGACAACGCAAATATAAAGCCTGAAGAGTTTTCAACCCATCTTAAACCACCCCAAATACTGACTAAGGCTGATACCGTGTACCTTTTGGAGCAGCTCCCAGTAGAGCATTGAGCAGTGACTAACACTTGGTACAGGCAGGTTGTACATCTCAGCTAAAATATGTGTGTACACTGGTACCTCCTCTCTCACTGTGGGAGTGGGAGGTGGCTTGGGGAGTTTATTTGATTTGCTCCTTTTTTTTTTTTCTCCTGGAGCTTGGATTTCTTATGATAATACATGCTGCTATCTGTTTAGGCTTGAAAACGGAAGCACAAGAAATGCACCTTGCACTGCAAATAGAACTCAATGAAGATCATCTGACATTTATCTTAGAGTCATAGAATGGTTTGGGTTGGAAAGGACCGTAAAGATAACTGAGTTCCAACTCAGTGCTCCAACAACGGGCAGGGACACCTCCCACTAGACTTGGACACGTCCAGCGATGGGGCAGCCACAACATCTCTGGGCAACCTGTTGCAGTGCCTCACCACCCTCACAGGAAAGAATTTCTTCCAAAATCTAATCTAAATCTCCCCTCTTTCAGTTTAAAACCGTCACCCCTCATCCCACGTATTGCTGGGGAGGCATCATCTTCCAGCGATCGCTAGCAAATCTAACCTTACTGACGAATTAAAAGAAATATCCTCCAGAGCCACCTCAAGCTTTTAACTCCACACGTGAGGAGGTCTTGAGGTTCTGAGAAGACTCCCGAATGGATAAGGACTACAAGTGTGTATTCAAATCTCACTCCCGCAGCACTAAATCCACACAGGGTGACCTTTAACTTTTCAGTAGCACTGAAGTGAAGGCGTATTATTGCTAAATAAACATGCAAGGCAAAAGTTCTCTGTGCATTTGCAGTAAACAGCGTCTGCCCAATACTGCTCTTGCAAACACAGGATACCTTCTTTATCTTCTTGTTTGTTTTGCATGATATAAGACGAAGCCAAATAAGCGTATACCCTTCCCAGAGGTTCACTAGATGCTATCTTACCTGTGCAAGCGCTTTTACAAAAAGGCCAGGCAAATTCCAGCGCAGCCATGCTAATCACTGAGATTCTGGCAGAAACCTAAAGCTTGAGGGGCATTTCTGTTTCTAACATTTATGTGCACACTGCATTTTTGCAAAACGAAATGCAGCCGAGGGTGTAAGGACAGAAAGGTGTTTGTTTAAGTGCTGCTCCTTCTGTGAGAAAAAAACCCTAAATATTCATCGGGAAAAGAAATAGTCCAGAGTGAACTTGCATCAGACTCCTTCATCCTGGAGCTGGTGGAAACGTGTGGTGTATAAGCAGATGTATTTGTTAATACAATGTATTTTTATTTATTATTAATATAGGAATTTAACACTGGAAATTCCTATAATAAAAAGAAATTAACACCGTAATAGCACTTCCTTATGCACTGCTGGGCTCACGCAGACTGGTTTTGTTCAACTGTATAGCATGTTTATGCTATGAGGATCTCCCTCCACCAAGCTGAGATAGACCTTAAGTGTCAAAGTATCTCCTTGGCTATAAAGCCAGGTTTGTCTCTACAGCATGAGATTACAGAGGATCCCAAATGCAATTTTGGAATTAACAGTTAATAGTCTATATCTTTTTACACCTGACCTTAAAATACTTACAGTTACCACGGTGCTTTATGTAGATTACTTCACAGGAGGCATCCTTAATTACAAATCATACTATGCAGCAGGTTGGGACTCCAGAAATTATGTTGCCAATAAGCAAATAACCCTACAAAGGTGTCTTACCAGAAAAAAACCCCACAAACCAGCACAGAGCCCTCACATACAACTTAATCTTTTGGTGGAGATTACCATAAGGAAATGTTCTTTGTAAGTTGGCTGTACCTTAGGGAAGTGTATGGAGGTAAGAGAGAATTTTAGTATCTTTAGTCAGAGTTATTACAAGGTGGGTAATGCACCAATTATACAACTACTAGAATTACATACTATCTGGTCTTTTTGCCTCTTCTTTCAGCATGGGAAGAAAACCACAACCCTCTAATTTAAACGTCCACAAAAAAAACCCCTAAAACCTAAACTAACCATATAGAAGCACTTGGTGTTTCTACAAATATTAAGAAAAATATTTATATGCATAAAACTGTTTTTCTTGGTGGATGCCAACCACTTCTATAGTGTTTGCAGTACTTAGGACTATACAAGTTCTTCCTCAGATGCATATTTGCACACATTTTTATTTGAACACAGACTTTCCATAGTATAACTGCTTGATTCCATTTCCATGAATGCTAAGATGTTTTATACAGGTTTCTATTTGATGCTACCATAATTTCTAATACAGGGCACCATCTGAGCATAAAAAAATGCTGTGTTAATTGGGAAACAAAGACAAGAGAGTTCTGCAAGGACCAGTAAAGAAAAATGATACTAATTTGCTGAGTAAACATGTGAGTTGAAATTTGGAAAATTTAGAAATTTTTTTTCAGCAATGACTGTTTCAATTTTAGGAAGTGTCTTTTGGTTTCAGTTAGCCCTGGCAGAACTAAAAGGACATGTCTGAAAATGACCCGATCAAAGAAAAGATTAGAAGTTTCCTACTCTAACACCAAAAGCAATCCCAACCCTGCTGCTGACCTGCTCTCCAAATTTATATTCAGGAGTGGAAGAAGATAGCGGAACCAAACTGGAGAGGTACAGAGCACCTCTGGCTGGTGTCTGAATTCAGCCACCACCTTGACAGCTGTTTTTCCAGCAGAAGTTCTCTCCAAACTGGGGCAGTGAACAGCAGCCACCTCATCAAAGCTTCGGCAGCTCGGCTCACTTCAAGCAAATCTTCTGCAGCAACAAATCGTTAGGAACAAAAGACCCAACGGCGCTACCAAGAAACAGCAAGTCCAGCACTTCTGCAACTCCATCACAACACTGAGGCTTCAGCATCACTGGTGAGAAGGCAATTGCCAAAGTACTTCTGCTTAGGTTGGATTTTCTCTGCTTCCTCGCTTCCCACCCCCCCTCCACCTTTTTACAGCTTCATAAGCTCCAATAAACCATCTACTTTTAATTTCTTTTTTGCTGCTTTTATAATGGAATACTGAAATATCTTTGCAATTTAACAGAGTAACAGCTTTTGTTATTCTCTGTCAAATCCCAGGTTGCACAGACTATTATTTCTCTGAGAGAGAGAAGAGCAGGACCTATTGAAAAAATAAGGTTATTAGTATTAGTGTATTGACTCTCTCAAAGGCTTCTTTCAGTGCTCTCCTTGAAAAACTCTCTTCAGTTTCCTTAAGATAGCTTATCTTTACGTGTTTATAACTTGTTGTTTTGTCTTTTTATTTAAAAAAAAAAAAAGAAGAAAATTATCTCCAATGAAATTTCATCTTAAAAATAAAAACAAAGTTGATTTGGAAAATATTAAACAGAAAAAAAAACCAAAGTGAAATCCCAGTGTTATCCTTAAGACTAAATTAGTAACAGCGAGAATTCAGAGGTGGCATTAACCACTGATTTTGAAAATGAGATACTTTGATCTAATGTAAGTTAATTTAGACTCTGTTTAAGGTATAAGCTGTGTTGGATAATTTTTAATAAAGACATGAAGTGTCTCCAGCGAAGAAACAGCAATATAACAACCCTGAGGGTGACCTCATGGCTGTCTACAGCTTCCTGAGATGGTGACATGGAGAGGGAGATGATGAGCTCTTTTCCCTGGGATCCAGGGATAGGACACGTGGGAATGGTTCAACGCAGCAGCAGAGGATGTTTGGTCTGGACATTAGGATGAATTTCTTTATTGAGAGGGCTGTCAAACACTGGAACAGGCTTCCTAGAGAGGTGGTCAGTGCTCTCAATAACATGCTTTAACTTTTTGGGGCTGTATGATTGCTGTAGGTCTCATCCAACTGAAACAGTCTGTTCCTATTCTATTCTATTCTATTCTATTCTATTCTATTCTATTCTATTCTATTCTATTCTATTCTAAACGTCTGATCCTTCATTTTAAATTCCTTTTCCTTCCTTTCTTTTTTAATAACAGCCACAGTTCAACCTGTCATCAGTTTGCTGTCATTCAGCCACCGAGTACCCAGACAGACAAACAGAAATGTGAGTAACAAATAGTATGAATCACAACTTGCAATTATTACTAGTAGAGATAATTATTGTTATTTAACTGATCGTGTCTCCTACCTCTGGACCACAAATGTACAGAGCAGTAATCTGAGGGGCACAATGACAGGACACTCAACAACAAAGAAGCTTCTAACATCTCACACCACCTTCCTTGCAGAGGGGACATTAGCTGGAGTCTCAGATCGATAGTGAAAATACAGTTTCCATGAGAAAATTTGGTTGGCATGTCAGTTCTTCTATGTTCACTCATGATGAGGAGCAACTCACCACCCCAAGAACTCCTGCTGATTTCCAGAGTGATTAAATCTACTGATTAAAGGTGTCTCTAGCTGCAAGGGCTACCCCTTGGTGCAAGCAATGGAGTTGATAAATCGTGCCAAAATGTGTATTTTTAAAGATGCAGAACACTGTGTTATCCCTTGGGGTTGCGGAGAGACGAAAGGACTGAATATTAGATCAAAAAGGCAGCAATGTTTATGTTAAGGGATGTAGATTCTTCTGGCAACCTGAATTAAAAAAGAAGTGGATGCTATCAAGATCAAGACTATTAATGTTTAGGCAATCAAAACATTTTTGTAATTCATCCTCCTGACACACCTACGCAGGTAACTTTGATCTGATAGAAGCAGGTGGTTGAAGTGCAGAGTAAGTGCTACCACCTGGAATAAATGTGAAACGGAGTCTCCTGGAGCATGACTGAAACCTTCATTTCTGCTGTAAATGATTGTTTTAATTTACATGGAAGAGCAGCAGCAAATCTTCATAAAATTAAAAACAATACTTTATTAATAACACGAGCAAAAATGTAAAAGTTCAGTTGCTTGCAGCTATCCAGAATTACACGAGTAGCACCAAAATAATTAAAATTACTTGTGTTTCAAAAATAGTAAATATATGTCATGACCCTAAGCAACAAAACAACATTAAAATCCATTCGGTATGTAAATTCACTCCAATAACAAGTCACATATCTCAAGAAAGAAAAGAAAAGAAAAAAGAAAAAGAGAGAAAGAAGAAAATATTTACTACATAAATTATGAAAGGAAAATCAAAGAATATAAAAAACTCAGTTGTGTCTCTACTCATTATTTTGCTTTAATTTCAGCTAACTTTGTGAAAAGCCCCATGGGTTAGGGACATTAATTTCTTACTTTTGCTGTTTTACTAATTCCTAATGGAGAATTACAAAAGAATTTCAATCACATGAATTGGAATCATGGGAAGGAATGGGAGAGAAAATTGAAGAGAACTGCAGGATACTCAGAAAACTAAAAATAAATTAGTATATTCTTAAATGCCTTTCGTAAAAGAGGAAAAATGCCCATGTCACAACCACAATCCAAGCTGATTTCAGCACCAGCGAGACAGAGAGAAAATAATCTAGAGGAACTTAAAAGCAACAAATCTCTAGGACCAGATGGAAGTTATCCCTGGGTATTAGAGAAGATCAAGAAAGAAACTTTCGGGCTACTGGCAGACATCATGGAAAGGCTGATAAGTTCCAGATGGAATACAGAAATCAGTAAATATGGCACCAGATTACGAAGTGATATGAAATAACATTTTAGTGTGAAATTAGCAATAAATACGGTTTGTAACACGGCAGCATATCACAATTTTGACATAATTTGACAAGTCGCAATATAAGACACAGTGTCAGAAGCTATCAAAGCAAAACAAAACAAATCTCCCAGGTGGTTTGCTGGGAGAAAAGCAGTTATTTTGCTCAGAGTTTTCACACAGCAGTTCCCGATTTCTCCCTGCCTGGGTTGGCAGAGTATTAAAGTATTATTGCTTTTAATATGGCTAGGGGTCCAAATAGGAGTCCAGCTGTGCTGGGCACTGCCCCAGTGCTATAGGAGGTCACTCGACTCCAGTGACCTTACATCCTAAATGGGTGAGATGGATGATTCTCGGGAGGAGGTGTCAATGCCAGAGGGCAAGCAAATTTTTCAAGGTCACAGAGCTGCTTTGAGGCAAAGAACTCCTATTTTCTCAGTCCAGGCCCTAGCCATTAGATGACTGTACCCAAGTGTCATTGCCTATCTGTGCACTCAATGACAGTCCTTCAATTCCTCCTTTCTCATAACTATAATTGCATCTCACTTCTCCTAGCGCTATTTCCACCATAGCAAATTCTTCTTCTGAATCAGATCACTTGGAAGAAAGAGGGTATATTAAATAACATTCCCCCCAATCTTTGTTTTTTCCCTTCCTTTTCTTGCAAAATAAGCCATTCCTGGAAATCTACTGACTTCCTTTTCTTCTGTTGGCTTCCTTGCTCCCCTCCTCTGCTTATTACCTGCCACATGACCTGGTAATTAGCACAAAAAATAAACCAGAAGCAAACATTCACCACCATGGTAACAATGGGATACAGGTTTTTCATGCTAACCTTCTACCCTGGTCTGTGAGTGATGCCATCTACAGAAAAAGAAAAAAGGAAGGTGGTGCTTGGCAGCAGATAGAGGGACAATGAAGAAGATTCATAAAGTTTTTGTGAAACAAAGTTTGACAGAAATGTAAAGCGATGCACTGTGCTCCCTGAAGTAGGAAACACATGTCAAAAATAAATGGAATTGAACTTGACCACAAGAAGGACTTTGAAATCGCCCTGGAGTAATAGCAGAATTCACTCTTGAAAACAGCATGGCAATGTTAGGGAAGAGTCAAACAGCAGAGTGACCGGGAGGCAGAGGGCTTAGGCACCAATGTCAGACACAAAATAAAAGCCAAAAAACTAGCCCATCACAAAAACAGCTCACTCAGAGTAATGTTACAGGCTGCATTTAAAATGCAAGAAGAAATCCAGAGCTAAGGCTGATATTCTTGCTTTCAAATCAGCTGGAAGTCACATTTTTCAACGCAGTGATAATTTTGGGTGAGAGGAAGGTAAGAGATGTACCCTAATGAAGTGTGTTGCGTAGTGGTAACACTGATGGACACATCATCTGTGTGACCTCTCTCTCTCTCTTCTTTTAATGAGAGCAGCTGTATCATACAAGGCTACAATATCAAGACAAGACCTACTGATCAAACATTATTCTCCCCTCAGCCTGCTAAGTCCTAGCCTTGTTTTCTGTCTGCAACTTTCCTCTTTCCTCTCCCAACAAATATTTTCACAGAAGCTAAGGTATGAGAGAGAACAAAGCTGCTTTCAGGATTAAAGAACAGAATCTACGAAAATCACTGCAAGAAGCTTAATTTGTGTCGCTGAGGAAATAAATGACAAAATAAAAAAAGAAAATAAATAAATAAATAATAATTTAAAAATCTACTTAATTAAAAAAGTCTTCAGTCCCAGTCCTGAAACACTGGAAGGCACCGGCAGATAATACATAAGGAATATATAAGGATCAATCAACCTGACAATAAATTGAACTACGATCTGCATACAGTATCTTTTTCAGTGATGGCAAAGTAAAGACATTGTGAATGACTGAAAGAAGAATGCAAAGGTTAGGTCATACCAACCCCCCTCTTGCATCTTGCCACATGAAATGCAGGGAAAGTTACAATTTCAATGTTTATCTGCAGCAAGTAATCTGTCTTTGATGGCAAAGGTAAAAAAAAAACCCCTCCACAGCTATTGGGAGGTTCTGAAAAAGTGAAATGTCCACGCTGGAAATAACTGTTAGAGCGTCAAGATCTGCCACAGCTACTTTCAAGGCTTTTTAACTGCATTGATAAAAAAAAAAATCACACGCAGCCATCCTGTATCAAGCTACTAAAACGTTTTAAGTTTGTGATTCCATTAGAAACGCTGGAGGTACTAGTGTATTGCATACTGATAACGTGCTGGGAGCCTCCCGTCAGTGCATCGTAAATCTTTGTTCGGCTACAACAGCCCTTCTGAGCTTGCTTATGCTATGCAATACAAACTTTCCTTTTTCTCAAGGTAATGTTTATTTTTGATATATATACATGTATTTTCCATGCATTAAGCTTTAAGATTTTCTTCACACTTCTCAATTAATATATTTTATTAATTGCAGCTTTCTCAGGAGCCCATAAATCTGACAGCTGAGCATCCTTATTTATTTTCCTTCAGTGACCTCTGTGTAAGACTTGCTTAGTTTTCTCTCTGTCAGGCACCTTGGGATCCATATTTCAAGCTGGATACTTTTTTCTTCTTATCTCTAGTTATTATTATTTGTTTGTTTGTATTACAGCGGCATCTTACAATCCCAGCTGGGGCTAGGCATGTCAGGAATGCACAAGCAGCAGTACCTGCCTCAAGAGAGAGTCTCTGGCTAAAAAAAAAATTACAGAAAAACTAAAAGCCAGGAAGATGGCAGGAAGAGATGCAAAGAGGGGCTGTGACTTGGCTAATGTGATACATAGATAAGACCTGCCTGGATCCCATCCTACTTTGTATACACTGCACAATGAACCACCAACATCAGCAATAAAAATAATTTTAAATGATTTTTATTTTTTTTAGCACAAGAAAGAAAGAAGCACAACTTTGCCATTCTGTAGCAGTTAAGTCCTGCAAAATCAACACAAGATGCTTGGTATTATCAGGCTGAACTCATGCATGAGCATTAATAATCACGATGTCTTTATTTTACTGGTGGTAAAAGTCTCTAATATTCGATATCCCCGTTACTACACCAGAATTAGGTCTTTTGTCTCCAAAAAACACGACTCATCATGAGCCCAAGCCTACATTACTCTCACTTTTGAGGTGACGTTTCTGCACTTGCTTAAACATCATGAAATTGTCTCTAGAAAATATTTCCTTCAGGGAGCACAAGAACAAAAGGACAACTGGAATGGAAAGAAAAAGATCGCTGCATTGCCTAGCCTGTCAGGTGACTACACGGTTACATAAGTGGGAAGAATGAAAAAGAACTTCAGATTAGTACACCAGCAGCCTCAACTCTGGAACAGTTACTAGTTGGGTTTTTTTGGGCCCCTCACTACAAGAAGGACAAGTGCTGGAATGTGTCTGGAGTAGAGTCACCAAGCTGGTGAGGGGTCTAGAGAACAAGTCATATGAGAAAAGGCTCAGGGAACCGGGCACGTTTAGTTTGGAGAAGAGGAGGCTGAGGGAAGACCTCATTGCCCTCTACAGCTACCTGAAAGGAGGTTGTAGAGAGGTGGATGTTGGCCTCTTCTCCCAAGTGAATAATGACTGGACCAGAGGAAATGGTCTGAAGTTGCGGCAGGGGAGGTTTAGATTAGATATTAGGAAGAATTACTTTATTGAAAGAGTGGTCAGGCACTGGAAGGGCCTGCCCAGGGAGGTGGTGGAGTTACCACCCCTGGAGGTATTTAAGAAATGTGTAAATGTGGCACTTCAGAGCACGCTCTCATGGCCAAGATCGTAGGGAGTGAGTTGTGTTTTTGCATGTGGTTGGACTTCATGATCTCACAGATCCCTTCCAATCATAACAATTCTGTGATTAAAAAATAATTACGAGATGTTGGGGCTGTAACATGTATCCTGTTCTGTTCCATGCAGTGCTTTGCTAGAGCTGCCATTGTTTTCCAGCCTACAGTGACACTAAAATCACCAGGAATTCTCCCACAACTGTTATTCTCCAGCCCTGCTCACCTTCAGGGCCTCCATGTCACAGGGCAGCAAGGACCACAGCAGGCACCTCCGCAGCCACTACACACTTTTGAGACCTGCAGTGACACAAAATATTGCCTGCTGGATACCAGGGCACTCAACACTTTTGGACCATGGTACTGAAGTAGTGCCTACAGCAAATTACAACTCAAGTTGTGCGTTCCCCCAGCAGCACCAACCAACCATCACAAGGATTTTCCAACCTATCTTCTCTGTTTCCTCTTTCACTTTCCTAGCAAACTGGACTTTTAATGCAAGGTCCAGGTCTCTGTCTAAGCTGTTCCAAAGCTTTGGTCCTGAATATTTGAAAGACTGAACAAAGCTATTGAGTGAAGAAGGCAGTCAACACCTCAGCTCTTCAGGTGAAGGCAACATGCCATGGCCAGGAAGTTGCAGAGGCGAATCCTACCCTACTCCAAGGCAGTAAAAAGCATTGCTACTCACCCCATAGCATGCTCCATGTGGAGGGCAAATTTCTTTGACCTTGTTATTACCAACAAAGATGATACCAAAGTAAACCAAGCAAAAGCAAACAAGCAAAACCCCTAGAACTGCACTGTATGCACTTCCCAACACACTAATCTTCAGAGAATCTTCTGTAGAGGAGAGAAAAGAGCAATTCACACATGGATAAGTGACATGGGACTTTGAATCTCTATTCTAAAACTAGATTCTCGAACACTTAGACAGGGAGATAAATTATCACCACGTGGGTTATGAATATATATTTATTATACTAGAAGAAAATTTTATTTGTTTAACTTCAAAATACGGTGTGTCCTGGTCTCCAGAATAGCTGCGATTTCTTAATCGTGTTCTGATCAATCTGCCAGATTTTTTAAACATGCTTTTGCAATTCATTTAGCATCAGGCAAGAGGAGAATTGTATTTTATATAAACTGTGATTTTTTTAATGGTCTTTTTTTCATAGAGAAGGCCAGAAGGGATCTTTTGAAATTCTCCAACCTAACCTCTTGCATAATAGAAGCCACAGAACTTCCCTGAATTGATTATTGCTTGATCTATAGTGTATCTTGTAAAGAAGCATCTAATCGTCATATAAAAATCAACAGTGATGGAGATTTAGTGCAAAAATCTCCTGGTATATTGACCTTTTGGTCAATTGCCCTCACTGTTGAAAATCAAGGCTTGATTTATGAATTTATCTGCATTTGTCAAGCTTCAATTTCTCAACACTTTGTTTGGCAGACGTATTACTTTTGTTTCACGAGGATAACATGTGCATTGTTTATAACAAACAAGGCAGGCAGAAAAATGCATCTTCTTTCCAAAAGCAATGTCAGCAATGATTAAAAATGAATACGTGCCAAACAGCTGACTCATTCCCACACTTCAGTCAGAGCTGGTGCTACCAATTGCCTCCCTGATATTTAATGTCAAATTATTTGCTTCATCAAACTGAAGACATGGTTCCCACCACAGTTACAGTGCCTTTAAATCAGCTAACTCAGTTCTGGTAGCAGCCTGGCCGTTACAAATCAGGCTGATGGAGAAGGGAGGAAGGGATCAGTTGTATCAGACCAAATGTGGATTTAGAGTATTGCACAGAAAACGGGAGTAACCCAGGAGGCTTTCTACATCCCAGCTCACACAGGGCTTCAAAACCTACCTGAGAAGGTGGCAAATGCTGAAGAACTTGATAATGGTTATAGTACAGACATACATATAAGCAGAGGTGAAACCTTTCTCTATGCCCTTGGAGCCTTCTAACTTAATACTCCAGCTCCAGAAGACCTACTGAAGTCCTTTGGTCACAGGATGCAAGATCTGACTCTCCTCGCCATGGAGATTTCCATCCATGTGAACACAGCAATACCGCATGGAATTGGTCTGGCAAGACTCATTTGGGGCATTTTCATTATCCTTGGAAAAATTCTTAATAGCTACCAAATTGGAATCTAAATAGCAACAATTAACAAGCTACAGTGGAGAACAGACCTTTGATCTTAGCCAAATAACTCTTTTGTCCACTGCCCTAAAAAGCTTTAAAATTAAGTCTGGCTTTATGCAGAGCTTATCTTTGAGTGATAACTGCTCTCCTCTACCCAGTTTGGAGTAATCCTCCTCTACTGCTTTTATGCAATACTTTTTTGCAGGCTTTCGGTGTTGCTTATTATTTTTTTTTCCTTAGTTGAAAATCTGTTTTATTTTCCAGGATTAAAAAGTGAATGGGAAGGCTTTTTTTTTTACCTGCCTCGACCACAGTTCAAGTTTCTTTATATCCCCAGAAACTACCAATGAATCACTAACACCTAAAAACAAAGCCAGATCTGGATTCTCTGCGCTGCCCCGGGTATTGGTGATTCATCAGCCCCCTGCACAAGACCTGACACAACTTTCAAGTCAGTACTTTACAAATTCAGAAAATGCTGTTTAAATATTTTGCTGTAAAACACACTTGCAAAGTTCAAGGCTGTACAAATATGCTGCTAACAACCTGGAACGCTAAAGTGTTATTTTTTTTAAAAGAAAAGTTATTTATTGATATGATTTCAGTGCATTACTAAGGTGCTGGCTGGCTGGTTTCAGCGAAGCTATTTCTCTTTGTGGATGTGCCGGTTTATAAATCGCTCACTCATCGTGAATACGGCTGGATACCAGAGGAATCCTATTTAAGCTTCTGGTAAGCAATTTGCTTGGTTTACTAAATTTTCCAGTCACGCGTCCATGCAAAAGCTGCTTTTGCTTCCCATTCAAATTCTCCTTTCCGCCCGCTATTTGTCTTTGCCACATCTGTGTTTATTGTGCGGCTGCAGGCGATGGTGTGCCTTCCCAGCCAGGATCTGCCCCATAACTTGTAGGACTTGGCTGCTTCTCAAAGGTGACCTGCCAACCAAGTTGCCAATTTTTTGATTTTTTATTTTTCCATTCATTTTTTTAGGCCAAACGCCCCAGTGGAGAAACGAGAGGGAGGGAAGGGAGCACCTCGTTGCAGATTCCCCTCTCTGCTGGTGTTTGCTTTGCCTGGCCATGGCTGGCTGGCTCCTGCTCCGGCGTGGCCCAGGCGAAGGCTTCAAAGTATGCCGTGGCCAAACTTTAAGTGTACTACTTAAGTTTTCTCCTCATGCCGTGTGCTTCAGTGTTGACAGTTAACTCGCATTTAAAACAACCCTCTGCAACAGAGCTGTCAGCTGGAGATGTACCTGAGCCCCACAGACCCTTTAAAATTCTTCCCTGGCTTGAAGGGACATCAGTCAGCCAGGAGAGACCCTTACCTCTGGGTTAGGAGTCCGAGGGATACACACAGCATAACCTTTTCTTATATATATATTTTTATTTTTTTTTCCTCTTTTCTCCAGTGTTACTACGCAGAAAAACTTGAAAGCAAGCAAAATCAGGTCATGGTGTGCAAAGGGAAGGGAGAGCACTGACCGTGCTCGTAGAAGAAGGTTCTGTGCTGAGCCCACCACACTCACCCAAGCGCTGGTGACCGATAGCACAGGACACAGCTGGGGCCTCTTTGAAAGGTCATATTTTACTGAATGGGCACATTTTCGATCCTGTTTAGGCAGCCCATCTCTGCAGAAAGCCTTCAGCCAGGGTTCACACATGTAGCCGAGAAGTGAGAGACTCAGAAATGGGACCTATTTTCAGAAAGCAGCTCCGAAACTGAATAAAAAGTGCTCAAGTGTTTTTTTTTTTCCATGTACTGGAAAAAGCATCAACAACATCGACCACAAATCACACCGGTCACATTAATAATTAAATATAGGTTTTTCCCTCTCCAATTTTACCTAGCTGTCATGAAAACAGTTTGATAAAATAACTCTTTATGAATAATCAACAGCAACAACATTAACCCAGTGAGCTATAAATAAAAGAAGTGAAGACCATAGGCTTCCTCTGTCAGACACACACGCAAGCCACTTGGGAAAGACAAACCAAGACAAAGCCAGAATATATATTTCTGTGTAAGCATATAACTTGGAAACAACAATCCAGGGAAACAACAGGAATACCTCAAGCTGTCTCGCACGCCAGATCTTATCTTGTCCATATACAACAGGTGGCCTCGTGCGGATCATCCAGCGTCCTGTAACCTCCTCTGACGGCCCGTCCCAGCCACATCAACCAGAGGCTTCATACAAAACAGCCCTGACAGACACTGGAGGCATTTGCCGAATGCAATGAGAGGCTCTTTGCGGCGTCTGATCTACTCAAATCAGGGCTCCGCGCTCTGATGATTATTTCCCGTTGTCTCCTCTACACTTTCCGAGCATTAAGGAATAAATCCAAACAAAACAGCCCTGCGTCCTCAGGGAAACAAATTCTTGCATCATTGTTGAGTTTAAAGAAGAGAAAGTTCTCACAGCAAATTGTTGAGGTTTCGTACCAAACCCCGCTGGATGACCTATGACTCTGACCTGACTGAAACCGATTCCCCTGAATTTTCCTGTTAGCATTACGCTAATTTACCAAGCTTATTTCTCAGAATAAGGGGAAAATTTCCAAATACGAAACACAATTTTATTCCCTGTTCACCAATTATATTCCAGAGCACTGCTGCACTACACGGTGCAGACCATACAGCACAACAGGAGCTCTGCCAGTAAACTAAAATATTCATGAGACGTAGGGTTGTGCGAGGCTGTTAACATGACTTGCCTCTCATTTAACACTCCACCGGGCTGCACCCATGGCAATGTCCCTGGTTCCAGACGACTCTTCCAGGCACTAGCCAACAAGGGGAGAAGGCAAAGAGACCCATCCTGCGCAAGCTCGGGGTGGGAGGAGAAGGCTGGAGGCAGATGGGCACGGGAGAATATTTAACCAATGTCTCCTCCTCGTGGCACACACCGACCCCATCACCTTAAAGGGTATTACCCAGAAGAATTCCCTACCTAAACACCGACAAAGACGATTAGAGGTGATGAACACGCCGCCAGGACGAGAGGGTATCGGCGCTATGAAGACTGCAGCGGCACAAACAAACACATCAGCAGGAAACGTTGGGGGAAAAGCTGAAGTCTATAAAAGCCACATTCTGCTGCAGATGTAATGGAGGAAAAATAAAACAACTGAACTGCTGGCTTTCCCAGTTGGCAGGTATTTTAGAATCTAAATGGCCCTGAAAACTTACTACAGTATAAAATTGCTGTAATTTAAAAGACTTCTAATTAAAAAGCTATAACATTAACTTTTGGTCCTCTCCCAACCCCCCACTTCTTTTCCTTAAATATTTGCCTCAACTGTACAATAAAAATGAAATAAAAACCGGTATCTAATCACTGAAGGAACTACATCAGGCTGAAGATTTAGAAAGAGAAAAGTAAAAAATGCCAGAAAATACACACAGGTCTAGATTTACTCAAGACTACTGATATGAACAGCAGCCCAAAGCTTTAATTTTCCATGAAATCCACTATGTAATTTCTTTTTTGCTCATTCCAGCTAGATTGCCATTCTGATTTGATCACAGGCACTGCATAGGAAAAACAGCCATTAGCTCACCCAGTTCATGCTGATAGTGCAGGATTGTCCCCTAATATGGTTTCTGCAGCGATATCCCATCCAATTAGGCAGTCAAGAGTAATAGGGCTTCCTCCACATCACTTAGCAATACTGTAAAGCTCACTATTAGCAGCAGTCCCCTCGGCTTAGTCTGGAGCTGTCCTCTTTGCAATTTTTGTTTAACTTTTAGGTCCTCAAAATCCCGTCACCCACTGCGGGGAGCCTCCGGCTGCCCCTCCGTGAGGCAAGAGCAATGCCCACAGTGGATGGCCGGAGGAGAGGACACGGGGGTACCTCACTGCTGGGTGACTCACTAATCCCGACAGCCTGCTGACTCGCTGCGCTCCTGCTGCCTCTGCAAAACGCTTCACAATTTAGTACACAATAAATTAACGGTGCTGGTGGAGGTTCAGCTGCCTACACTTTAGTGTTGATTTAAATGCCTGAGGTAACTCAGACATCTGCACCAGTCTGAGTGACTAGAGCAATCCACCCCACAGGAGAGCTACACCCTCATCAAGCTGAAGAGCTGGTGGGGTGCCCCATTGCACCTGTAAGATCTGCAGTAACTTGTTTTTAAGGAAATAGAGTCTCATCCTTCCTATCTGAAGCCCCAATGTTTATTTTGAGTCAAAACCTCAACAGACTATCTGCTGAATACAAGCTGTATTACCACAGACCTTCACTAAGGTACATGATCATAAAGCCCACAGCTGAGATGAGCTACATTTGCAGGCTGGATACTCATCACAGTTCTACACTGCAGCCTTTTCAAGTGATTCATGGGGTTATTCCCCTTTTCACACTTATTCAAAGGTATCTGTGTTGCAATGTACTTTCTGAACTGTCCAGGTACATTTCCATGTATTAACACAACTGCGTTACCAGCTCTTTAGTGTCACCACTCCAAACACTGCGTCAGTCCTGCTGCTTGGGAAAATACATTACTGGCTTCTGCACAAATAGTGCAGAAAAATGCCAATTTACTTTCCTTACTGCTTTGTCCACCTCAGTCCTGCACCAAACTTTGTGTAGTTCCTTGGGTTTTTTAGTACGAGAAACCACAGGAAATTGCATGGGATGGTATTATCAGGATGCTGTACAAACTGCTGAGTATCTTCATTTAATGTTGCATTTGGATGGGAGGTTCTGGAGGTTAGATACTAAAGCCTGGATCCAGAAAATTGAAAGCCAGATTTAGGTACCTACATAAATAGTCTTCTCAGCATGCACCCATCTCAGTCTCACAACATAAAAGGCATCTGGAGTGGGATGCAACAAACTGTAGATTTCTACAGTGCATAGATTTCTCTCCATCTCAGCAAGTCACCCTGGGCTTCCTTTGAGCTTCCCCCAACCCCTGTCTATGCTGTTTATTTACTTCAGTTACTTTCAAGTAGGAAAAAAACCTTTTGGTGAGCCACAGACGGTAGCCACTTGCTTGGAGAATTTTCCATTTATGAAATATTGTCCATGTCCCCAAACAATTTTAGCTGCCATACGTGCTCCAGCCAGGAGCACCGAGACATCTGTATTAAGCAATTCTGTTACAGGTTTGGTTTTTTCCTATTGCAGCAGAATTTTATTACCTGAGAGTCTGCTGTGTAGGGGTTGCTTTGCCAATCTCATGTTGCATGTTCATCTCCTTCTACAAAAGGAATGACAGTTGCCTCCGTTGATAAGAGACAGAATTACTAAGAATTGTGAGTAAAATACCACAACAGTCAGGACTTCACTTTTACACTATTCTTTAAAATGCAAATAGGAAGTCAATGAGAAATTACAGCCCAGTTAATTTCTTGCAATCAAAAAGTAAACAACTGATACTGATTAATCAATTCATATTGTGGAAGCAGTGACAGCAGAAGGATAGAGGGCTGGATAATTCAGCTGGACTTGTAAGATAACTTTTAAAACACCACATTGTAGAGTTTCCATAAAAGAGTTATTTTCCTGTGCCAGGAAATACAGACCAAGAAATAGATCTTCTTAACATCCAATTAAAAAAATCCTCAATAAAACCCATTAGGCCCCAATAAATCCAAAAAAGATCCAAATGGAAACAATGTAATAAATGGGTCAAAACATCAAAGCTCGCAGCTTTCCAGCCCAAACAAGCAGAAATGAAAAGCCACAAATATTCTTAACTTGTGGCTTCACAGCAGTAGCACCATTAATGCCTGGCTGTCCTGGGTTCCCCAGGTCAGTAAGGACAGGGACCTGCTGGAGAGTGTACAGCAGAGGACCACAAAGATGATCAGGGCCCTAGAGCATCTCTCCTATGAGGAAAGGCTGAAGGACTTGGGTCTTTTTAGTCTGGAGAAGACTGAGGTGGGATCCGATCAACACCTATAAATACTTAAGGTGTCAACAGGAAGGGTCCAATCTTTTTTCAGTAGTGCCCAGTGAGAGGACAAGAGGAAATAGGCATAAACTTGTACATAAGAAGTTCTGTCTAAACATGAGGAATAACTTCTTTACTTTGAGGGTGGCAGAGCCTGGCACAGGCTGCCCAGAGAAGTGGTGGAGCTTCCATCTCTGGAGACATTCAAAACCTGCCTGGACAAGTTCCTGTTCAACCTGCTCCAGGAGGACCTGGATCTCCAGAGGTCATATAATTCTGTTTATGATTCTCCCCTTCTGCATCTGATCCCCGGCTGCCCACACTCTTCCCCTGACCCTGTGACCACAGCAGGGATGCGCTGGGAATCAAAGACCTCCCTTGAAACACATTCTGATGTTTGCTTCCAGCCCCCTTTAGGTGCTATGGGTACTGCTGCAGACTTGCAGACCTGAAACCATAGCTTTAAAATTTCACTGCTGGATATGTGTGGGACTGGGCATTGGAGAACACTATTTCTTGTGGCTTCATCTTATACAGGGGGGACCAGGACTTTAAATCATTTTTGCTCTCACCCACGCTGGTCCAAGAAGCCCCCGGAACTCTGCATCAGGCATTTGGACTAGCTGTACCGTATATATATGTACCCAATGTCTCACAAAAGCCAGCAAAGTCAGCTGAAAACTCCCAAAAGGCAAGAACCTCATTAAGTATCAGTAACTCAAGAGGAAAGCTGGGGGAAGGAATGAGTCTCAAATCCTGCTGCACTTCACCAAGCATTGTCTGGCTCTGCAGCCCCATGGTGGGATGAGGAGGCAAGATGCAGGTTCGCAGCCCTGCTCTTAGAATAATGAATATTATTTAGAATGCTAGTGTGTCTATAAAGTCCTGGAAACTCAGGAAGTGTAAGTCTGAATCTCCTCAAACTGAGGAAGCAACTGAAGTAGGATTTCTATTTCATAGGCCAGTGGTCTGATACTGTGGTTATTTTCTGAAATTAAAGGATTTTTTCATACTGCTTCAGACGTGACAATCTAGGGGTTGACTGGTGCACTGAGAACTTCTCTGCCTCTTACAAGAGCAGCCTGGCTTCTATCTACAGGGAAATGCTTGTCTCCAGAGCCCAGCAACTTGTGATGCCAGCTCTCTTACAAACCCTCATTATTCAGATCGAGATAAACCCACCTCCCAGGCTTGAAGGTTCCCCGACGCATGCCGCTGTAATTGGATTTTTCACCTCCAAAGGACACATGCATCCTGGATTTGCAAGCTTCAGACAGACCAACTTTTAATAACAGACTGACTTGAGAGTGAAAGCATCACAAGCATATTCTGGCAAGACCAAAAGAGTTATTCTATTATTTGCAGAGTTAGAATCATGTTTACAAAAAACCCACCTTAGCTCACTAAAATTAAATGTATAATTGCAGCAAGATCCTTTCTTAACCATAACATTACGAAGTGACGCATTTTATCAGCTTGAATGACTGAGAAACAACCAAGTCCCCAATACTTTTTACCTTCATTTCACTGTCCATAGGATCTGAACCTCAAAATTGCTCTGCAGTTCTGAACCCTTACCCCAGGACAGCGTGTTTGGAGACTACTATTTTCCTCCTCCGATTTTAATGAAAAATAATTATCCCCCCATCCTTTTTATTTTTTTGTTCTTTTAAGCAGGAGGATCACACCTACTGCTCTTGCATTCCTTTTGTCAAATACAGGACATATCCTTTTGTTCTTCTTCAGACCCCAGATTTTTCCTTTCCTCTTAAATATCAGCAGAGCATCCACTGCCAGGTCATGAAGGAAAGAGCTTCTCCAGAGAGCACACACCTGACCCCAGAGCAGAGATGATGAACCTGCCACTTGGAATGCTCTATCCAAAAATCCTCGTTCCCCACAGTTTTTGACAGTTTTAAGATCTCCTGGTGCTACAGTGTTTTTTTAAAAAAGTTGCTGCTGACCTCATGTCTTGCATTCAGATTTCTCTAAATCCTCTTTTTTTTGTAAGGCATACTCTGAGAAATGCTGCTCAGCGGATTTTGGTACAGGAATACTTGGTTTCCAAGTCCTAGACAGGTTTAGCTGTAAGCCAGGGACAGTTCTGGTACATAAAAAGATGCCAGGGGTGTTCTGAATTGTCAAAAATAAGGCACCAACGGAGCTTGTAGGTATCCCCTGGGTTAGGCAGCAGGGATTTTGAGGCTTACAACTCTGGATTTTGGTGTTTGGGTTTTGCTTCCCTTTAGGAGCAGGCTGTTTTATGGCTGACTCGAAGTGACGTGGCTCCAACTGCTTCACATAGGTCAGCTTTGCTTTCCTTTAAAAAAGATAAACATTTTCTAACCCTGACTGTTACGGGGAATAATATGAAAGGCAACCCAACCATACTTCAAAACCTCAGAAGTCATAAAATAAACTAAAGCAATCCCAAATTTATTATGTTGTAAAAATCTTATGATTTTGGAAACTTTGTCATGACATCAGAACATCTAGAGTTGGCAACACTAGAAGTCACTAAAGCTAACAGGATGAAAAATGTGATAAAACAGATAAGCAATGTGTATCATGACAGGGCAGATGTTGGAGTGGTTTACAACTTTATAAACATCTGTTAGGAGACGAAATGAGATTTGTCATGATTTGTCATCTGGATTTCTAACACTGTCACGATACACCTACCTAAAAGGCTTTCAGAACCTTGGGCCTGAGAAATATATGATTAAATACAGTCAGGTAATGAGACAAAACCCAAAAGCTGAGACAAGCCTCATGACCTCCAAACTGCACCACCCTGTGTAGACTCCTGTGCTCCATTCAACCAGCAGCTCAGCAACATCATGGAGTCCCTTCACCGCAGTCTCTGGTGATGTAATAGTGACAAACATCTCTCATGCAGTTTGTTTTCACATCCCTCTCCTTCCGTGCCCAAGTCTTACAGAGACACCTATATGGGTTTACATATTGCAAGCCACAAGGAATGGTCTCCCTGGTGCCCCACTGTTGAGTGTTCCTAAAATACTCAGCACAATCTGATTAATTGCTACATTATGTTAACAACTGGGTGTAATCCTAGTTACCATGCCATTCCTATTTAGACAAAATTAGAGATACAATTAAAGGACATATTTAAGAGCTACAATGGCAGGGAAAAACAAAATAAAAATGGTGAAACAAGAGAAAGAAAACAAATGTGGACATTTAGCAACACAATCCAGCTGAGGACCTGGCATTTGCAGGAGACCTGATAAAAAAGTCGTAAGTAGGATTAACACAGCACGCCTCTTTCTCTAGCCGTAGTTTTAGATCCCAAACAGTGCTGCAGCTACAGGAGTTTCATTTTCAGTCATTTTCCCTACAAAGGCTTTGATGTCACATCATCCAATAATTCTGCATTAGAAGAACTGTGCTCTAATGCATGCACTGAAATCTCTAGAAGTAATAGCAAGAGGTTTAAAATCAAGAGCCCTCATGGGGAAAAAAACCCTATGACTTGTTTTTCCCCAATTTCTGCAACTAAGAGAATGCACTCTAAATGAATCAGCTAAATGTTTTTATGGTAATTGCAAAATCAATCTTTGGAGTGAAGTCTTAGTCAAGACCAAACCTTTCATGAGGATACCAGAAGATACTCCAGGACCTAAGTGGAAGAGTGCAGTCCTTTCGACATTTGTAAGTGCAGTTTTAATCAAACTTTTCCACTCCTTCTAGCTTCACCACCTAAGGCTGGAAGAACTCTTAGGATCATTTGGTATGACTTGATGCCTCTACCTCATCATGAAATCATTAATGCTCCTTCCAGTCACTCAGCATTGTTTGAAGATCTACAGGTTCTCCACTTCAGCCCTTTTTCCAGCACCCAAACAATCATCTTCCAACCTTCCTTCAGCAAACTGAATAGACTGAAACACATCTTATGGCTTATTTTCTAGGCCTGAATTTTTATGGTCCTCCTTAAGACTTGCATTAGCTTTTTTTCCATCTTCTTCAATTATGGACATTAGAATCAGGCACAGTATTTAAGCATCAGTCTTACTAATAGAACAGTCTTTAATGAAAATACTTTTTCTACTTTTGCTTGATATTTCTCCTTTTATACAGCCGAGGTCTTTGCTGGCTTTTTTAATTACACTATTATACTGACAGCTAATTTCGAGGTGCTTATCTAGGAAACTCTGATGCCCTTTCCCGAGGGCTTTAAGCGATAAGTCCTGATGGTTTAAACCATGAAGACTACGATGTTTCCAGAGCGTCCATTGCATGGAACAGCAGAACAGAAAGTGCTTCCAAGCTTCAACTACAGCAGTTGAGCAGATCAGCTTTACATAGAAAAATAGATTTCTATTCACAAACCAAAACAATATCTTGGGCAACCAAGCTTCAGTCACATATCCTCATCCTGCAGTGCTCACCATAAATGAATCTGTGGCAAAGGGGGAGACAGCTGAGGCAGTCGTGTTTAAAAGCAGTGCCATTGTGTCTTCCAGAGTTTGCTTTTAGAAACTCCTCCGAAAGTCTCTAAAGCCTAGAGTCCTGTTTTTGCAAACATAGTCATCCTAAGGGCATATCACAACCTCTTGGTTTCTTGTTGTCTTATTTTATGGTTTCCCAGACTACAGAATATTCCAGATCATCTTTCTTTATTTTCCCCAACTCCCTTCAGTCAGCTGTAATTTTTTCTAGCAATGGTGATATACTATCATTTGATAAGATTTGGAAGGATTTAAACCAATTTACCTTCAGGCTGCTTAGAACAATTTGTTCTTGCATTGCAGCAGACATTGGGCCTATGCTTTGCCTGTTCAGGGTAAAAGTATGGATGCAGCCTTGGAGTATCTCCTAATTTTTAATACATTTACTCCTCAAAAAGCATCTGTTCGATGTGGGTGCTTTCCCCTCTTTCACAGTTACTGAAACAAAACACTGAAGTCCAAATCCACAACTATCCACACCTAAATGCTGCTTAAATCAGGAAACGATATCCAAACTCTTGGATGATTTGCCCACGACCAAGCCCTCTGTGAAGCACAAAGTCAAGGGCTAAATCTAAACTCCCCAAATTTCCCACTAGTTCCCTCACCATTTCACTACTGCAGCAGTCAGGTACCTCCACTACCAGGTAACGGAGATGGAAGATGTTTATTTGCCTTCAAAATTACAGAGATTAGACATCTACAATAGGGACAGCAAGCGTTATTCAGCATGGTGGGCCATCAGAGTACACACACAGTGGAAAGAAGCACAAGGTGTGAGTTTCCCCCCTTAGTGCTTCACAGCCAACCCAAGGATCTTGCTTATTTTTGTCCTTTTTCGTCTGAAAGCAGTGCTCCATCTCCTCAATAGCCTCAACGCTTCATTGTTCTTCATATTCATTTTCCAGCTCCCCATGGCCTCTACAAATACTCCATCATGCTCTGTTACAGTCTTCCCACATAACTGAAAATGAGCAATTTGATCAGAGACAGTAAACTGCTTTATTCGTGTGCATTTACCTCAAAATCTTGAGGCTGAGTGCTGTCTCTGCAGAGAAAATAATTTCCAGTAACAGCAAACTCCAGTGTGATAATGTCACAGAAAATCCAGAATGAAATTTTCTGACATGTTTCTGTTCATGAGAAAGAGCAAATACCTTGTTTATGCCTAAGCTATGTGTAATGGACCAAGTGCTCCCTACTAGTGTCACAAATGAGAAAAATTTGCATTAATGACGAACAGCAAAAGGAAAAGCAAAATAAAAAGGGGAAATAAATGTATGCAGTGAAACACTGGGCAAAGTTTCTGCCACTTGAACAACTCAGTATAAGCAAGATGTGACTTCTTTCCCTCAGCAGGTGGATAATAATAATAATACTAGTACTTATAATATCAATAACTGTTCGTAGAACATGTATTTTTTCACATTTAGATCTTTAAGTACTGACATAGCTTTTGCTGACACAGATGGATAGAATGGTAACAGAATATGAGGACAGGCCTTGTTTCAATATCGGATATCCAAAATTGAGCTACAGGGTCCCTCTGTAGCCAACAGGAACAGAAAAGCACGTCAAAAGAGAGCTTCAACCCACTCACTTTAGGACGAGAAAAATCATCTTTTGGAGAGTGCTCTTCCTCTCTGCTGAATCAAAAGGGAGGCTACAAGTTAAGTTTTAAATAGATGCCTAACATCTGGATGGATAAAGATATACAAGGTGAATCAAAGCTTCAATGATTCATCAGAAGCTGTCAAGTAGAACTGTATTAAGCTTTGGGCTTCCCTGAACTTTTCCTTGTGCCTCATCTGCTAGACTTAGCCTGTTCCCAGGGGTGCAACAGAGAGCTTCCAGGTACCCAACGATGTTGGAGGTGAAAATAAATGGGAAGGCATGAAAATGGATGAGAAGCAAAAAGAATTGCATTATATACGACAAATCTGTATCGTAGGCACAAAAAAATAAAGCTTTCCAAGAGCAGGGGAGAAACAAAAGATGACCCGGTTCATTTATGTCTCATCTATTTTATTTTTAGTGCTTAAGTAATAAAGCAAAACAAAAAAGGATCAATGAAACAATTTGAGATTTTCTGTTTTCATACAAGAAATTTCATCAAAAAGAAACAGCATTTTCTTTTTTCCTTTTTTCCCCCCCCATTAGTTAGAGTGCAAATACAGCTGAAAGAGTTGATGAGTCAGGAGAAAACTTGGCAGAGAGAAGGAACGTTTTGTCAGGATCAGGAGAGAGGATGCAGATGTGCAGAATGGCCCAGTGAGCAGTAGAAAGATTGCCGTCTTCAGGAAGATCACTTTTTAAGGGAAATGTTGCCAAGTCTGTTCTTTTGTTCTTACCACGAGCTCAGCCCCTTCAGGGTTTGGTCTTGATGACAGTGTCAACTTCTCCATTTGGCCAAGGACTGACAAGCTCTGTTTCGGGAGCAGTGAGCATCACGGAGCACTGCTGCTTTGCCGTGGGCCTGACATCATCACATTTCCCCATACAAGGAAAAATCAAAGACTTGCTGTGAACTTGCACTTTTTCAGACACTTCTCTTGAAGCATCTCTGTTTAGTTCTAGACAAGCCTTTTCCAAAGATAGGCCTCAAAGTTTATAACAGTATCTAAATATTCAGATAGATTAATACCTACAATTGTGCGGCCATGGTCCTGACTCTACATCAAGGAGCCACCTGCTTCCTCTTCAGATCAGTTTTTCAAATGCTCATTCTTGTGCCCACTCACTCCTCAGGCTTTTTCAAAAGGCCTTCCAAGATGGTCTGAATATCAGCAAGAACCAGACCTCTGCCTGTGTAGGAATTTCAAAGTTGTCCCTGTTCAAACAGTGCGTAACAGTTGTTCAAGGAATCCAACAGAGCCAGAATAAAGAAACTTAAACACCGTTAGTCCTGTATCTGTAGGAGGTGGAAGGGAAAAAAAAGAGTGGGAGTCCTGAAGTCCAAGAGTCCTCAAGGCCAGTCATTAGCTAGTTTCCCTGAATCCTGATCTGTGTTGTGTTGCAAATGCCATTGATTTTTCATTTATTCCTCTGAAACCCCAAACCTGTAACATTAAATACGGTTGAGGGAATTTCATTTTGTACCCAGAATGCACTAAGCAGACAGCAACCCACTATTGTCTGTCCTAGACCATTAACTTTATTAAAAAATGCAACAGAGCTGATTTCTGAAAAAGTAATTTCTCAGTCTGCAGTACAAATATGGTAGCAGCTGAAAGACGTTTTATTTGAATTTTGGTGTTCCTTGGCCAGGATGCACCATCATACTTACTAAGCCTGTCAAGACCGATAAAAACACAGGTCAAAAGTGTATGATAGGTATAATTGCCTTATTCTTCCTTATCTCCCCTTTAACCAAAATGTGTACGCTTGTATTGCATTTCTTTACAGAAGAAGGTAATTATTACTGTCACTGTCACATTCGGTTTTTGTTCTTGATAACAAATGAATTAAACCTGGCATCTGACCAAAGATCCTTCAGTTGCCCTGTCAATGCTAATTCATGATACAATACATTTTGCATAGATTGGTGTAGGGAAGGAAAGATGGATGGATCTATATTGTATGAATCTCAGAATTTGGTTAACATGGAAGAATGTGGCCCCTAGTTACACTACATGCTGCAACAGAGTAGGTATGTTTCCAGAGGGAGGAGAAAAATTTCAGATTCCAAGATTCCCTGGATATTAATGGATATGATATCACCAAATGCTAAAACTAATTTGAAAGACTTTCCCATCACTCTATTTGACTTCTTTACACTTAAAAGTCCAACAGGGAGGTTTTAGATTTACAAAAGCAACCAGATTTCAAGAGCACCTTGAACTGTTTTATGACTTACTGTGCCTACAAGAGATAAAGTAGACTAGAGACAGAAATAATCACACCTCATGCTTGAGAGTACACATTAATTTGAAAAGGAATTCTCCTTTTAATCAGCTTGCTGCAAATTTACTGAAAACATTATTTTTTTCCCCAAAATTTGCAGCCTCGCATACAAACTACTTTGACAAGACATCCCATCTAGCGCATCAATGTTCTGTCCAGTATATGACAAGTCCTAATTTACTGAACAATTGTATCTAAGCTTTTGGCAGTGGCAAACTTTGTAAGCAGCTGTAAACTTTATTGACAATGTAGAACCAAATAAAGGTTTGCCTAAGAACTCCAATTCATAGCTCGATGCCAAATTAGCATAAGTG
The DNA here is from genome assembly GCA_013400375.1 of Thinocorus orbignyianus. NCBI lineage: Eukaryota > Metazoa > Chordata > Aves > Ciconiiformes > Thinocoridae > Thinocorus > Thinocorus orbignyianus. Next base: position 1,036,902 of record VXBW01007089.1, read on the forward strand.
AAATATGAGTATTTAATATAATAAAACATGAGCTGCAAGCGTCTAGCTCATCCCAGGAAAAAAAATGTGAAACCAGAAGGTAGTTTAATGAAAAACTGGAAGCAAATATCACAGTCTAATGTTTAAAAGCCATAAGAGTTAATTTTAGTTTGAAAGGAAATCATTTTTCAAAGTTCTGTACTCTGTTTAAAAACAGATTGAGCAAGTTTATTAAATTAGCAGACCACTGCATTTATGAAATCCATAAGTCAGATCAATGGTGCACAGTCAGCTCTAGAAAGTAATTGCTGGCTTCTCTTAAAATGGACAATCCAAAAACTTCCAAGGACTAGTTTTTCCCTCCATTATTTATAACGAGCAAAACATGGTGCAATAGATTCTAATTCATAATGCCTTTTTAATGTTTTTATAGCACAACATTTGGACTCATTTCTAATCTCTGTGGATGACAGGTTGCCATTATTGAATTTCCATTAATATGAATTATGGTACAACATATTTTACCCAATATTTTCTACCCCAGGACTAACGTGATTCTACAATAAAAAAATCACATGGTCAGCATTTTTTTCATAAATAGAAAGCACTAACAGTCATCAGACATTAGTCTTGCTACAACACAATGCATCTGACCTTGACCTTGCTTCCATCTGACTCCAGAATTGCCAGCCCTAATTTACATGCACATTTATGGTTGTTAAAACGCCAGTACTTAGGTATGGCTTCCAAGCAGCAAGTCAAGACTTGCTGAAGGGGGCTTTCCCCCCTCTGCCCAGCTGGAAATTAACTGGTCTTTTGGGCCAGGTAATGCAAGATGAATGGACGCGAGCTGAGTCCAGTACTTTTTGTGCACACCTCCAGATCCTGATGTGTCTGAGGAACTCATTCTCCCTAATGAGAGCAGCTCTTAATGACCAGGCAGACCCAAACACACTCCAGCTCCTGTTTTTTTTACTCACCAGCAGCCACCTGCCACGGTTACCTCTTCATAGGAAAGTCTCAATACATCTGAGCAATTAAAAACATACTCAACAGTTGATGTGAAAATACCAATCCTGAGGTCAATAGGGTTACTTGCTCGCTTGAAGGCAAGCACGTACTTTGTGTTTTACTAGATGGTTGACAGAAAAAAGTACATATGGTTAAAGATATTCCCAAGCTGCCCACTGGGGAAGTACCCGTATAGCACACTTGCAATGTGAATCTCCCACTGGGGGCAGAATATCGAGTTCAGTGACTGCAGAGTTTCACCTCCTATGACTGTTCTTATCTTTCATGGGATGAGCCAGGATTAGCAGCATAAAATACTCTTCCACATTATCACTAATACCAGTAAACTATGGCAGCTGCTTTGGAAGAAGTCTTTGCTAATGTTCGCCAATGAATTTCATACAGACCTTGCCCCACCAAGGCAGAAAGCCAGGAGAGCATTTCTCTTTGATCTTCAAAAGACATGGAGCAATAAAAATCTATTAAATGGAACAAAGGACTTCCCAAATGTCAGGAATGGCACGGTCCCTGCCCTGAGGAGCTCACATCCAAAAATGAAAAGAAGACGTGTGGAGAAAATAATACAAGAAGCAAGTAAGTAGGTGACAGGTACCAACATCAAGTAATACTGTACGCGTTTCTGTACACACACTCTGAATAGGTATTTCGCAAAGTCTGCTTCTAAATACGGATGGATTCAGAAATACCCACAGCCCAGCCATGATGAGAGGATTAGTTTTTGCCAACATCATGGTGGTAAATAGTTCTTTAGGAGAAATCCACGTACAAAGAGGGCAAGGGGCTTCCAAACAATCTCTGGAAGCAGGGGCCAGGAAGAGAAGATAAACAAAACATCTATCAGACAAACAAACAACAAGGTAATCAAAACTGGAGTCCTTGGGATAACAGATGGCAGGACTGGGGACACAAAAAGATACATGGGTGGAAGCTGAGCAGGGGTTTGTTTGAATGCTTCTGACATTTCTTTAAATGTCAGCTCATAATTATGACATCTCCACCACCACCTTGTAGGTATAAAGCCACTTCTAGCAGAGGCCTCGCAGCTCGCAGAGAGCTGCACTTTAGCATTTTGAGCTATCCGTCATGTTCCCACCTTTTATTCTGGTGAGAACGAACAAGCAAACACCAAACTCCCACTGAACACCTACTACTGCAGTTTTAATTTCAAGGTTGCCTCGCTGTTCAGTTAAATCTCTGGGTATATTATACAGATTTATGTGGAGTGCTACACACTGAGAAGCACCGCGAGATAAGTGGGAGCAAGGGCAATATTTAAAGAAGTTCGGAGCACCCTGCGCATACAGCACAGTCTATAAACACTCTGCCGGAGAAGGAAAAGTATAATCTTTCTGCATAAGTTTACATGTGTAAAACCTCTGTTAATAAAAATCCATCCTTGTTCACTATTTGAACACAAATCCCATTAATAATTCCATTAAGCTACCACTTCAGTTCATTATTTTACCCGTTTGCACTTCACTATATTCACTGTCAACATCTGCCGCTTTCCCCGGGAAAGAGGGCGAAGGAGGCCAGGCAATCGCATTTGTGTACCCTGGGCTTGCTGGCAAGCGGCGCTGATAGAAAGGGCATTTCAACTCTCTCCTACCCAGCGACAGAATACATTGCCTTTCCAACACAACCAGCCTCCAGCCCACAACTTAACATCTAACAGCCATCGCCGAATTCAAATTACCTAATTATCAGAGCTACTCAGCATGCTTGTTCAATACTTTACTAAGCAGATACTTTAAAGAGGAAAGGGGAATAGGGGGGAGAAAAAGAAGAAAAGGAGGACTGACACACAGAGAGTAACAGATAACAAGCAATGCAAGTTTAGAGTTTGAAAGCAAAAGCTCGTAGAAGGGGGGGTGGAAGGGTGGGAGAATAACAAACCTAGACAAAAACTCTCCCCAAAACCAAGCCCCGCAACACAAGGCTTTGATCACATTAAACATACAGGGAGGCAACAGATAACATAATCACAATGCGCAGCAGGGTCCTCGGTGAAGAATGGGTACACGAGTCTTAAAAGGTTATTACAGCGAATTTAAGCAAAGCAATTGCACCGAGACCAGAGAGCAGCTAAACAGAGGTTTTCAGGACTTGTGTTCTGATGACTGAGGCTCATTCCAACTGGCTCAATTTGATCTAACAATCAAAAAGTCAAATGATATGAAGAAAGATATTTCCTCCAGTAAATTGAAAAAGGTGGAGTGGGAGCTTATTTAGATTCGCTTCCTGCAACTGCATTTCTTTCTTTCTCCAAGCAGTCTAGCCCTTGTAAAAGGGCTTCACCAGCGGTACGCACATTTGCACATTGCTCCGTCTATGTACTTTGATTCTGTCCAGGAACACTCACCTCCAAGGGAAAAGCGAACAGCCAGGGCACTAAACACAATGAAGCAGAAACACAAAGGGAAAAGAGCTGAAAAACAGAAGCTGGTTTCCAACAGCACTGAACAACTACCCAGTGCTAATAGCCTTACATTTATCTGAACCTGACTGGCAAAACACCCCACTATTAACCCCTAAGCTCTTCATCAAATAGACTCGTAAACTGTTCCTCTACAAAGGTATGGTAGATTTGGCAGATTTTATGGTTGATGGGATGAAGAAAGAGAGTCACCAGAGCGCCTGAAGAAATAACATCACAGGAGAGATGCATCAAGCTGTTTCTGTAGCCTCTTCCGAGAGGGAGCATCCCAAATGCAACATATGCTCATGGATTTCTGTCCAGGTGCCATCATAAGTGGACATACCCTACAATAAATACTTCAGGTAAAATACCTGGCACTGACAAGTCCCCAAATTTGTCAGCACTGATTGAAAATTGAGGCCAAATCCACCCCATACGGAGACACACAAATTAACGATGCTACTTCAGTTTCGTTTGTGCAGGCTGTGCCATGTGCAAGAGGGTGTGCGTGGTCTCTGAGAGCCGCTCGTAGGAACACTAAATTTAGTTCATATGATGGTTAAAATGCTGAAGGTAAAGCAAAACCTCAGGCGTCTCTTCTTGCAGTGCTAGAAGGATGCACCAACAAGGCAGGGTGGAGCTCTTGGCTCATGGAAACAGGCAACCTCTGTTAATAAAAGGCATTCATAATTCACCTCCAAAAAATCAAGATGTGTGGATAATTGTGTTTCAGGCAGATGGAAATGAAAGAGTGAGATGAAAACAGGGCAGGACAAAAGAATATAACCATACTCATGGAATTTCCCCAGTCCTGGCAACTGTCACAGGTTTATTTGGCCTCCATTGGCAGAAGGCAGTATTATTTTCTATTCAGTGTTGTGGTGAGAAAGGAAGAGAACAGACAGTCTACTAAGTGAAAAATCAATTGTGCAGGTACCGAGAGGCATTTCTACTCAACACTTAATGGTTAACATGATCTTTCATACTAGCCTATGCCAGCATCCATCCAGTATCTAACACGTTCTCTTATTTCCAGATCCAACAGAAAAGAGAAAAATCATTCCCTGGTACCAGAAACATCTGCAGAACATATTCTTCATTCTCATACAGGAACACAGTTTGTCAACATGCACAAAATCACGACAAAGATTTTGAAAAACAGCTGAAACAACTCCCTAGAAGATACGCCTCTAGACTCTCTTAGACCATGTATTTCTATTCATAATGGGAAAGCGGATTCAGCAACCATTCTATTTCTGAGACAATTTACAATAGGGACAGACCACAGCAAAGCAGAGCACAGGTGCATCGCCTGAAAGAATAGACAAAGTGGAGATGTGCTCGTGCTCCTTATTGTTCAGATACAACTCGGTCAAGTATGAAACTGTAGAGTCAAGTAAAACCAATTACACTTGCCTCAAACACAAAGCCATCCCAGTAACAAGAAAACTAAACAGGGCCAGGACCTGTTATACAGCTCTGAGGCCAAATGACATGGCCTGGCCACATTCATGGGATTATATACTTTTACCCTCCAAAACAAGGTGGCTATATCCAAACTGCCGATTGGGAACGGCTGCTGGCCCTTGCTAATCCCCAAGCCATGCCTGGGAATTGTTTATGACAGCACTAGCTGGCCAAGGCCGAATGCAAGGCGAAGCCTGTGCTAACAATTTAATGGTATAGATGGTCAAGTTCCAGCGCTTGGGTCCGTGCCCTGGCACCGCTTAATCTACTAGCGTAGACCCAGCCAAATGGGGTTGTATTGTGAGCAGAGCTGGCTGGAAAACAGACACAAAAAAAGCAGTAAGAGTATCCGAGCAAATTTAAAATCTCTGCGCGTTTTCATGATTCCCTTCCTTATTCTTCTGGATTTTTTCCCTCAGGTTTTATTTTCCAGACAGCTTTATTTCCACCAAGTTCTTCTATTCGCCAGAGCAACAGAAGGTCAAAATAGTTGTGGTAAATGCTGAGTGTGTTTGACTTCTTACCCATGATTCAATGGTAGTTGCCAGTAATCTATGGCGCTTCCAGTATAGCCAGATACACTGTGGGATGTGTCAGATGATTTTAAATCAAGTGTCTAATGGCAAATGGGGGAGAAGGACAACGATGTCGAGAGTGAAGTAGAAATGCAACATGATAAATGAATGGAAACGTGTATTGGTCCATGAACTTTGCAGCACTGCTTAAGTTTTGTTTAACCTCTTAGTTCAAAGAGTTGGATACAAAAAGACCCAACTGCTGCAAGTGCCTTATCTCTGTTTTTGAACCACCTTCTTTGTTACATATGAAAAAATTTACTCAGAAGGTCTTGGTTGCTGAGGAAATCTGCTTCCTTGCCAAAAGGCTAGGTAAGCAAGACCGGCTTTGCAGACTTCTTGCCAAGGTCAAGGTAACTTCCATAACTACCTTTGCGTGGCAAGTACCACCTCTGTTCTCTGAAGGAAACCTTTCAAGAAAGTCTAGATGACTTTTCTCAGAGACTCCTCTCCACAGCTGTTTGCAGGCTTTTCACTCCCAGAAAATAACCAGACTGGTTTCATTGGAAGGCGCTTTTGAAAGCCACCAGCTACATCCCCTGTTCAGAGCAGGTTAACACTACACTGGATTGCTCAAGGTTTGTCCATGAGAGTTTTGGATAACTTCAGAGTATGCAACAATATCTCTGGGCACCCGTGCTGGTGTTTGGCTGCTCTCAGTGTGAGCAATTTTTTTGGTCTTTCTAACCAGGATTATCTTTCCTGACTTTTTGTGTGCATTGCCCTTTCCGCCTCTCTGAGAAGACCCTAGCAGTATCTTCTGCATAGAATCACAGAATGGTTAGAGTTGGAAGTGACCTTAAAGATCACCTTGTTCCAGCCCTCCTGCCATGGGCAGGGAAACCTTCCATAGACCATGTTACTCAAAGCCCCATCCAGCCTGGCCTTGAACACAAAAGCCTTTTGTCCTGTTGTTGTCCATCCCTGAGAACATTCTGGTAGTGTCTTCTCCACAACCACCCACTCGGAAACTGAAGAGAGTAATCACATCCCCCTCAACTTTCTCTTCTCCAGGTTAGGCAAGGCTAGCCCTCAGCATACTCTCCTCCACCACAGACTCCGCTGCCCTGTTGTATGGGACAATCACCTACCACAACATGAGGAGCAACATGACCCACAGGGAACAGAGGAGAAAGCCAAAGTGAAGTGGTCAGCTTGGGTTTGTCTGGATGAATTTTCAGGTGTCTTGCTCTACTCTTTTCCTTCTGGTTATTTTAAAAGAGTCCTCTCTCACTCCACTTGGTTCACTGTATGAAAAAACATGCTCCAGTTACAGAGCACTGACACTGGGCTTTTGTGGTCCTGACCCTTTACAAAGCAGTGATGGAAACAACGGCAACTTACAGGAAAACTCAGGCATTATCTAAATAACGTGAAGATGAAAGTGAAGATGGATGTATTAAAAACTTGAAACGGTTGTACAATCCATAGATTAGATAATACCTAAAAAACTTTAAACTAGCATTATCCTGCACTGCTCCAGAACTAAATGTTACTGTAAAGCACTTTATATTTCTAAGTAGGCTGAGAAAAAAAGGGGAATGGCAGCTTTGTATGTGGAAACCAAAGTATCTGTGATTCGTATCTCCAGAAAGTGTGTATGTGTGTATGTCTTAATCAAAGCAGCACATCTGAGATAATTACGCAGGTGTATGACGACCTTAAACCCATCATTTGTACACATCAGATATTTTGGTGACAGGAAAACTACCAGAAGAATTATTGAGGGCAGTGGAAAAAATGTTTATGAAATGGAGTTTAAAACCTCATGAGCAAGAATGGAATTAATACACTCAAATTTTCCTCTATAATCCAGCTTGAAGAACCTTGCAAAGATAAATGCTAGACCTTTAAAAGCAGGGATGATAAAGATAATTAACGGAAGCTTAGAAAGAGAATAATGTCTCAAATCCATGTGGGGTATAACTATTGCTCAGGTTTTGAGGAAAAGGAAGATAAATTATTCAGTCTAACTCCAACCCAGCATGAGGCAGAAATTCTAAAGGAAACAAGCTGTTCAAAAACAAAACTGTGATGACTATGCCAAGATAGGAGTTAGGCTCAGAAGACCTAAAATAAAGCCAAAGTTCTAGAACTTATTGGCTGATGAGGATTCTGGGTATTGTCTTAAAGCAAACCAACAACACCTCTGCTTTGTGAAGTATATTTAAGTGGTGACTCAATTCTAGGATGATGTCAGGATCGTATCACAGAATTCTTGTGGTTGGAAGGGACCTTTGCAGATCACTTGGTTTGCTCCTGCTCAAAACAAGGCAAGCTTTGATGCTAGATCAGTGTGTTCCTGGTCACGTCCAGCTGACCTTGCAGTGTTTCCAACAGCGGAGATTCTGCAGTTGTTGTGCGTCTTTGCTCCAGTTTTGGACCCTGGACTAAGAATCGTACTTTTTTATTATATGTAATCAGAATCTCTCTTGCTACAACCTGTGCTTGCTGCTGGTTCTCCTTTCACAGAGCACTTGTGAGAAGAATCTGGTCCTTTTCTTTATAGTGTTTCAGTAGACCGACATAAAGTTGATTCAAACTCACCCTGAGCCTTCTGTTCACCAGGCTCAATAGATCCAGCTCTCAGATTCTCTTTTTATGTCTTTTGTTCCAGTCCTCAAATTATTTTGGTGGACCTCCACTGCACTCGTTCCAGTATGTCACTGTCTGTCTTAAGCTTGGGAGCCCAAAACTGGGCATGGTACTTGAGATGTAGTCACAGAAGTGACAGAGGAGAATGAACACTTGACTTGGGACTGGTCACAGTTCTCTCGCTAATACATCATGGCATTTGGTTGATCTTCATCGCTACCACCAGTGATTTTCAATCCGGTCTCCACAAGGACCTGCAGGTCCTTTTCTGCAAAGCTGCTTTCTATCTGCTGCTGCTCAGCCTGCACAGCTGCACAGGACTATTTCTTCCCAGGTGCAGGACTTTGCCTTTGCCTGTACTGAGCTTCATGAGGGTACTAGTAGGCCATTTTACCAGCTCATTTGGGTCTTTTTAAATGGTAGTACTGCCCTCTAGCATATCTATTGCTCCTCTCAATTTTTCATTTGTGTACTCATCAAAATATTAATTATAAAATATTAAACATCATCAGCCCAGTGAGATGCCAGTGCTAAGTGTTGCTGTCTACTCTCCCTGAGCCTGGAGGTCCTGCCAGTCTTCCACCTATCTTGTAACAAATCCACAGAAGAGTCTCCCTTGTCCACCAACTCAGTTGTCTCATCACGGCAGGCCATCAGGTTTCGAGGTCAGGTATGATTTGTCCTTGGCTGCGTTGGTCATCTTCTGGTCCTTTGTGTACCTGGAAATAACTTTGTGCAAGATTTGCTATACAATCCTCAGATATTCAGGCGGGGTTGACCAGTTCATAGTTCTCTGGATCCCTCTTGCCCCCTTTGAAGGGGGTCATGAGCACTCTCTTCTTTCATCATCAGGAACCTTCCTTGATTATCACGGCCTTTCAAGGATGACAACAAGTGACTTCCAAACAGCATCATCTGTCTCACTCAGCATCCCTGGATGTATCCTGTCTGGTCTTATGGACTTGTGTATGTCCAGCTGCCAAACATATGACCTCCAGAGGTCCCTTCTAACCTCAACCATTCTGTGGCTCTCCAGGATATCCCTCTTCAGGCAGGATGGCCTCCAGCCATGCCTGCTTGGCTCTCATATGCTGGTTGAGCAATTCCTGCACCAACAGGAGGTTGTCACTGATGAACAACTAGATCCTTTCCCAGGCACTGTAGGATCTTGTACTACACAGCTCCTCTTACAAACACTGGCAATTCTGAAAAAGAATTTGGATTTGCAAGGGAACACATGGTCAAATCACACTCAGCATTGCTCTTTGGGAGTGTTCCACTTGCTGGCTGACAAATGTACCTTGATGCATTACTTCAGTGGTTTTGAATGTGTGGACTTTGCATAACACTTTGAGTTCCTTTGGGGTAAAAATATAAGTTTAATTATATAGAATATTATCATATAAACAGTATATAATCTTTAGCATTCAAATTACATAGCCTTTCTTGACATGTTTGTGCAACAACTTAGCAGTAGTAAATATTATTCACATACTTCTCAGTGCTTTGTTCCAGGATTACCATAAAAAACCCGGGATCATAAACAGTTAGAAATAATGCTATGATATGAAGAATTTATTACTAGTTTTTATTCATTATTTATACAGTAGGTGCATATCGCTTTACACACAAACACCACTTTACAGACAGCATATATTTCTCTGCAGAACTTCTACAAGCTTTGTTTTCCAAAGTGAACCAGTTTGGTGACGCTAAATTGTAGTGGGTAACAACCACATATATTTCAGCTTGACAGGAGCAGAGAACAACCGAAAACAGAAGAGGCAGACTGACTTCTAGGAGAATTCAGAATAGAATTCCTCCAAACTAAAGTAAAATTTGCATTTTGTTTCATGAAAAGTGCTCGTTTCATCCACAAACAGAGTGCTAGAGCAGTTAACCAACACTCAGACATTTAGTAATGCTTTAAATTCCAATAGAAAATCCAACAAAATAACTTGGGTGGCTGCAAGTTTATCCTTCTTCTACCTGCTACCTTGAAAAACAATGGTCCCTTATAAATCTCTGTCAGAGCTGCTTCTAGGGAGTGAAACTGGAGTCAGAAAAAAAGACGAGGAATTCCTTTCCTGGTCTCCCCTGCAGTACTTCGTCAGGCACTGACAATAAGCCTGTGGTTTGCCCACTCACAAGGCGGTGAGTCACCACATTTCCATTTATGCAGAAGATATCTGCACCTTGTGCACGTCGTTCCTACGGGATGGAGCGGAATTCAGCATCCCCAGTGTAACATAACTCCTGGCACTACTTCTGCGGCACCGACGGAGCAACCCTCCCTCGAAACAGCACTGGCTGCCTACCCTTCATGCCATCGAGTCACAAGATCTTTGTGCTCCTCTTAAAGGTCCGGGCACCTTTTCAAGAGGATTTTCAGGACTGTCGACAGGGAGGTGGTGCTGCTTTAATGTCAGTTTGGAATGTCGGCTCTGGCTGATCCAAGCTTCCTGGTGTGCCCAGCCTGTGTCCAGCACTCGCAGGTGCAACGTTCATCAGCACAAGGAGCCAGAGAGTAGAATTTAATGCACTGTTTATCACTCCCAGGGCCAAATTTATTTTTATGTCTATCACACAGACAACTGTTGTATCGAGCAGGATCTCAAGGCTCACGGAAATCACAGGGAGAGGTGAAGCTTGGCTCTCACTTCTATTTCTTTCCTTTTATTCATTTGGTTCATTTGTTTTGCAAGCAACTTGTAAATTGAAAACTGCAAATCAATCAGCAAGTTGAGGAAACCAATGCCATCAAGAAAATATTATCTGCTTGGCAAACAATTTATTTTCCTTCTGATAAGCATTTAAATTGTGTTCTTAAAAATGACCACTGTTTTCCCATTACTTATAACAAAAATGGTATGGAGACATCCCACCTAACTGCTTCTGCACCCTTCTACATTGGGCTACTCCGTACCCGACATAGACCTTAATCCACTTATCCCTTTACACACAATTTCTCTGTCATTAACCTCTTCATGCAAGGCCAAAATCAGAAATGACCTAGTTGAGAAAGGATCAACTTTCTTGAAAATAACTTCCAGGGCCTATCTAGCAAACTTAGGCATTGACAGCAAAAATAATAGGAAGCTGCAAAGTGATCCATTGTAAAATTCTTTTAGTAGCTACGTTGGTTGGTGAACATAGGAAGACGTTCCTAAATGGCAGCAATCAACCTTAGGATTTTATACATCTACAACTCAGATAACCTGCCCTCCTCTAGAAGCACTGCTTCTTGAAAATAAATCCTCTAGTAATCAACAGCAAATCACAGGCAAGAAAGTTCCCAAGGAGCCCCTTTTTAGCCCAACAGGAGGCTGGGACAAATGTTCTAATGAAGCACCCATGCCTCCTGAATGGCAGAAGGATATATCCTGCTGCAGTTTTAATGGATAGCCTGCAACTAATACACATGAAAACGAAGTCTTGATGAGAAACAAGTTAGAAAATAAAAAGAACCTTAAATCATTTCAAAGAATCAAGCACCTAAATCCTGGTCAACGCACACTTTGTTTAGGTTACTGTTATTACTGATATTTATCCTTTTTGGAAGCTAAGATACTTTTTGATCAAAGTGCCAAAGCCTAGAAATATTCCTTTTTCTTTATCCAGAGCTGTCACGTTTGTGACCTTGTAAATACTTGGCTGTGTCAATTAGTGCTTCAAAAATGCTGCCTTTCATCTTCAAATGGAACTGGGCCTAGAAACTGGCCAGACCTCTTAGCTCTTTCAGCAGACGATAAACACATTGCAAGTCAAAAAATCCAAGCAGCTTTTTATGACTTTACAGATTAATTATCATGCCAGGGTTTTCAGACCAATTTCAGTCCAATAAAGTATCCGCAAAAGTTGACAAACTAAAGCCACATTTTTTTATGTTCCAATTTCTACACTATGAAAAATAATGTAAAAATACGTCTGAGAAAACCCACTAAAATTAGATGGTAAGAGGAAGTGACAGATCATGAGCAGAAACTAAGCCCTCTCTAGGGCCACAGATCATTAAGAACAGCCTTCACAGAGGAGCCTGAAAACTGCCCAAAGCATCTCTCCAGTTTGTTCAAAGGAAGAACTGGTTCCTCTACTTCAAGGCCTTCAGAACATCAATTCTGGAACCCACCACTGATCTCACTTTGCTCTCTTGTCCTTTGGTGGCATAATTACCCCCTAGTAGTTGTGATGCTTTTATAGTAGCTTAATATGATTACTTCAGCAGAAGTCATTGCTGAGTTCAATTTACAGAAATTTTTGGTCAATTTGTAATATGTAAAAAGAAAGTTTCCTAGTCAACAATTAAATCTCTTTCCTCATTTCATTCCTGGTACAAGCTCTGTCCATTCCTCAACATGCAACTCTCAAAATTATTTGGGGATACCCCAGAGGATACTCTAGAGACATTTTGTTGGAGTGAACTGTGCTGGTTTCATCCAAGCTGGGCTTGTGTGATGGCACATCACCACCAACGTCACACAATTTGGCTGCCTTTCCTTGCTTGCAGACTTCTTACAGAAGCTACAGTCTGGAAGGTGCACTCCAATTAAATGGTGTGTCACCCCAAAAGTTAAATTGTGCGAAACTTACTTAACTTTCAAACCTAGAGAATGAGGAGAATGGGATTCAGGTGCCAGGGAAAACCTGTCCTTGTCTTCTGTTACAAACCATTGAGGATTACACACTCTAAGCATCGCTCTAAATTCCTATATATTCATGTAATATTCTGCCATAATTAGAGTTTCACATACAACAGAAGTCTCTGTATGGGTGACAAAGCTGCTGAGAGGTCTGGAGAACAAGCCTTACGTGGAATGGCTGAAGGAGCTAGAGTTGTTCAGCCTGGAGAAAAGGAGGCTGAGGGGAGACCTTCTCGCCCTCTACAACTGCCTGAAAGGAGGGTGTAGCCAGGTGGGGTTGGTTTCTTCTCCCAAGCAACAAGAGGAAATGGCCTCAAGTGGTACCATGGGAGGGTTAGGACAAGTATTAGGAAAAATTTCTTCACTGAAAGGATTATCAAGCACTGGAACAGGCTGCCCAGGGAAGTAGTTGAGGCACCATCCCTGGAGCTATTTAAAAGATGGGTAGATGTGGTGCTGAGGGACATGGTTTAGTGGTGAACTTGGCAGTGCTAGGCTAATGGTTGGACTCAGTGATCTTAAACATTTCAATCCAGGTGATCCTATGATTCTATAATCCCAATTACCAATGAAACTGGACATTGCTCTAATTTCAAAAATTATCCGCAGGTAAAAACATGCTCCTGGAAAAAAATCAGTTGTACTATTTGACATCCAGCAACTACAGCCTCACTTATCATCACAGCAATCTGCCAAAAGGATCAGGAGGATCTTTAACACAGCTTTTGCCACTATTGCACTCGGGCTGGTCTGCTACATCATGTCCAGATCAAAGAATTGACTGGCTACTATCTGAAATGGTGACAAAAATATGCCAACTATCAATACAAACCCTCAGGGGAGTGGAAGAGTAGCTTTGCACAGAGAAGCTGGAAAAGCAAATCCTGTATGCTTCATCACTGCATGTTTTGACTGTTTTCTAGCAACTGTTGTATTCCAATATTTATAATCTCTCTCTTTATGCAAGCCTCTTATGTTTTATAATAAAAAGAGTACATAAATTTCAGTTACCGTTGCAGAGCAAATTGTTGTATGTAATTAGTCATGTACAACATAAGGCGTTACTCGAAAAACAATTCATGTTTATTCTTCCTCTGCTTAATCAATATTTTAAATATTTGTGGAAGCCATACATCGGCTTAGCAAATCATCACCTCGGAAGCAAGAGAAAGAAAAGAGACAACACAAATTCCACAACCCACAACAAATCATCTGCATATGACAGAGTGCTGTTTTGGGACCTTGAAGGAAAGAAGCATATAACATTTTACTTCCATGCCATCCCACCTTATTCCTTTTTACCATGAGTTCCTCAGCCATACTGACTTGCTTTTCCTTTAACGTCAGAATTTTCTTCCCTCCCCACGCACTTTTTAAACGCTATTTAGTTGCAGAGATGCACGGAGATAAAGACAGTGGGGGCGAGTCTTTCCCCTGCAATCCTTGCCTGGCTTCCCAGGGAGGTTAACAAATGCTTTACCATCTCTGCCTTCTCTCCCACACCATAACTGTGGTTAACCACAGTGGGATCGCAACTCCAGGAGCAGCAACACACAAGTCTTAAATGCTGCGGGAGCACTGTAAGTACAGGAGGGCAGGATCACAGCTCAGTTATGCTATTTAAAGACTTAAGACTATATAGTTATCCCTGAGCAAGACTAGGGAAAATCTTATCACAACTGAAGACTGGCATTTTTCTAAAATTTGTCATAGGTTTAACCTTGAGAATAACAAATCATTAAGTGTGCGGAGGCTTAAGAATCAATTTATGTTCCAAGCAAAGGGTTTTTAAAATTAAGGTTGAAAAAAACCAAAAATCAGGTCTCGCCTGGCGTTGCACAGATTCTGTTGATGTATCAATCTTTTCAGGCATTTAAAAATAATACAGAGATGATAAAAGTAAATGTTCTATAACCAAAAAATCTCTTGGTAATAAAATTTCAAATTACAGCCCATGACAACACTTCTAAATTGAAGTTGTGATACAGGAGCTTTGATGGAGAAAATTGTACAAGTAACTCGCAAAGTAATTCGGAAAAGCAACAAAGAATGAAGGTGCTGCCGAGATGAACAGAAAACGTAGCTGGAATGGTGTACAGCATCCTTAAATGAATTTTAGGCTGTTTTGTTGCCAATATCTTAAGCAGTGCTGCAGTCTTATATGGATTTCTTTGATAGCTTCCTTCTACCAGCAAATAACCTCACTGCAGGAAAAAAAAAAAAAGCCCAAAACTCCACCGCACACAAACAAACCCAAACCTGAGCTCAATCATCATACATGACTGGGCTCAGAGTGTGACAAATTGATCCGAATACATCAGTTTAATGGCAGGAATTGCACTCTCCTATTGACTCCTTCAGGTATTCAAGGGATTGAGGAAGTATCTCCAGGGAAAGACTCATCCCTTCAGACTGCGCTGACTCTTGGTGCTGGTCTGTGGCCCAACACGTTGGATACAGCACCAGGGAAGAAAAGCCAAATTGAGTAAAAGAACTGGAACTTTACTCACTCTGGCACAGAATGAGCAGAAAAACCAATAATCCCTACCTCTGAGTGCCTCAGCTTCCCTGTCGGTATACTGGGAGTGCAACATTAAATTATTTCTTACGGGAAGTTGAGGTTTAAATTGCTTTTCTGCTGTTTTCAGGCAGCCTCCCATGAAATGGGCTGCAGCAGCGCAAAGTATCATCATCATTTTGTTCAGCAAAAAATAAAGTTCAGGAAAATACAGCTTTTTTGTTTAAATAACTCAGACCAAACATCCGTAAGCACTTGAATGTGGCAGATCCACTAAGTGTGATTTGTACCAAAGCATCTGTGGTAAGAAGGTTACAGGTATGCTTTGAGAATAAATTTCAAAGGTCTGCAAAGTATAATTAGTTCTAAAGTTCTCCTACACATTAATAATTAGCAATAAAATCCTTCTAAAGCCCTCCACAGAAAGATGTAAAA
The DNA here is from genome assembly GCA_013400375.1 of Thinocorus orbignyianus. Taxonomy (NCBI): domain Eukaryota; kingdom Metazoa; phylum Chordata; class Aves; order Ciconiiformes; family Thinocoridae; genus Thinocorus; species Thinocorus orbignyianus. The sequence continues at coordinate 1,052,562 of VXBW01007089.1, forward strand.
AGCTCTTTCAGAAGCGTAAAAACACAGACCAAACCCTGCCCCCTCATAGCTGGTGTTATATATCTTTAAGCTTTCTTCTGAAGATGATTTCACCTCTCTCCAACAGTTAATTTGATCAATTTTTCCTCTCCCTTCCAATGCTTTTTCCGTTCATATCACGTAACTCAGGGTGAAGTCTTTAATCTTACATACATTTACATAATAATTTAAAGACCAAATGGTTCAGCCAGAGTAGACAGTCTAGTGGTCCTTAAAACCATTTATCTATGAATTCCATGACCAATTCCATCACCAACCCAGCAAGTTTCACAGTCCAGTTACGTGGCAGAGAGAAAAGAAGGTTCTTCTTCCATTTTGGATTTGTCACTTTGGGATTCTGTTAACTGGGAGCTGAAGGATGGGAAAATGGCCAGTATCTGTCAATACATGTATCCAGAAGACAGACATCGTCGAACAGACTTCAGTCTTTGACAAGATTATGGCACCAATAACATGCAATGGAGGATGATGGCATGTATATGTATTTTTAATAGCTATTGACGTAGCACTTTGGCTAAAAGGCCTGGAGCTGTGCAAACATATGAACAGAGGAAGGGACCAGTTTTATGGCCATACAAAAGATACACACTTATCTGGATGCTGCTAAAACTGGTGCAGAGCAGGAAACCAGAGGAATCAAGGATCAAAAGTTTTATAGTAGGAATACAAATAAAGGGAGGTGGCAGGTTGGCCTCTGCACTGAAAGATCTTCAAACCAGCTCAGGAAGATCCGTTAAAGTCAAAACTGGTAACTGGATGACACAGAGAGTCCTCTGTGTCCTCAGCCTGGAGGAACATTGCTGGCTGTACCCATATCCTTGAACTACCACACAAAGAGAACCAGGTTCTCAATCTTCTTGCTCCATAACACCATGATTATTTATTCACCATGTCATCTCTTGTGTGGAACACCCTCTTGCCACTGGGTCTGCCACGATGTCAGGGAAGGTTCAGGCTGCAGAAGAGCAGCTATGCTATCAAATATCCTGTTCCAGACCGCAGAACAGAACTAAGAAATTCAGTTTAGGATGACACTTGCCCCCTGTGAGCTGGTACCCCATAAACATGCTCACAAAAAGGCTGCACAGAATAGACTGTGACCTCTCCACAGCTCAAGGCAGCTCAGCGCATTCCTGTTTTTTTAAAATAAATCAAGCAACCGCGTTATCCTTCTGACTAGTGATTTCCTCATTACAGGGATTTAATTTTTTATGCCTAACCATTAGCTGGTTTCTAGAAGGGGAAGGCACTGGCGGGTTACACTGTGAACCACAAGCGTCTTTCTGCCTCGTGTGAAGGAGAGAGATGGAGTCAGGTGGGGTGAACATGAGTATGTATGAGGACCTGATGTTTTTTCCTGACATTGTTCCACATCATTAGTTGGAAGCTTGCTAGGCACCATACCCTTACATCCCTGATCATCCTATCTACCTGACTTCTCTTTCGAAGTTTTCCCCTCTTTAGTACAAGCAATTTTGAATTTTTAGAGCTGTTCAGCTGATTCTCAAAAGAAAAGGCTGGGGCAAAGACTGCATGCATTTTTACACATTTATTTTATGGGATATTACACAGCTGATTAACAGTTCTCAGAGCAAAAAGTGTCCCATGTTACCTCCATTCTTGTCTATTTATTGCTTTTGATCTATACTTGCCAAAACATTCTAACTAATGAAAGTCATCAGAAAATTGTCTAATAAGGTAATTTAGAAGACAGTTCACATTGAACATATGACCAAAAGGCATTTAACTTGCTGTTCCTGCCTCCTCTCCCCCAGTAAACACATGGTTTACTGGCAGTGCTGTGCTTCAAAATGGTTGGGAACATCTGGGAAAAGGGCTGATGAGCCCCAGACAATCATTGGACTCTTAGCAGACCCAGGAACAAAGGTCATGGTAAATGAAATGACTGCTTTGGCTCCAAAATTGCCTCCATCTCCCCCAGACAAAGCATGATTGAAATGCATCTATCTGTGGATAGCATCTGGAGAACTCTAAATATGTTTTCTTCAGAATCTGATCCGCTTCTTTCAAATGAAAATAATTTGAAGATGCCATGGAAAATTTTTAAAACCAATCCCACTGTAAACTTCGGCCTAATGTTTCCTTCTGCAGTGTTGACCTTGTTTTTCTACAGTGGGAAAAAAATCAATATAATAATGGTACTGCAGTAAAATTTCAGCTTGTTCTTGGCTTACTTTAAATAACTTTATTGTCTCCTTTCCCCCTGTCTGCGTCTGCTGTATTTGGCACTTCCAGTTATTAAAATGAAACCAAGTTGAAAGAAAATGTTAAATATCATAAAAAGAAAACCAGCAGCGCTTCTGGCTCACTTTGCTAATGCTGTGGTCACCTTTACAATTTGCCAGGGTTTTCTGTTTCCCAGCTGTTCTACCTGAATTTGCATGCAGAAAGAACCCCCAACTTTCTACTGCAATAACAACTTGTACTTTGCAGATTTAAGAGCTAAATGTTTAAAGAAAAACAAGGAAAAGTCACCCTTTTCCCTCCAATTATATATTAGAACAAAAAAGCCCAATGGTTTACTAGTGATTTCAATTCTTTGTCTCTTAATATTTTCTTACTCCTTAGTGTGCATTTCTGCACAAATGAGAGCGTCTGGTTAAAGCAGTCCCACTGCTGGACTCCAATCTGGATGAAGAATGAGGCTTTGAAAACCTTACATGAAAGTTCCAACTAAAGAGAAGAAAAAACACCATTCAGCCAAAATTATGCCCTTCGGTCACCTTCTACTCCCTCTGGATGAAAACTACATCCACTTGTTGTCAACCACAGCTCCACCTTGGTCAACAGACAAGAGCATTCCCAAAGTGGGAACCATAGGTTCCAGGGAAAGCAACAGAAAGCCCAAATGTTGGCAGCACTGAAAAGAAAGCAGCATTTGCTCTCCTTGGGCATCTCAGGAGCATGGGAAACCTCAGTCTTGGAGTGAGAATGACCTACTGTAGTGTATGCACAACACATAAAAGAATAAAAATGAAAAAAAAAAATAAATAGATTGCCTATAGAAATGCGTTCTTCCTTCTCTTGGCTATCCCATGAACGAAGATTTTTACAAAGGGACAGATGAAGCTGTGTTTTTAACACCCCTTCAATACACAGACCCGGGGAAAAAGATCCAAATTCTTACTTTGGTAGTTGAAGCTGGAGAGGAGTTGGCCACTAGGCTCGTGATGACATCGCTGTTGACAGTGGTGCAGGCGGCGGTGGCCGGGGTGGGCAGCCGGGAGGGGACGATGGGCAGGGGCAGCAGCCCGGGCCGGTTGTTGCTGTTGGTGCTCGGGGCGCTGCTGCAGTTGGTGCTGCTGACGTGGTTCCCGTTGGAGCTCCAGTCCCGGCGATCCCACCCGGCCCGATAATCTCTTTCAAACCGGCTGTGGTGCCGTGACATCGCGATGGAGGGCAGCTTCTTCTCAAAGGGAATGTGAGAGCTTGCCTGAAAGATGAAAACCAAAGAAGGGTTAGGAATAAGGTCCCAGCACAGCGATTGTAATCTATGATCACCAGGGTAAGCTCCTGACATGGCTCCTCTGCTTTAGGAGAGCACTCTCTCTCCCTTTTTCCCAGCTAAACCTCAAGAGAAGAAAGGGGTGTTGTAGTAAATTTTCCTGTAGAACACAAAGGAGAGAGTTTGGACAACTAAAAGCATGCAGTGGAGACCAGTCCCTCAGACCTAAGGAAACATCATCTGCTCAATCTTTCCAGCAACAAACAAGAAAGCACGACCTACAAAATTCCACGTAGGAAGAAAATCATCATTCAGAGGTTCTGATAGTAGGAAAATGTTTCCAACAGCTTCATCTGGCAGTTTTGATGGCAGTCTGCAGATCATTTCTGTGGCTCTCTTTGGTACCTGATATGCGACCAAATATGAACCCTGGAGACCAGAGAGTGAAAAATCTACCTGCAAAATCTATCCATTACTTCACTACTTTTATAGCTGAATATTGCTTTACTCAGACTCCTCTCCTCCTTTTTGTTATGTCTCCTCACTGGAAGCTCCTACAGGAACAGTTCACCCCGTGACGCCTGAGCTCTCTGCAGCGTGACTGCTCTGCCGGGCAGGCCAACATGTGCTGTCTCCTCCTGTGCTTCAGGCTAGACTTAAAACACTTAATATACTCTAAATGATCAAATGACCAAATTGCTTTGTGTGATCACCCCATCCTTATGATTACTTACCTCCTCAGCCTTTGCTATCTACAGATTTTATCAGCCTGCAGCAAGACGTCTGCACGCAACGCTGGGAGTGGAGACTCCCAATATCTAATCCTAGTTCTGATATTTATACATTTTATGTAGCCTAGAGCAGTTCCTTAAGTCTTCCTGCCAAGGTCTCCCAACCTGCAGAATGGTGGCAATAACGCTATTTTCCCAGTAAAGACCAGAGTAAGTGAAAGTTTACAGCAACTGAAATTGAAGAACAGTGTAAATAAATGCTAAATATATTTATTCCCATAAATAAATAATGCGTATCTAGGTCACTGCAGCATCTGATTTATTTTATTTGCATCAGACGATCCAATAAGTTCTTTGTAATAATAAAATCCAGGTCAGTTGAAGCAATTTTGCTTCACAAATTCTTAGACACAAAAATGGACAATAAAAATATCTGCTTATAATGGCTGAGGAGGGAGCTGGAACAAAACTCACAAAGAAACTTAAAGATTAGGAACTAATTCAGAGAGATGTTACTTAGAAGTAGCAAAAAACAGTGTACCTATCAACACCATTAGTAGTTATTCACCTGGTAGAAATTAAAAAGAAAATGAAAACCAAAAAACTACTATTATGACTAAACAAAGGTTCACCCGGTTCACCAGAGAGCTATTAGCTTGAGATGAAGAAAACTCTTTCTCAGTTAAAAATTTAGTAATATAAAAACATATTAAAAGACAAAAAAATGCCCCCTCCTAATCATTATCTTCAACAGAAGGCTGAACCAAATCTCCCAAGACATAGCATTTGCAATGGTTCTGTTGCCCCTGTGCAGGAGTTAAGAGTGTATATTGGGGACCACAGAGCAGTACTGTAGATGCTGACCACAAAATTCACATTCCTCTTAACCCATCAGAGTCAGCTATTTTATCTCCAGTAGGACCTGATGCAAGATTTGTATTTTGTGGCCATTAGACACTTTAATTTGGAAAGCTCATTTCATATTTTCCAGAAGACCATGTGGAAATGCCAGCTCTACATTGAACATGGCAAAAACCAGAGACACAAGTGCTGTGAAAGATGGTACAGTGAAGACAGACACTTTTGTTTCAGTAGGGATGAAGAAAGCAAGTCTCTCCTCCAGTGGCAACCAACTCAGAACAAAATCAGACCTAAAGATACCGTCTTTAAAGGTTAGAAATTCCACAGGTATAAACCCCCTTCTTTTTATTTTATATACCTATTGTGATGCCAGGCAAAAAGGCAGACTGTAAACCGCAAGTTACAATTTCAAAACATCCTTTATTATTCCTCGCCTTTGGAGAAGTTTCTTTTTAAACCCGCATGGCCTCCACCAGTGTATGAAGCGATCTTTTTCGACTGTTTGGATGGTGACTGTCAAGTGAATGCCCTTCTCCTCCCGAGCTGGAGGATCTCCATTAGCTGTATTAGTGTACTTCTTGACAAGGCAACCAGAGAGAACCAAATCACATTTCCCCCACCCACCCACACACTTGAGTATATCTGACATTTAATTCAGCGGAGAGCAGAGGCACACATGCACATAAGTCAATAGCTAGCAGTTTTTGCCACATGATCCAAGACACCATGCCCCCAGCAATTCTACTATCAGATGAGACTGACAGGCAATTACGTCAATAACAAGCAGGAAAAAAAGCCTGCCACTAAGCCACACATTAAGAATTTTACTTAAAACCCACCACCCTCTTCACAAACAAATTCACTTCTTTGTCCAGCTACTGTACTTGATGATATTGCCAATAAAAGGAAAAAATAAAAAGCCAGGGCCAAACATCACGGTTTTTCTATGCATCGCATTAAATACACACTGCTTGTTTCAACATGTCATTTTTGGCTGGGTACAAAGATGTTTGACAGCAACAAGATGTGCAGAAAAACCGGAGGGGATAACCATCTAATAAAGGAGTATTCAACTGCTAGTGCTCGCTATTAATTGTTTAAAATTAGAAACAATATAAAATGTTCTCATAAATAGCTGCTGGGTGAGGTAAGAAATGGTTCGTGAACAGGCTGGCTAATTTTTAAATAGATTTTTGGATCCAGTGCTTATGCTTTGTCTAGGCTATTTTTGTCAAGGATCATAATCATCATAATAATGCTTTCAACGTATTTGGTACTCATAAGAAAAACTTCTCCAACAAAGCGTGTCCCGAGCCAAGCATAATCATTGCATTCCTCTGCACAGAGCTTGACACGGGGCAGCATAAACCATCTTGAGAAACGGCAGTGATGGAGGCCAGCAGAAACACAGACGAAGAGCGAGGAGGGCAGCAGTCACTCTAATTAATGCTGTACAAGTGTTTTCATCCTCACCCAGTCGTTAACCGGTTCCAAAGTACTCAGTCTCAGGCTCAAATTTTCCAGACACAGATTTTTGGAATTTATTTTTTTGTAAAGAATAAACAAAAATAAACCCAACCATTCTGTTGGGAGGCAGGGAGAAGGAGGAAGGTCAATATCTAATATTTACAAATACTAGTATCAATAGCTACCATTAATTCATATGTTTTTCCTTTTTAAGAGAAGTTTAAGTTTTTCTCAACATTCATATGCATGTATTTTTCTCTTAAGTAGTTTTATGTCCCTCTAAACAGCACTAAGGAAGAGAAAGGAGGGTCTTACCTTGTTTTTCAGACTTGGGGAACTCCCAGCGCTGCCCCACTGAAGCCACTGCCCTAGCTAAGCTTGGCTAATTATAGATATATCAGCCTCAGTTTTGGGTCCGATTTTTCAACTAGCATGAAGCTCCCCACTGTAACGTCTAGAAGGCAGTTCTTGAGCAGACAAATAAACTTAAAGCTATCTTAGATATGTCTACCCTACATTAGATCCATAAAACTGTAATGTAGACATAGCTGGCAAGAGAAAGTACGTATGATTTGTGTATCTCGGAACAGAAGCCCATGAGGAGGCTTACTGCATGCTGTTACTGCTGAAAATCATGCCGTACAGCTAATTCAGCTGACATACTATCTTGTGAAGGTGGTAAAGTCAATGAGACAGGCCTTCTCCCACTCTCTACTCAAGACATAATCACTGGAGTAGCCGGGTGTCTTTAATCTCCACTAGAAAGGAAACGTGTGTTCCTGTTTGTCACACAGAATCAAAGGATTTTATTGTGCAGCCAAAAGGAACAAAAACTCTCTGAGAGGGAAAAAACCCCACCCTGCTAAAGAGAGAGAAGAGAAGAGAGAGAAACCACTAGCTGTTACTGGATGAACTGATAAATTCAAAGCAAAAAGGAGATCACACTGGTATTAAGGGAAAGCTGTGGAAAAGGCTATAAGCTAAAGAAGAGAGATCGGGCAACCAGAGGAAAATAAAAATCCCATGACAAATCTGAAAGGAGATTTAGTGATATGGCAAAGCAGACAAAACGCCTATCTCGGTCCCCAAAGACTGCATCGCTGCCTGTGTGGTGCAAAAATCATGCCAAAAAATAGCCAAGCCTCTCGGTTTCAGAGATGGGTTATGCGCGGTACCCAGGAGCCAGGCTTGGGGATTGTACACGCACCTGACCCTTTCCTCTGGAATTTCCTTTCCCAGGAAGACGGGCTTGGGAGGGCAGAACAGGGGAGAGTAAGAGAGTAATGAAACATTACTGAGTGCTCTTCTGAGGGATGTGACAGGCATCTCTCCCAGCCCTCCAAAGTCAAAATATGCAATGTAGCAGGTGAGAGAGACCATAAAAAGAAATTACTTTAAATCTATCCCTCTGGAGGGAAAGTAAAACGTAAGGGTGTCCCTGCTAGAGAAAATGACTTTTTCAATGACCAGAAGTTTTAGAAATGTCTCACATAAACAGCTTGCTCAACAATAAAATCTGAGAAAGGTTTTCTGCAAAACAGGAGCGTCTCTTCAACTACAATGTGGGGCACCTACACGGATGACTACATCCAGCCTCCGAATTTACCCAAAACACCGTGGCCATGTGGAAATCCTCCTACCTTCTCAGTTCGAAACCACCTTCCTCCTGGTACTCATTTTTCACCACCTCTCTCATGCGAGCTCATTCGTTCCCCGTCTCCACAGCTTCCACACACATAACACAGAGGCAAGAAAAAGACCAGCGGCGTTTGAGATAGCGTGCTAACTACAGGCCTCTTACCAGGTTCAAACAGAACATTCCTGCAGATTTATTACACTTAAGTGATTAACATTTCATTTTATGCTCGATACATTTAAACACAGCTCTTCTTCCCCCAAGCCCAAAACACTCACTGTTCTGCAGAAAAAATGTTTCTTATTCATGTTCCTCTAAATGACAGTCCGGCTCGAGCCTTAGAGCAGCTTTTTCCCTGCCCTCCACGCTTATCTAGTCAAGGTCTCCTTAAAACGCCTGTCCTCACGGATATAAATATAAGGAAAAACAGGCTTTCAGCCAGTCTGAAGCTAGAGAATCAGATTTCTTAGACTATTAGTCAACTTCATTAAGTGACTTCAAAAATAAAGGTCAACCTTTTAATTTAAATTTTTCCTGGGTAAGCATTTGTTTCTAAATTTACCTTTTAAATAATAACATTAGAGAAATATGAGAGGCAAGAGAGGTTGGGAGACAGAGCAACGGAAGCAGATACATGGTCATTAGGGAAATGGAAGAAAAGAAGAAAGAAAGAGTCTGAAACATTAAAACAGGCAGCTAAATAGCCTTATGTGTTTTCAGACTGGATGAACGGAAGCATCGATAAAATAGTCTATTAGAGGGCTTCAAAAGCAGTTAAGTGCATGTAAAGCCTAAGTATTTTATGAGATACACACACACACACAAAATGAGGAAGAAGAGAGAGATTTGCTGTAATCAGATCCAGCATGAAGAACTGTAACTGATAAAGAAGAAGGTCTAAGTACCTAAGCCTGAACGACTTCAGATACATGCTGCAGGGGAAATGCTGCTGGATGCAGAGTTATCAGAGCATACTGACACACACACCTTCCTGAGGCACAGGGCTGAAGACAAAATTCCTGCATATGGCACCAAAATCACATTGAAATCTATCAATGACACCATAAATTCTGGATACAACTCTACAGTAACGTCATACATGCACAACACATACTACACACATCTAAACGCGTCTTTAAGAAAATCTTACAAATAACACAGGGTGCCACAGACCTGGCAGCTTCAGGAGCTACTCTTCACTTCAGAAGTGGGACAAACAAAATGTTGTGTTCGAGCTCAACATCATTTATAACCTACAAAGACTTTCTTAGACACATATGGAATCACTGTTATAAGCCTACATGGATCTGACTAATGCATTTTCACAATTTTTACTTAACTTCTTTTTTTCCATTTGGGTGACTTCATTGAAAGACTTCTTTGTTAGACGAAGGCAGTAGGAATCCAATCAAGAGATTCTGTAAAGCTGAACTACAAGCAGCTGTGTAGAAAGATAAGACCCAGAAATATTTGAGGGGCAAGGAAACAACTTTATTATCAAGCAAGGTCTTCTTTTGTAAACCCCTGATTTAGTCTTGTAAACAGTTGTAAAGCTCTTGTAAAATCCAAGACAAGGCAGAGAGACTTGAGCTGCTTTGCTACAATCAGATCTTCAAAAAAAAAAAAAAAAAAAAAAAGAAGAAGAAAAAAAAGTCCAAATCCTAACCCTGTAAGTGATAAAGGAGAAGTAGATTCAAGAGATTATATAGGATTTAATTTTTTTAATATATGCTGGAGGAGGCAATGCTTTGGGACGTACAAAAAAAATAATATACCAGAGCAGCAACACAACAGTTTCTTCTCAGGATAGAGTTCACTATGCAAGAAGCACAAATGAGACTCTTGCTTCTCTGTCTGAAAATATTGCAGAAAAGGGTGCACACTTATTACTTCTGACTATTTCAGATGGATATGGGAATCATGTCTTTAGATAAGTAAAAAGGTAGGCTAGACTATCCAATTGAAAGAAAACCCAGCCACAATGAGAGTGAAACTGTACCTTACCAGTCCGGTTTCTCTCTCTCCGAGTTGGGAGAATATGATCTTCCGAAATAAGGGGTTACTAAAATATCTGTATGTGCACTTTTTATTACTAAGCCTCTTGGAAATTTATCTTCAATATGATCATTCCCTATATTTCGTCATTTCCTTTCAAATGCTAATTCCTTTACAACCTGAGTGGAGCAGATAACGCATCCTGCAAGGCACTGCGCACTGGCAGGGTGAGAAAAATTCAGAGGCCCAGAGGTGCCTGTGGTCCTGCTGCTCACCCTGCTGGCACAGGAGATGAAGATCAGTCCCACCCAGAGCCCTGCTGGACGCCAGATTTGGATACACACAAAGTTAAGGGAGCTTACATCAGGTGCAGGGGTTTCCTTCTGGGGAAGCCCCCTATCATCCAAGTGTCCGGGACTACTTTGAAAGGCCTTGGTCCACACCCTCAGAGGCACTTAATGTGAATTATAAATTGGTAGGAAATATGTCATCATAAAATCACAGAATAGTTTGGGTTGGAAGGGACCTTTAAAGGTCACCTAGTTCAACCTCCCTTGCATTATATTGGTTTGAGATATGTATCTGGAGTAAACTCCTCACTCCATTCCTCCCTCTCCAGGCTTTTACCTGAAAGATCTCCCACTTGATCTGGCCCTCCCCCTTGGCTTCTGGCAAATGTCCTCCAGAAATCTCAGACCCTCACCACCCACCATTCCCAAAAATCAGTTCTAGCTGCCATTTGCTGCAGATTCTTGAGCTCTTCAAGGTCCTTCTGAAGCAACACAACTAGAATTTTGCAGAGCAGTTTTCTAAATGAAAATCCAACAGAACTTTACACAAAGGCACAAGAACTTTCTCAGATGTCTCTACGGGGTCCCAGGTATCCAGCACCGACTGGAACCCAGCCTTGTTAAAAATGGAGAGAGACAAAACCATCATGATTCACTGTAACACTCCTGTTTGCAAAAAACACTGCCCAAAACATTGAGTTCCCTAATTAAATTATCTCATTAGCCTGAAAAGCAAACAAAAGAAAACGAAATGCCAAAAGTTGCTATGCTAAAGGCCAGTTCACAGAGGGTTTGTGTGGCTTCACACGGCAGAGCTGGGGGCCAGCACGCTGACCCTCGGCACAGGGGTTGGCTAAAGGGCAACTGGTGGCCAAGGTCCAAAGGTGCCTGCCAGGGAGAGGTAGAGGAGGGAAGACAGGGACATGACTAGATTTCTTCTGGGGAAATGGGCCATCTTCTCAAAATGCATTAAGTGGTTGCCAGCACCTGACATACCTAATCTTGCCTAAGACTTCATAGTTAATAAAGCAGAAATGTAGAATAAGCTACTGTCAGTGTTGCCAAATGTCACAAATTAAATCTCACAAAATTTAATTAACAGGATCCTGGCTCTTTTGGGGCAGGTTTCTTGTGGTGGGGGTGGAGGAGGGGACTAGGTCTTCAAATTACATTTGGACAAGGCAGGAAAATCTTCCTTTGATTTACTGCCGTTCTCAATTTTCCAGCCCTTACGGAAGACTGATCAATCAGTCAGAACAATTAGAAGAGAAAGTTCTCTGCCAACGAAAGGGTTAATTTCAGCATATTTTACAGCTCTGGATCACCTGTACTGCTGCAAAACTGTGTAATAAAGAAACTACTTTGAATTTCCCTCTAAGAGGATATTTTTGGGTCATTCGACCCCTGTCACTGTTCACATTTAAAAAGCTTCAGATAGCACCAGGGGAAGCAGTAAATTTTCTCTCCCAGGACCAATGCCCTCTGACCACACAGCGTTCTCTCACATACATTTTGCTAAAAGGAGACATATATCACTCCCCCAAATCAAGACCACATGTACACTTACAGCGTGAAACAGTCACTAAGCATCTGATATCTAAAGAGAACTTACTAGATGCAAAATGCCTCAGAAAAATAACAAGAAACATTTAATCTACTGAATATTAGACCAGCACAGTACGTACCAACATGCATCCAAGAGGTTTTAACACGACTCAGTTCACAGTAGGGTAGGAAAGTGCGGTTATCCCAATCCTGCAATAAGGAACTGAATTTGCAGAAATGTCCCTGCACAGAGGGGAATAACTACAGGTTTTCCAATTTCTGATGCCCTAAATGCAGGACTGTTGCTGAACTCCACTCATATCCTCAGAAGCAACCTCGCTCTTCATTTAAGGAGCCTGATATATATTTTTTTATCTCGCTTTCAGGGGTTGTGGAGGGACTGGAGAGTTTCTCTGTGTATTTCCACAAGACATTGTTTGCTTCACAGCACCAGTAACATTAGTACCAGCACATTACTACCAGGTGCCCCTTTTCCTGGCTGGAAATATCAGCCTTCCAGCTCTCCCAGCAGACACTTAGGCCTTTCGGACCTAAATGATGCATGTCACTGAAGTTGGCCAGAGCCCACGTTATCTGTCCATCTGCAGTCACAGCTCATCACCTCTCATGGCCTAACCATATTACATAAAATGGATTGATTTTATTTTCAGTTGGTTCAATAGACGAAGTATCACTTACATCCACTTGCTATTTTTGTTTTGTTTTGAAAGGCGATGCTTCAAGAATTAGAGGGACAGTGCCACCATCCTAATAAATTAATGCCACATCTAGTATCAACATTAACTGCTCCTCAGCTTGCTCCTTTGCCTCTTAAAAGCTATTCCTGTTATCGCTTTTTCCACCACCCTTCCTTGCTTCTCACCTAAAATCACCACCAGCGACTCAGGTTTTACCTTTTCAACTGTTGGATAAAGACTGTTTGCTGAATGCAGTAAATCAGCAACCTACCTTTTCTAGGCCAGAGGTCTGAAGCTTTTAATTAGCTGCTTTAGAAATAACATCATCAAATAAGAAACAGCTCATTTCCCAAAAGCATGAACCACTCACCACCATCCCCCTAAAGATATGTTAAGTAATGTAGAACCTTTAGAAATTACAGAATGAAATCAAACCACGTTTGGTAAGCACCTACTTAAAGATGGATTTAAGAATACCAAGAATCTAGTTAAGTATACGACTTTCAAACTCCTAGATTTGCAAGCGCTGGCCAAAGTGTTTGCATTTTATCCTGGATAGCAATCATTTATTTCGTTCAGCCGAAGCTGTCAAAAACTCTACATGTAGTCTTGTAGTGAGATTCCTATATACATGCCAAATGCCTGTATAGCAAACATCTGGCCTCACTTCTGTTCCATGGATTTGCCAAAGCGTAAGTCCATCACTTGTTTTTTTTCCTTGTGACTTTTATATTTATTTTTTTTTCCTCTCTGCTGTGCCTCAGGTCGCTTTCCTTAATATGAAATCATTAAAACAGGCAGAAGAGCAGAGGAAGAAGGAGTAAGAAGAGAAGCTGTAGCATCTGAGTAATCTTCCAGTGGGACTAATTTTACTAAGTATTTGTGCTACTGCTGCCAGTCAATCACTACAAGTGTGATTGAGAAGCTAAAAAAAAAAAAAAGAAAATAAAATGCATTTAGCAAAGAATATTGGCATAGAAAGAAGGAAAAACACATATGCTCTTCTATAAACTAGAAGCTCAGTTTACTCAAATGTCCTCGATATCAATATAAAATGTATTAACATAAAAAAAATAACTTGCTGTTCCCTTATTTTGCATTCATTTTACATCCGTACTTCTCCGAGGCAACAGATCAGAATGGTGCATTGCCTTCCCCTCAGGCCAAGTGTAATAAACAGGCAGGTGTAATATAAGGCTGCGGTGTCTCAGCTCTCCTCCCAAACAATTGATCTTCCAGGCCGACAGTGTAATTCAGTCTCAGTAGCTCCCTTCACATGCCTCATTCCTGATCGGTCAATTATTTCAAATCAAGCAGAATTAAAGTGTTATTTTTGTGAGGGGGGATGATATTCACTAGTGACCAAAGTGAAACTAATAAACCGATTTCCCTCTACTGCCTTGGGCAAAATAGAAAAATTCAAGTCTATGAAAGAAAGACTGCAGCTGTTTCATCAGTCTGTTGCCCAAATGTGCTTGCAATTTACTATCTCTAAATTCAATTTTTGTTCACAGGACAATTTTGGAAACGGAACACAACAAAAAGTAAAAGGCAAAAAAGGAAGCAGTGAGGGTATGTGACTCTGCAAGACAGGGCTGTGCACTGCGAGCTTCCCGAGAGGAGGGGAAGAGCTCTCTCCTCTTCTTTGAAAGAGTGTATTCCTCCTGCCAGTAGCAAATTTATCCAGTAGATGTCAACACCAGCAAAAAATATGTGTAAAGCTAACCTTAACAGCAACAGTAGTCACTTCAATTTACAGGAGTGCATCAGCGGACAGTTTAATATTTGGAAGCATCGCATACTTTATTCTCTACCGTCCCAACCCTGCGCCTTCTAGTATGGATTCAGCCTGGCCCATCTATCAATAAACATATGTGGAGCAAAATAATTTATTTTTCTTTGCTTTTAGAATAATTTTCTCTGGTTTGCTGGAAAATGGAAAAAATGCTCATGAGCATGTGACTACTTTCCAGTTATATAGGAAGAAATTTTTCACAGGAGGAGCAGGAAGGTGGGCGAAACACTATGTGGTGCAAAGCAACTACTACAAGCCAAATCTTCATAGTTACTAAATATAATCTGAAGAGGTCTGTTCCGTTCTGACCTTTCGCTGCACGGGCAAGCAATGCAATGATTTCATGGATTTTGCCCTTTCTTCAAGAACCTTCTCAGCCTACAATAGTGACCTGAGATTCCCACGCCGACCTCAGGTCAACAGATACTTGTTGTTCCTGTAAGGTTTCTTTCTTTTTTTGCAATACACCAAGGACAGTCTGTTGTAAGCCTTTTAGTGTTATTATCACTCAAAAGCCTGAATTTGCTGACAAGTTTTAACCATGCAAAAACCCAAGGCCATTGCTGTTGACACTTTTAAATCTACTATTAAGGATCTGACTGTTTGAACAGCTTGTGTGTAGAATCTGAAGTACAGATTTCTGTTTCCTTTTTGTTTATTTTAAGATAAACCTTGTGTTTCTACTCTGCAATGTTTGCATTCAGCTGCTGAGCATGCAGTAAGCGCATACATTATACGCATTGCTTAGAGACACTTTGCATCACAGTCCATCGGGTTTTTTGGATAGATGAAAAGAGAAGGGAAGTATCAGATCATTTTCCTGATTGATGAATCTTTCCTCACGCTGCCATTTCCCCATAAACATTAGGAGGAAAACCAAAAGCATGTTGTGACACCTCCTAGCAAATTATTTTATTACTGCTACTGAAGTTAATAAGGAGTTTGTTTTCAGAGAGATCTAAAACATGGCAAGGAGACATAAATGAATGTATTACAAAGACATCACTTTGAGCAGTTACTCGTCACATGTAAAGCTTACAGCTCTTAAGAGAAGCATACAACCTACCTAGCAGCAAGGATGTAGTTGCAGCTTATTTAATCACTGTGGTCAGAAATTCAGGCAAAAACAGTGGTCAAAAGCCGAGACTGAATTACCATCATTTAAACAATTCTTAAGCATCAACAGAAGCAAGCAGGGGAAGATCAGGCAGAAACACTGCACTCCCAGTAAATAATGCCAACAGATGATGGCATGGAAGAGAATAAAGCCACAGCTCTCAACACTGGGAAATGGTGTGGCATGGAAAATCCAGCCCGATGGGAAGCGAGGCACTTGCAGCACATCCCGTTTGGGAAGCCACGTCCCGCTCCACCGCTCCGAGTGCAGGCACGTACCACCCAAGATGGAGCCATAAATAGTTTGGAGATAAGATGCATATCTGATGAGGCACACCGGAGTTTCACAGCCTTCTATGAGCAATTCTTTTAATTACTGTCAACATTTTCTCTGAATTCCCATCTCAAAGAAGCAGTGGAAACTTTTGATTTGCTGTGACACCTTGATTGCCATGTGAATGAGTCACTGCACCATTTCTGCTAGTCTTACGAATTTATAGATTTATATTTTTTTTTATTTTTTTATTTTTGTTAAGGCCAAAAAGCACAGGAGGCTGTTAGGATTGTGCCGCTCTGGCTCTGCCAACAGCACGACCCTCCTGCCTCACCCAGCAACCTCCCCGTTTGACAAGGAGGGGCCAGGTCAGCCACACGGGGAATTATAATGTATAAATAGCTCCCTCTAAAAAATAAATAAAATAAAATTAAAAATAAAAGGTAAAATTACTGATTATTGCACTGAGCTAACGTACCTTTCTCATCAACCTTTCTTTTTTTTTCCCTAATAGTCGATGAGAAGGTGGAAGCTATAGGAGTGGTGTGCGGGGATGAGGCCAGGTCTACCCTGCTCCCTCAGNGGCCAAAAAGCACAGGAGGCTGTTAGGATTGTGCCGCTCTGGCTCTGCCAACAGCACGACCCTCCTGCCTCACCCAGCAACCTCCCCGTTTGACAAGGAGGGGCCAGGTCAGCCACACGGGGAATTATAATGTATAAATAGCTCCCTCTAAAAAATAAATAAAATAAAATTAAAAATAAAAGGTAAAATTACTGATTATTGCACTGAGCTAACGTACCTTTCTCATCAACCTTTCTTTTTTTTTCCCTAATAGTCGATGAGAAGGTGGAAGCTATAGGAGTGGTGTGCGGGGATGAGGCCAGGTCTACCCTGCTCCCTCACAGCCGGTTCCATGATGGCCCCCCGCCACAGGGCACAGCCGGGCCCCTCAGCCAAGAGGGTGGCATCTCTGTGAAACATTTCAAAGAAAGAGCAAAAATACCGCACGGGCAGCGAGGGATGAGGGGGGAAAGTGTGAGAAACAGCCCTGCTGACACCGAGGTCAGAGAAGAAGAGGGAGAAGGCGCTCTGGGCACCAGAGCAGGGATCACCCTGCAGAGAAGAGCCCAGTGGAAGCAGATATCCACACTGCAGCCNCCCTCACAGCCGGTTCCATGATGGCCCCCCGCCACAGGGCACAGCCGGGCCCCTCAGCCAAGAGGGTGGCATCTCTGTGAAAGATTTCAAAGAAAGAGCAAAAATACCGCACGGGCAGCGAGGGATGAGGGGGGAAAGTGTGAGAAACAGCCCTGCTGACACCGAGGTCAGAGAAGAAGAGGGAGAAGGCGCTCTGGGCACCAGAGCAGGGATCACCCTGCAGAGAAGAGCCCAGTGGAAGCAGATATCCACACTGCAGCCCATGGAGGACCTCACAGTCCTCTCCTCATGGAGAGGAGCCCTTGCTGGAGCAGGCCCCTGGCAGGAGCTGCAGCCTGTGGNTGAAACATTTCAAAGAAAGAGCAAAAATACCGCACGGGCAGCGAGGGATGAGGGGGGAAAGTGTGAGAAACAGCCCTGCTGACACCGAGGTCAGAGAAGAAGAGGGAGAAGGCGCTCTGGGCACCAGAGCAGGGATCACCCTGCAGAGAAGAGCCCAGTGGAAGCAGATATCCACACTGCAGCCCATGGAGGACCTCACAGTCCTCTCCTCATGGAGAGGAGCCCTTGCTGGAGCAGGCCCCTGGCAGGAGCTGCAGCCTGTGGAGGACCCACGCTGGACAAAGGTCATCCTGAAGGACTAACAGCCCATGGGAGGGACCCTCGGAGCAGTTCCTAAATGAGTGAATTCTGTGGGATGGACCCATGCTGGAGCAGCAAAGAAGCATGAGGAGGAAGGAGGAGCAGAGAGGAGCTGTTATGGACTGACTGCAACCCCCATTCTCCATCCTCCCGTTAGTGGAAGAGTTGGGAATGAGCCTGGGAAGAGAAGGGGGGTGGGGGAAACCGTTTTAACTTTTCACTTTGTTTCTCACCATCCAACTCTNACCCACGCTGGACAAAGGTCATCCTGAAGGACTAACAGCCCATGGGAGGGACCCTCGGAGCAGTTCCTAAATGAGTGAATTCTGTGGGATGGACCCATGCTGGAGCAGCAAAGAAGCATGAGGAGGAAGGAGGAGCAGAGAGGAGCTGTTATGGACTGACTGCAACCCCCATTCTCCATCCTCCCGTTAGTGGAAGAGTTGGGAATGAGCCTGGGAAGAGAAGGGGGGTGGGGGAAACCGTTTTAACTTTTCACTTTGTTTCTCACCATCCAACTCTATTTATTTGGCAGTTAACTAATTTTCCCTGAGCTGAGTCTGTTTTGCCCAGGATGGTACTTGGTAGGAGATCTATCTGTCCTTGTCTTGACCCATGAGTTTTTTTATCTTACTTTCTTTTCCTGTCCTGTTGAGGAGGGGGATGGAGAGAGTGGCTGGATGGGGGTCTGGATGCTGGCTATGGCAACCCACCACAGCAAGTAAAGCCCTACAGCAAGAAGAACTAATTTTTTTTTTCCTTCCATAATCTCCCAAGGCATTTCACACACTCCTTCTCTGTAGCAGTGGAAGGAAGGACAGAAAAGAGGGAATATTTCTGCATCTGCAATATTTTACTGTATTTCTGAAAGACACCATGGGGAAGACCTCCTACATTATTATGAAGTCTGTGTTTTTGCTTTATTACTTTCTTTGAAGACATGTGCTTTATTTCCAGTTTCTTACAAAATATTGCTCCATGCATTCTACCATTATATTTTCTGCCTATTCACTTGTAAATAATTTCTAAGCTGACGTAAGTGTATGAGCAGCTTGGAATGATCTTCACAGATGGAGTGCTCTTCCAATTGCTTCCCTGAATTAAAGTACATATCCATTGTACTTCCTTGATCTTCTAGGTAAGTAATAACATCCATTGAGGATGGATTATACATACACTTTGAAATAATGCCTGACTATAACTAGATGTCTTATTTCCCAGCGTTCACATAATGGCCCCATTACATGCTTCATTACTATGGCCAGGCTAAACAGAGTAATTTGTTTCAAAGTTTCCTTTCTTCTTTTCTTATTAGCAGAAAAGTCCAGCTTTGTCTATTTACTGAATCCTATGATTTTCCAAAGGTTATTTTCAATGGTACCAGACAGCCTCTGTTAATTCTTTACAGACAGACTCTCCAGTGCATTTCACTCAAAATTCTTATTACACAGTTTTGTAAGATGCCCTTTCTTCTCCCGCTTTAGTCTTCATTCCAAAGTTACAGTTTCTAGCAAAAATTTCCTACACAAGGTTATCCAGTTCCTCATATTTTAATACAGTGATAAGCATGTATGTGCCACTCCTTGTCTTCAAAGCACTTTACAAACATTAAATATTTAATGCTCATGGCATCCCACTTACCCTCAACCCCATTTTACAGGTAGGGAAACAGACTCATAGGTTAAGTGATTTTGTTTCAAGTCACATCACAAGTTACTGATGGATGTGAGACTAGAATATATGAACTCATATATTCAGTTCCATACTCAAAACTACACCAGCCTTGTTCTTTCGCTTAAATAATAAAAAACATTAATGAAAAACCTTGTTCTTGTTCAGGAATGTATCGGTCTTCTTGCAGGTTCCAAATGCAACCCAAAAAACCACACAAAAGGGATGCCAAAATGACTCAGGAGGACACCTACCAGCTTGGTAATCCATATCCTCTCTTTCAAGTGTTTTAGAGGGAAACCCAGAAACGTACATCATCAGAAAAGGGGAGAGTATGTTTTCAAGCATTTATATACAGGCACGCATGAACATATATATGTATTCCCAAACACTACCTAAACCGAGGACAGAGGCCTTCCAGCCAGAGAAGAATTTGCAATTTATAAACTCCAGTACATTTCAAAATGGCATCACTAAAGAGCTTTAGTATTTGATAAGAAGATTACAGTATACTCAATTGCACATAGCAAAAGCCTTTTAAAATAAAGAACAGGAATAGTGAAGCCAGGCATTTGCAAGAAGATAACAAGAAGCTAATCGGTCGGTGGCAAAGGTGTGCCCTAGTGCAGAGAGCGCTCAGGAGCCAGGCAGGTTTCGAAACTCAAATAATGAGTGGGGTTTTTTTTAGTTTTAACATTTTTCATAATCCAAGCGGGAGGTCTAAACACAGGCTGTATGCAACATTAACTGTATTTCCTTTTAACAGGCTTCTATGGGAACAAATGCTCAGTGTCAGGCTGGTACTATACGTCCACTTAATTGAGCTGAGAGAACTCCCCCGCCCCTGAAGAAAGCTCATCTCTTCTCTCCATGGATGTGACTACAGAGCTAGCAGATAATATCTGGCTCTCACTCATTATTTATACAACCACCTAATTATCTCCCAGAGACTCCCTGTTTTGTAGAAGTTTCTTTTTGGACACGTCATCCATTGGCTGAATGGAAAGCCAAACCCAGCCTTCTATTCCGTGACAGTGAGTGTTGTGTCCACTGACAGTCAACACTGGAGCATCTGTCCCTAGCCAGGACATGTGGGAAGCGGGATGGGAGCCTGAATACCGCACACAGGAGAGTCGTGCTCCTGGCATTACACTTGGGTCTTACTTAAGGTTTCTCTTGCGAGAAATGCAAGCTCAACAATACAAAAACACAGAGTTTAAGAGAAACATGGTATATGAGTAAGTGCAGGAGATAAACAGCATCTCCTCCTCTGTGCCACTGGGTTACATTGCTCCAGTGCCACCACATCCAAAAGCTCTTGATACCCTTTTAACTGTGACAAAATCTTCCCAGGTCAAGAACCGTTGTTATCCCTCCTCTCCAGCTGAGGAACTGAGGATGGAGAGAATAAAAAGCAGAGCTAGAAGAAGCCCTCAGGTAGGGAGAGCAAAGCTCAAACACTATATCCAATGTAAACACACACAAAACCCCCCAAGGCTTATGTACCTCAGAGTCTGCAGGAAACCACATTTTTGCTAATAAAACCATTTAGGTGCCCAATGTCCTGCTGTTGTATAAGCCAAAGGGAACATCATTTGGGCATTTATCACTGCAGGAACACTGCAAATTCCCAGATGAGGCAACCACTGCCCAAATCCCATGGTGTCATGTCACGAGCCCCTCCAAAACCCAGGGATGTTCCGAGCTGAGCACCGAAGGGAGGTAACATGGTGTGACTCATCCTGCCAAGGGATCTGCTTTCCAGCTGCAGCTCCCTACAGAATTCAAGCATGGGCCACTAATGTAATCTGCTGCACTCAGAGGTTTCCATGCCAGGAGCTGGATGCCAACGTGTCCAGAGTGGCTACGTTCAGCACAGCACCGTGGCTAGACCTCTCTTTCAGGTGGTGCTGCCTGTTTATTAACTCCAGCTTTAGACGGAAGGCAAGGACTGGGGATAATCCTCTGCTCTCTTGAGATGTCCTTGTGCGACTCTGGGCTCAGCTCAACAGAGCAATGGAGCTCACTGGAGAGAGATAAGAAAAACATCCAAGGATGCACCAAATCAGAGCTTTTGGGTAGACTTAGTCCAACCTCATATCTCAGCCAAAGCCCATGAGGAAGGACACTTGTGTTTCTGCTCCCACCACTCTTTGAGACTGACGCCACCGCAATTTGGCAAGGGTGTCACTATCTTCCTTGGGCACTCACAGGCCTTCCAACCGCACAAAGTACATGCCTCTGCCCTCCTGGTCTGGTGTTTTTGAGGTTTGGCTTTTTTACCATTTGATTTTTAAGATTATGGGATTTACCCAGATGCTGGTAAAATATTTTATAGCACTGCCATAAAACAGCAGAGTGGAAGCAACACACATGTATTATGAAAGCTGTGTCATTATAATATATAGCTTTTCTGTTCTAAATTACATTGACCAGCCAAAGTACAGGTTACAGTGAAGTCAACAAAAGCCATGTTGTGTCAGTAATGTGCATATGGAAGGCAAAAGAAACAACAATTTTCCCACGGATTTTAATACACTTAGCAAAATGGCCAACAATAAATTTCTTGGGGAGGGGGAGCCAAACCCTATTCATGAAGTCACTGTGGGTTTTTTAAATGAGAAATACAACGACGCAGTTGTCACAACTATGGAAATACCAAATAACACTGAATTAGAGCCCTTTTCAGGAATCTACAAAACACAGCTTGCTGTTACTGTCTGTTTTTTAATCTCGAACCACTGGCTCTCTGAAGCAGCCGAGAAAACTTGATGAACTTCTTGCTTGCCATATAAGCCATCTCAAAGGTCCATCCCTCTACTTTTCTAATATCACAACTTGGGGGCAGCTCAGGGCTCCCTGCCCCAGCAGCAGTGGGGTCTCAGGGTGATGGGAGAGGCTTGAAGGAAGCTCAATGAACCCGAGTAAGCCTGGAGGAGGATGGGGAGGGAGAAAGGGTGACAACAAACCACCTCCACATGCAGCTTAGAGCTGGGACTCTGCACGTGGAGAAAGCCCCCTTTCGGCCTTTCCCAGTTTCTCCCTCAGTGCTGATCATTCTTTCCATCAACTTTTTTCCTCTATCCTTAGTACATCTCTGTTTTGTCTCATAATTTTACTCACCACCTCCCCTTCCACCACCTGCTCCTGTTCAGGTGCCCTTTCCTCTTTGTTTGATGTCAAAGTAAGAATTCATCCAAGACCTTCCCCGGCCCCCAAAACAAGACTGACCCAAGCAAGCAGCCTGTTTTCTTTATTTGGCTTCTCTTATCTTTTTGACTTCTTTTTCCACTTTGAAATACCTAAATGAAATAACTCAATGAACAAGAGTGACCTGGTGTACCAACAGTTTGGCAAGCTGACAGCATCAGACAGAAACAAAGGACTCGTATCCTGTTCTCGGATGTAGAGAGGGCAAAACAGAGGGGAAGAAGCAGGTGGGAATTTAGCAGTGATTAAATGGAAGTGACAAACTTGTAATTCATTAAGCTTCCAAGCATAGTTTAATCAAAAAAAAAAAAAAAAAAAAAGGGGGGGGACAGAAAGTTCCCTCCCAAGGAAGGCATTTAGCAGAAATCTTTAAGAGAACCAACAACCCCTTTCTCTCCCAATTCACCTATCTACTGCTAACCACTCACAGGAGACTTTATTTTTGGACAATTAATTTTATTAGCTTAGGAGGGAAAATTTCAGTGGCCAACAGGAAAACCTGCCAATTGACCAACCATTTCTATTTGCGATGGAATTCATGGAGTTAAATCCCACAGTGCAGTTTGTTCCAAGAGCATCCCTGCCACATCCCAGTGCCTGGGATGGGCCAAAACTGGTGATTATGAATTTGTAAGTAAAAACAAAGTATTGGTTCTCAACAGAATAATTTTAAGAATGGCATACATTGATTTCTTCTTTTCTGCATTGTCTCTGCATACCCACTGCTGGCAACATGACAACATACAAGCACCAAACGTTGTGCTTAGTAGCTTAGGAGCTCCAAGACAGACTGTCCTTTTGCTCATTTTTCCTGGGCCAAGATGTTTTTTCCCAGAAAAAAAAAAACCCTCCTCCCAAAACAAATACCCCTCTTCCCCCCTGCAGTCATCTTCAAATTTTGAGAAGAATTGGAGTGGCACCACCCTCGGAGGAGGCAAAGGAGGGAAGGCATCCTCAGGAGGTTTTTATTCTAGACAGAGAGGCTCTCCCCGAGACAGCTTTTTGCCAACTCATGGAGAGTTTGGAAAATGAAGGCAAAAGCCTCCCGTTTGACTGAATTCAATGGGAAAGCAGCGCGGCGCACGGAGCACCGGGGCAATTTGCTTTTGGCAGCCTATTTTGCTAAGTAGGTGGGCTGCATTCAGAGCCAATTAGAGGTTGACGTTTTCTTCCTTAGGTACAATGCGCTGCGACACAGCTCGGACTGTTCTTCCCTCCCCGCGTCTGTGTTTACTGTGGCTGTTCATTTTTACTGTTGGCAAGGGGGATGTTTAATAAAGCAGGCCATTCCCTAGTTACAAACACGGTATATCATCGTTTGGTGTATGCACACATATGGTATGAAATAGAACGCTGTTAAAAGTCAAAGCAGCTCCTGCCAGAAATTTTTGATGGTGGCGTTGTTAAAAAAAAAAAAAGGAAAAAAGAAAAAGAAAAGGGTTGGGGCACGATGCTGTTCTCTGTTTTCCCATACCGGGTTGAGAAAGGGGAGAGGCAGAACGGTGGGTTTAGCTCTGAAGCTAAAAGGGGATCATAAGAGTGAAGAAAAAGGAGCGATATCCAGATTTCAAAATTCCCCGTTCTCAGTTCAAGGTCTAAGCTTTGTTTTGGCTTGTGCTGCTCTACAAATGGAGCCAAAGAAGTTCTTGATCCAGCTTTTTATTTCCTGCCATGCTAAGCTACTGGAATGTTCACATCTAGGGTCTGCTTTAGACCTGTCTCTAATTAAGGTAGTTTGTTTTTTCAAACATGCTACCTGAGACCTGCTGATGTTGCTTCAGGTCATGCAGCCATGCTTCAAACTGCTTTCTAATACACCTAATAGTGCCACAGTGATATGTTCAGCTTATTACTGTTACAGAAGCAACAGGGTCATGGTATTCTCTGCAAAATACTTCTGTAATGGAGTGGATTAATTTAATGAATGCCATTTACTGCAGCAGAAGTGACAATGATTTGATGTTTTGTTACAATTAAGACTCATTAGCCAGTGACTTTTTTCTTAGTTGTCTGACACCATAATAGATATAACACATATCAGATACAAAAGTTCTGAACTTCTTTCTAGTCATTTTTAATAAACATGAAGGAAGTGAGAATGAAAGTCTCAGCGTTCAGCTGCTTAAAAGTGGTCTGCCTGAGGGATGTCACACACACCTCTCCACACAAACTCCAGGGAGAATGCAAAACGGCACACAGCTTCCAGGAAACCACTGGATGATGCCCAGCCTTTAAGCTTTCAACCAAGCAACTGGAAGTTTAACTCAAGACATCCCACCACCTGGCTGAGATGCAAAAAGGCTTTTGAAAAAGCAGGCAAAACCAGGTCTCAACACTCCACTTCTAACCAGATGCCTGGGCTCTGCCAAGACAGGAATCCCTGCATCCAAGAACCTGATTGTGGAGGGACTGGAATGCCTGACCATGAGACTGATGGAAAACTCAAACCCTGTTTTAGTAATGATCCCTTCTTTCTCAACCATCATCTGAATGCCAAGGAATGAAGCCCATGTGCTCCTACCATTCCATACCTTTCTGTTCCTTGAGAACACAACTCGTTTGCTTTCCACAAATCTAAACCAGCAGCACGCTGAATGCTCAGAAACCAAGACAAAATCCCCATGTCAATAAAAAAGACATTGCCAAGGAAAAACAGTATTGGTCAAACCAATGTCACCAGCTTACAGATTAAGTTTTCAGACTACAACAAGTCAAAAGTCAAAAGAATATTTCTGTGAATTCAGCATTTGCAAAATGGCATCGTTGGGGACACAAGATCACGCTCAGCTGTGCAACCTGCAAACGCATCTTACTCAGCAGAAAAGTAAAACTACTGAACCAATTTAATTGTCCACGTCAACAGCATTTAACATCTGCATTGTACAAATAGTAAATACATATATATATTATAAAAAACCAACACTCCACAAATATCCCCCAAATCCCTGGGAAGACCCATAAATTTAAAATATTTCATTTTAAAAAATAAACTTAGGTATTAATTAAAGGAAAATAATCTTAAACAAATTATGAATTAACTACTCCTTTAACATTTGGCAATGATACTTTTAAAAAACATTTTCAGAGTCACTGGAACCTTTTCTTTAATGGCAAAAAAGATGCCTAATTTTTTTAGCTTTTAGTTTACCTAACTGATAATTTGGTCATGCAAGGTGTTGTATTGAAAATCATTTCAGAATACAGAAAGTAATTCAGCAACAATGAAATGAACACCCTCAAAAACTAGTGCAAAAAACCCTGAACATGACTTGTTTAATTTTGAAACTTAAAGCAAGAAATGCCCCCTAATATCAAAACAGGGAAATCAAGAAAAAAATCAAGACCACGTCTCACTGTTCTTGTGCCACTTCAGTATCATTCACTTTGAATCTCTCTGGGATGGACTCACGGGCACTCATCAGGACAGACATAAAACCACACTGTACTGTCAAAACTTCCATCTGAAGCGACTTCTTCTTCATCAACAGATCAAGTCATGGCAGTCTTAAGATGTAAGAAGAGAGCAAAAAGCAGGAGAGAGGGAGGAGGCGACTCAGCAGGAAGGGCTGGAAGCTCAAGACCAAGATGTTTGACAGCAAAAAGCATTCTGGGGGGAGCTCTTTGAAGCTTCTCCAGCTCTGCTGAGCACATCTTTTGTAGGAAAGACCCTCCCTAAACCTACTTGTAGAGCCTGGTATTTAGACACCACGGATTGCAAGCTGAAAATGAGCCATCCACGCAAATTCTCGATTCTCTCCCACCTACACGCAATCTCTGCTAGCTCTCCTATGCAGATGCAAACCTGAGCAGTAATGTGCTAATGAATGGAATACAAAATGTGTTTTTCCCTTCTATTGCAGAGTGAGGATAAAAATCACACTCCTGCTCCCTTATCCCATGCCAGAAGAGTTACAACCCCAGGAAAATCACTTGAGTTAAAGATAAGCTGGGAGCTTCAACTTTATATTAATTTTTATCAAATCCTTGAAACTGCTTCATGGGGTTTATTTTAATAGGTTATTTCTACTAACAATAATAACTCCCCTTATCTGTACTAAAGAAGAAGGAAAAAAGCAGATTGCATCATAAATCTTAGTCATACCAG
The DNA here is from genome assembly GCA_013400375.1 of Thinocorus orbignyianus. Taxonomy (NCBI): domain Eukaryota; kingdom Metazoa; phylum Chordata; class Aves; order Ciconiiformes; family Thinocoridae; genus Thinocorus; species Thinocorus orbignyianus. Next base: position 1,079,262 of record VXBW01007089.1, read on the forward strand.
CTAATAATCTTCAAAATCATCCTTTTAACACGGATGGCACCTGTTAAAGTACTTTTTTCCTGCCGGTTTAGGAATACAGTCTCATCCTGGCTCCTGTTAGGAAAATGGAAGGTTTTCAACGAACTGCACTGGCAGCTGCAGGTTCATAAAATCCTTCAAGTGTCTCTGAAGCATGGCACCCCTTATCTATAATTAGGGAAAGGGGAATAAAATCTCTAAAATGCTATGTTTAACCCCCCCCAGCCTCCCACTGCAGGGCTTTGTCCCTGGGTGTTTCTAATAAAAGATTTTCAAGTGTCAGCTGCAATGTAATTTGGTATATTAAAAGCAGAAGAGTTATGGCAATGATTATGCCAAACCTGAACTACAAAAAGGACCACATATTTGCAATCTTTTTACGTAAGGCACAATGATAAACATCAGTTGCCTATGATATGCCATACAATGTACTTCTATATATGTTTAAAGCAATTTTATTCCAAGAGATGCACATCTGATTTCAGCGGAGGGTATGTTTTCCAAGATGCATCAAGGTCTAACTAAATTTATTTTTTAAAAGAAGAAGTGTAACTTATTACAACAATGCAAACTATTATTGTCATAACAATACAAAGTGCCCATGGATTTAATACTGCAAATGCTCTATTCATCACAATCTCATTTGGCAACAGTGTCATTTCACAGTATTTTACTATACAAACGTTTCTCCGAGAGCGATGCCATCTCACAGAAGAGGTGCAAAACCCAGGGCACTTTCACTCCAAAGTATCTGAATTGTAGTTCTTTATCAAATCCCTTCAAAATAAATCCAGCCACTCCACCAGCATTTCATTCTTCTTCCAAATATAGTGAGGATGCAAAACTTTCAGCTCTAGAGCATGGAATATGACCAAAAACTAGAGTAAATTACCATCTTGGCTGGATGGACAAATTGAGGCAGGTAGTGACCTACCCAAAGTCACAAACCATGTCACGAACAAAACAACAGCAGAGATCTGAAATGCTGATGCAGGGCTGTGGTCCAGCCACCGGCCAACGCTGCTTTTCCATCTCTTAGATGGTACAGGCTTTATTTCCATTATCTATGAGCAAAACAGACTAACATAAAATTATTATCTGTAATGGGGTGACACTGTATACACAGGTTAAGAGGCGATTTGTAACGTTATTATTAAAACTTTCAGTATTTTGATGGTTCTCTGTGAACTGACTTTCTCCTGTGCCACATGCTGAGATGCTCGCTGAGATTACAGAGTAGAGACAAGACACAACGCCCATCCATCCCTTTAGGAATTACCACGGCTGCTCAGCTCCTGCTACACCCTAACTACAAACCACCCCAAACCAATAAAAGAATCAAGGGAGCAATTCTTTACAGCAAGCAGGTGGGATGTAACTTTCCATCACCTAATCTCACTTTCTGATGTAACAGAGAAGTCCAGTATCGCTCAGACGTAAATCAAACACTACAGTATGTCATTAGGCTTATTTCAAATTATTTAAAAGTATTTTCCACCATTGGGAAGAAAAAGTGGCTTAAGACATATTGATAGCAAAGTGAATGCAAATACCCGAGTCTGGAAGCACGAACTCCTGGATATCTTCTAAATGCACTTTTAGAAAATCTGGGGTTTAATAGCCTGGGCACTATGAACTGTAGCACCTGAATAATTAAACTGTATGTTCTCAATCTCCTTTCTTCCAGCCTTAAAAACCCCACTGCCATGCACGCCACACATCTGACAGCTCAGACCTTGCCACCCTCTCCTGCAAAACCCTCCAGGAGGTTGCAGCTCCCCAGTCTCACCTTCGGGGACCCGCACCCTTCGCCCCCGCCTAAGTCTCCCCTTCTTTCCCTTCTCGCCGGCTGCCGTCGTCTCCGCTGCTCTCCTGCACTGCCCTTCTCCACGTTTCCCTCTTTCAAATCTCGCTGCGATCATGGAGCCTAGCAACGTTAAGCTGCCACTCATTTATCATATTTCCAGCTCAGATATACAAATCCGCTTCCCTTTGTCCGTTTGGATCATTGTGATTCCGTTTTATGGTCTCGATTCCTCTTTTCTGGTCCTTTGCTTACAGGCTGTTGTTTATTATTATTTGCCTATCTGGAAGTTAATCTCTCTGAAGCCAGAGTCCTTGCCGCTGCCTTCCTCGGTTCAGCATGAAGCCGGGTGCTCTGTCAGTGCTTGATAAACCATTTGTCATTCAGGCAGCGGATAATGCGGCTGCACACATGTCCATTTTAAGCAGCATTTACTGAAGTACTGAGAAGAAAAGTGTTAAAATAGCACCGAAGGATTTATAAATATACGTGGGGCTTCTTTTCTCCATGAGAAACACAGAAGGCAGGACTTTCAGTGCTGGCCCAGGCTTGAAGGCGTATTTAAAACTTGCAGATCTGGACTATCTGAACAAGGGCTTCCATGACCCTGGACTGCTGTAGAAACCCTCTTTTGAGTTCTCCAGCTGGACAGTAAGAATTAAAAAGGCACACTGAAAGCCAAGGTCTTCGATTCTCTTTCTTGGCTTTCTTATACATACTATCAATCTAACACTTCTCTTTGTTGTCCATCAACTATTAGAGGTCGATTTAACAAAATAATTTGGTGAGGGCAAGTGTTAAGGACTAAGCAAAACTACAATTGCTTCTCCCCCTACATACCAGCAGCAGTAAGGCTGACAGCAACCTGCAGGTTACATAGGAATTTCCCTTTTCGTACAAATAATTCAGCTGTTTTCTATATTCTTTGGATTCCCCACTGCGAGTCACGTCACCATCTGAAGAATTGTTTTTGCTATCACACCATCTTCTCTGCCGTCTAAGGTCGTCAATATTTATATGTTAAAATCTTGCAACACAAGTGAGATTTCACAGAGAAGAACAAGAGCTCTTTGCTTTAATTCCTGCTGTGAAGGAGAATTACGTCTCCGTTTGGAGATTTCTGAGGTGCCCAAAAAAAGGAACTTTCCAAAAAAAAACAACAACCAACCCCACTTCTTGAAGACTTTCCCAGCTGAACCATCCCTCACCCCGCCAGTCGCTTGCAGCCAGTCCAGCTAACGGGCTTTTAAGATACCTCTAAGAACAAAACCAACCAACCAACCAAAAATTCCAGACTCAAACCAGAGGTGGCTAAAGCAAATGACATATTTTAAACCAGAGTTTTAACCTGAGTGGTGTGGTCAATTTTTCACAGCCGTGTTGGGAAGGCTGGGGGTAAATACTGCCATAAAGTAGGATACAGCTGGACAAAACAAGTCACTTCATTTTCAGAGACTTTGGAAGGTTTGTAGTGAGCAGGGGCTGCTCAAGACCTCTGGGGAGAAAAATAAATATCGAACCAACTGTGTTCTCATGTTATGAAGTTCTCCTTGACATTATCATCCCCGGGCAGAAACCTCTCCAAACCAGAGTTTGTGGGGAAAGCGCTGTGGGGTCTGGAAAAAAACAGAGGCTACCGCAAGCACCAAGTAAGCACGCATTTTATACCGGCTGCTTTGATTTCTGTAAGCAAGAGTTTGGGATTTCATCAGCACAAGAGATGCAATAATATTGAATAATTTTTTAATATATTTTTAATAACTTCTTGTCTTTGCTGTTTCCTCTTTTCTTGTGACAACCCGAGAAAAATGACAAGGAGGTCCAAGAGTGTTTCTGTGTGCTTCTAGCAATTTCCCTGAGTGAGTAGAACTGCAAATGTTTTGAAGCAGGCTTTTCAGTCAATACATTAGAACTAGCATAGAAAAAAAAAAATTTGAAAATAAAGAACCTTCCACTTTTATTACTACAGTATAAACTTATTTGGACATTTAGATTTCAAAACCAAACTGGCTACAATTTTTTTTTCTTTGGAAAGCAGATTTTTTTCTACTTCAATATAAGCTCTATTTCTTCGGAAATTAAGGTCATCTGTACACCAACCTGCACAACAATAATTAAAGTAATTTTTTGAAGTCCAGTTGAATTACTTTGGAGACAATACTTGCATACCAGCTTTTAGCTTTATAACTAATTAAACATGAAAAATTTATGTTTGAAAAAGCTCTTTCCTTAAAGTAATTTCCATTTGCATCAGGCATCCAGTTAAGAGTTTCTACCACGGTAGCTATCCACTTCTGCTACAGAAGACACTAAAAATATCTCCTTTAAACAAAAATACAACCCTTCCCTCAGACCAATCTTACATGCCTTTTCAACGGATCGTTAAATAATCTGGTTTTACTTTGTATCTCTGACATTCCCATATATTAAAGCATACATTGGGGGCACCCAGAGCTTTGGATGCCCACTCTGGTTGACATTTATATGAGACCGAAAGCTAAACAATAAAGCAAATGAAGAAGCAAAAATACAACGTATATCCCACTTTATCCTCCTTGCCGGTTTTGCCAGACAACTGGAGTATAAAAAACAATTTGATTAATTGTCTTTGTAATCTGAAGACAAATTCTAGTAATTTTTTCAAAGTGAGCCTGGCAGTTTTCACAATACTAATTTTTCTTCCCAGTTAAAGCTGTAGGAGGTTGTGGAAGAGGGTTAGGATTTGGTCTGTGGAGCCTGGATGTGGTTTTGGCTGCAACAAGTCTGCTTCTCTCCCTGTATCATACCAGTGTATCTCGTGGTTCCTTCCCTAAGTGCATTAAAAATGAGTCCTTGTGCTACCGCTGAGCTGTGTCAATTACACACATTTTGTCCGAATGTTGTAAAAGTGATACCACTATTTTTGATCCGCTGAAAGTGCTTTTCAGTTTCTTCCCTTCAAAGTAATTTTATACTGATTTCTTAGTACTTGGGAAACCTAGGGTGGGAGAGAAAGGCTGGGGAACAGGTCTAATGTATGCACATCAATTTTTAAATAGCTTTTTTATGTTCCCTGAGATGAAAACACACGCAGCTTGGCTCATTTAGGAAAGTCACAACATCCCACAAATTCTTCTTCCCCATCGCAGACACAGCTGTGTCACTTGGGCTGTCTCACTGGGAATCTCAAACCTTATCAAGGTCAAATGATGCAAGGAGGGAGCTTGGTGACTGCCAGGGATTATTTTCCTTGACTGTTTGCCCTCTCCCTTTCTCCACTGCATCAGCGTGTGCATCTCTGCCCACCGTGCCCTTTCGGACTGTCATCCCTCCTGGGCTCCTGGCACACTGACTCCCACCTTTGATCAGCACTGTCAGCCCTCATCGTCTCTGCACAATGTTCTAGCACCACTCATCTGTAGCCAGCGCTCCCCATAAATACCCACAGAACAGCTTGTAAGAGGGGAGAGCAAATCAAACCTTTCAGAGTGCTTGGTGCCACGCACAGAAGATGTGGCCATTTGACGGGGTCCGTTCTGACTCCTGCTTATCCCTCTGACTAGTTGCCTTGCTGTGTTTCAACTCACATGCCACCCTTTGCCACAGTCCAGCCCATCTTTCCTGCACTACACTCTGCATCCAGGATTCTTGGAATGAGTTCCAAATGCTGGCTTTACTCTTGTGTGCACACACCACCCAACCTAGGAGATCTCAGCCCATGATTCTGGCATGGGGGATTTGCTGTAGAAAAATATAGTCAATTAAGAAAAAAATATAGTCAATTATTCAATCATTTACTGCTAATAAAAAATGTTAAACAAAAGCAGGTGACACCTTTCTCTGACCCTTTTGCATGACATCGTTACCTTTTTCTCTGGACTCAGCACCCATTCTGGTGGTTGGAATTTTGGCTACTCCAACTCCACCAGCAGATGATCCAACACAGAGTCCTCTGCTGCTAGCCTAAATTTAACTTTGTGCTGCTCCACGGCATTAAACCGCTGTCTTATTCTACCTCAGGAGTCCCTGTGTGTCTGTTGTGGATGGAGGCACTCATCTACAGAGTTTCCAAAATGCGCCAGGAAAATGAAGAGGAGCCAGAGAGCTTGGGAGCTGGTGGACCACGGTGCCTCCCATCACAGCTCTCCTTGGTGTTACAGGGGAAGGTGACACACCTGGGATGTGACAGCATGGGGCTAAGAGGCGTATGCTGAGAAGATGAAGAGTTGGCGTGATACTGTGTTTGGCTATCCAAGAAGTCAACCCCAGTGCCAGCAGCCCTTATCAGAACCCAAAGTTGACTTCTATCTCATCATGAAAATATCTGTGTGTACTCATCTCTGTTCTGCCAACCAATGGCAGTGAATTCACCTATACCCAGTTTTATCCAAGCAACACTCAGGACTTGACTTTTGATGGTTAAACAACCCTCTCATAAGGAAGAATAACTGGCAGCCAACCGATGCCACACACGGAGCAGCCACTAGGCCAACATCGTCCTACCTTCAGCGCAACAGCCTAAAGCAAAGGCGAATAAAGATTAAACCCATAAAACATCCCAAAGTACAGTGACTATCTGCCATGTGTTAAATCCAGTTCTGTCACATTTGGTTTTCTCTTGTACGAAAACAACCCCTCAGCAATACACTCCAAAGCAGAACCAAACTCCCATCGCTTCTGAGGCTTCCTACAGCTTATTTGGTATCCTGCTTCAAGGTGAATAATCACAAATCAGAAATAACTTGTGAAGTGCTTAAAGTATCAAAGTGTTGTACGCTTCTTGCCTGAACAAAGATGGTACAGTTCCTATCTTCGAAATGAAGCCAAAAATTCAAAAAATGTGGAGCAGAAACTCGCACACAGCCAATGGAAACTCATCTGTCTCAATTCTACGCTGTGGCATCCAAAACAAACTCAGATTTACTAAATATGTACAATATTAAGTTCTCCTCTTTAAGATATGTACACACATATTATTAAAAGTAAGCATGATTCTAGGATAACTACTGATTAGCTATTTTATTTCTGCATTTCACTCTGCTTGGAAAGTAAACTAGTCTGTTCCAGTTCTATTCATAAGTGGTTTCAGTTTCTGTCTTTTATGCAATGGCACAGCTCTACAGTCATTAATTTATTAAATATTTAATGTAGCTGAAGTGCCATCACATGGAAGAGGTTTCCAAACTGAAACAACAACTGTAAATATTTTCCTAAAGGAAACTGGAGGCCAGCTCTCCCTCACTCAGAGAAGGCATTTCTTCAGCATATGGAAAAACTGTTGAAGTCCAAACAAAATACCTTCCACTGCGTCAATTTTTCCATTTTGCTAAAAATTTTGGGTTTAAAGCATGAGTGGGAAGAGGAACCTTCAGTGATTAAACCTAAATTTGGAGGCCAAAATACAGAATGATGTTGTTTCAATACTCCAGCATGGACCTCTGTTTGCTTCCCCCCCGAAGGAATGCAGCCTCTGCTGGGTTACACACCAAGGCGTCGCTACGGAGTGAGAAAAAAGGAGCTTCTCCAATCACAGCTCACACTGTGATGAAGAGGAGGATTGCTGCAATTCCTGATGCAGCTGAGGGAGAATTACAGCAAAGATCACAGCATCTTTTGCAGGAATGGAACGCCTTATGTCTGAATGTAGAAAAGCTTCAATTGCTGCCACATCACCGGAATGACCCTTGACACATGGCAGTAGCTGTTAAACTCCAAATCCTTTATTTGATTAAGCCTTAAGAGTCACAGAATCACACACAACACAGAACTGCTGAGGCTGGAAGGCAGCTCTGGAAATACTTTAGTCCAACCCTGCTGCTCAGAGTCATGTCATCTACAGCAGGCTTCCCAGGACCATGTCCAATCAGGTTCTGAGTATCTCCAAGTATGGAGAGACTCCACAAGTGAACTGGGTAACCTGTTCCAGTGTTTGACCCTCCTCAGAGTAAAAAAGTTTTATGTTTAAATGGAATTTCTCACCTCTCAGTGCCCATTGCCTCTTGTCCTGTCACTGGGCATCACAGAGATGAGATGCGACTTTGTCCTCCATATCCCTCCCCTATCTACCCACCTTTCCAAGATCCCTTCTGAATCTTTTCCAGGCCGAATAGTCCCAGTTCTCTCAGACCTTCCACTTACAAGAAGTGTTCCCTTAACATTCTGCCATTGCTCTTCCAAATGCAGTTCAGGGGACTCCTGGCCCCCTCTGATGCAAAGACACACTGCTGGCATGTCATCAGCTTGTCCACCAGGATCATTCTCTGCAGAGCTGTCTTCCAGATGTTCGGTCCCAGTCTGTATGGGTGTGTAGGGTTATTTCTCTTCCTGGGGCACACCACTGGTTTTCAGTACACCTCACTGTCCATTTATCTAGCCCATACTTCATCAGCCTGTCTTTGAGGATGCCAAAACAATGCCCAGAACCTCAATAAGACCTAGGCAGTTGTAGGGCACTGCTAAAGCCTGGGTCCTGGATTTTTTCAGTTTACTGTACAGACATAGGCCCTGAGGGGCAGACATGGCTCTGCTGTACCTCCCAGCAGAAATAATCCAAAATTAACATTTCCCTGGCCAAACGCAAGCTGCTTTGGGGGACTTGAAATTAGAATTAGAAAGTTTCCTTTATGTTGAGTATATACGGGCAGCAGAGACTGGCTGCACTGCTCTCCAGCATGAAGGGTTGATTCAGTTGCCTAAACACAGGCATTTAGCACCATTTGAGACACCCCAGGGCATACGAGACATCTTCACAGAGTCGGCAAGGCAAATATGACAACAGACCTCCAGGAAATCCATACCCATCTGGCATGGCAAGCTGGAGGCACGACGGGAGACCCTGAGGCATCTTGAATGGCACTAGATGCCTATGTTGAGCCAACTGAATCGAGACCCAAGCATTCAGATTCAGGAACTTTATTAATTTATTTATTTCAAATGCTCTTATGCTTAAAATATGTTCTGGGTGACATTTTCAGGTTCCACTCCATGATGACATGGCTACAAACCAACAATCCCAGCTTCTACCAATCCATTTTTAGCACCAAGCCACAGGAATCCAGAAGGGTGAACAACAGCAACAACAAATACACCCAATACTGAGACTCAGTTAACCATCATGAGCCAGGTTCTCCAACACATTTCACTTAAACACAATGATGGAAGTTTATCACCTTCATATTTCCCTTTAATCAGCTTTCTGCAGACTGCCTTTTGAGCAAGCACCATGGGCCACCTGCGGGCCCAGCAGCCCATCCTGTGAGGATCCGTGACTTGAGATTTTTCCCCTCATTCCCTTCAGGAGCAAACAACATGGAAACCCGTAACATGATTAGTGTGCTACGTGCTGGGTAAGTAATATTTATAAGCCTCACGACCTCGCCTTCAAGGTAATACACATCTCTACATCCAGAAAACACGGGGTCTACCTTCCTTTTTGTTTCTGCATTTTGAAGTCGAAACAAATTTCTCTGATCTAATGGATAACACAGTTGTGCAAAAAAGAAGGAGCCCAGGAGAGGTGAGAGGGCAGAGGAGGAGGGAGGACAAGGCTGCAAAGTGCAGGACAGGAGCTGCAGGAACCCCTGAAACTGGCACTGCCCTAGAGAAACCACAATGCAAAAATATACCCTCAGTAATCTTGTAGGGCTTAGTTAGAGACGTATCTTATCCCACTTTGATTTAGAAAGCAGGCTTCTTATGGCAGGGCTATGCCTTCCTCTCCAAAACACACACTAAATGCACTGCTCCCAAATTATAGTATTTGCTTCTCAGTTGGATTAAAAGATATTTTTTATTTTATTTTTTTTACTACACTCCTGCCTGGAGATATTTTTCCCTCCCCTCGTGCTTTCTTTTTTAATGTAAACATTACTTGAAATTATTGCAGTACAGATGAACAACTATTAATTAAAAATGAGGAAGATTTATTGCATCAGACGGCACCGCTGTAACAGATCAAATAGCACGAAGGATACGGAGCACAATGTGTTGCCATGAGCTGCTTAATGCCTCTTAGATCACAGCCCCATAGGTTTCAGAGGCATCGTGGGTTTTACACCCCACCACGATCTGGTTGTTTGCCTCCATTTCAGCTGTTATCTATAAGATAAGATCACGATTTGCAAAGAGGAATCAGATACAAACGCCGTCTTGCAGGGAGGCTGCAAGAAGACATAACTTAGCTGATTTTGGAGCTTTTTTCCCCCCCTCTTGTGTTATCTCTTAGACTTTTGAGTCAGAAGGCGTTAGCTGTGGGGCCAACGGTTTCATTACCTGGGGTTTCTCAGCAGTGTTATCCACCCTGCGCTGCCGAGAGCTAAGGAAGATTTGCTTTGAGCTCAAGTGACAGATGTTCCTGGGCCAAAATCGTGGGGGCTTTAGAGTTGTAGCCCTACTGCTGCCGTGAATTTGCAAATAGCTCTGTGCACAGGTAATGAGAACTTGGATGGCACAGGTTGGCGAGATCTTTTTACTACATTGTTTCTGCAAAACTACTGACAGATCTATCAAGAGGTTTCTGAGCAGCTCCAGTGCCTGCAAACATACAGGAGCGCTGGCACATAAACCCAGTCTTCTCTTGGCAAAAGGCAGAAGGAACCTGCCCATGAGGAATGCGGTACCACCTCTGCCAGATTTGTGCCCAAAACCTTCAAAACAATCATCAAACTGCATCCGCACAAGGCATGAGGGATAAAACAAAAATCCTCACATTAGGTATTTATTAATCAACCAAAGGGGAATTCAGATGATGCAAATCTCTGATTACATCCCATGTACAGAAGCAATAAGCCACATGGAAAAAATCAATTTCCGAGATTAATATAATGATCAATTTGGGTCATTAGCAGCAGTTACTTCTTTAAGACAGATACTAGGAACTGAACTGAGACCAAACTCATTACCCAAATGGTTGCCTATCAACCATGAAATGGCACCAGCCTATTGTTGATTCAGTTCAGATCTGGGGCTAATGATTTGGAGGTAAAGAGTTATCAATCTCACGGTGAGTTCACTGAGCCGCTCTTTGACAGTCATGTGGGGG